>CM076573.1:551072537-551269845 GCA_034641835.2 Pinus albicaulis
CTAGACTTCTAGAAGACCTAAGATCAGATATTCCATTAGAGAGACCTTCCACTTCATTCACTGAACCTGTCTTAGAAGAAGATCCAAGGACTCCTATTAGGGACACAAACTTTTCCACTTCCACAGAAGAATCAACCATGGCAGAAGAAGGAGGAGGAGGAGTCTTTAATGGAGAACACACATTATTTGGAGGGGGTAGAGGTAGAGGTAGAGGAGAAGGAGGTAGAGGTGCAGAAGGAGAAGGAGGTAGAGGAAGAGGTAGAAGATAAATGGGAAGCTCTTTTGGGTTCCCTATAATAGATGAAGAAACCAATACAACCATGAAAAACATTTCACCCTCTGTCCTTCCAAACTTCTATGGACTTAAAACTGAAGATCTTGAAACCTTCCTATTTGAATTTGAAATCCTGTGTAGAACTTATGACTACTTACAAGATGCTCAAAAACTTAAACTATTTCCTTCAACATTGAAAGGAGTAGCATTGAAGTGGTTTATGAGTTTGATCAACAGTTCTATTAGGACATGGGAAGACATGAAACAAGCATTTCTAGAGAGGTATTTGGATTATTTTATGCCGGTCAATCATAAGGAAGAAGTGTTTAAGATGGTACAAAAAGAAGATGAAAACTTGGAAGATTTGTTGGCGAGATTTCATTACAACATCAAAAGAGCAAAAATGGAAAAACTAGATCAAGACACCTTAAAATCTCTTTTGTTGAAAACAATTAGGGATGAATGGTTGGATATCCTTAACATGATGGGAAAAGGGGATATATCACAGCTCACATTACCTGAAATATCTGAGTTATGTATCAACCTTTCAAGAAGGAAATCTAAAACTGTAAAAGGTCCAAGAGATCCTGCTCTTGCAAGGGCAAGTAAGTCTGCTTCTGGGACAGTAAGTAGGTCAGAAATAGGACATATGCTTGATGATTTCAAATCTGACATCTTAGGGAGTCTTAGTGAACAAATAGACACCCTTAAGTTACAAAACAAGAAAAAAGCTGAATCTGATGCCTTAGCAATCTTTTGTCCCAAATGTAGAAATAAACATGCCTTGAGAGAGTGCCCTTTGGATGCAAAAGTTATAGAGACCTGTGTCATTTGTTCTGAAAAACATGAGACCAAGAATTTTCCTTCCCTTCCTGGTCTCAAAGCTTTTGGGTTCCCTATAATAGATGAAGAAACTAATACAACCATGAAAAAAATTTCACCCTCTGTCCTTCCAAACTTCTATGGACTTAAAACTGAAGATCCTGAAACCTTCCTATTTGAATTTGAAATCCAGTGTAAAACTTATGACTACTTACAAGATGCTCAAAAACTTAAACTATTTCCTTCAACATTGAAAGGAGCAGCATTGAAGTGGTTTATGAGTTTGATCAACAGTTCTATTAGGACATGGGAATACATGAAACAAGCATTTCTAGAGAGGTATTTGGATTATTGTATGCCGGTCAATCATAAGGAAGAAGTGTTTAAGACGTTACAAAAAGAAGATGAAAACTTGGAAGATTTCTTTGAGAGATTTCATTACAACATCAAAAGAGAAAAAACGGAAAACTTAGATCAAGACACCTTAAAAGCTCTTTTGTTGAAAACAATTAGGGATGAATGGTTGGATATCCTTAACATGATGGGAAAAGGGGATATATCACAGCTCACATTACCTGAAATATCTGAGTTATGTATCAACCTTTCAAGAGGGAAATCTAAAACTGTAAAAGGTCCAAGAGATCCTGCTCTTTCAAGGGCAAGTATGTCTGCTTCTGGGACAGTAAGTAGATCAGAAATAGGACATATGCTTGATGATTTCAAATCTAACATCTTAGGGAGTCTTCGTGAACAAATAGACACCCTTAAGATACAAAACAAGCAAAAAGCTGAATCTGATGCCTTGGCAATCTTTTGTCCCAAATGTAGAAAGAAACATGCCTTGAGAGAGTGTCCTTTGGATGTAAAATTTGTAGAGACCTGTGTCATTTGTTCTGAAAAACATGAGACCAAGAATTGTCATTCTCTTCCTGGTCTCAAAGCTGTCTTTCAGGAGGAAACTCCTACAGATTCCACAGAATCTCTCAATTTTATCTCTAGAAGGCCTTGGCAAGGACCTCAAACACAAGGATTCCATGATCAAATGTATAACCAACCTCCACCTTGGAATTCTTGGCAGCAACCTTGGCCTCAATTTCAAAATCAATCTCAAGCTTGGGCACAAAGAACAAAAAATCCCTATGGAAGATACTCTCAGTACTATCAGTATCCACCATCCTATCCACCATACCCACATTTTTATCCTCAAAATCCTCAACAAAATTTTCAAAAAAATCCTCAACAACATCATCAGAATCCACCACATCAAAATCAACCACTTCCATTACCATTCCCTCAAAAATCAAATCAATTGCCTGCTCAACCCATACCAAACCCCAATAATAAAAATCCTCAGAACACATACATGATAGAAGGCCAACAGTTTCCAACTTATTTAATTACTCCTTTAGACCTTAGTGATGTTCAACTTATGTATGGAAGAATACTTGAAAAGAGGAAACCTTCTGTGATCATACAAGAACAAGATAACTCTAAGGAAGACTCTCTACGGGTGAATAAAATTCTTGAGGAAGACACATCTTTTCAAGACCCAAACACTGAAAAATTAAAGCAAAAAGATCCAATAATTTCAACTCCTGTATTAGAGCAGCCATCAACATCTACTTCTATACCTCCCTTTCCAGAAATATTACAAATTGATAGAGGTGTAGAAAAACAAATTATGGTGCCTAATTATGATTTCCTAGATGAGCTGAGAAATGTTTTCATTAACATTCCGTTATTACAAGCCATCAAGGAAATTCCAATTTTAGCCAAAACAATAAAGGAGTTAAGCATGAAGAAAACAAGAAAAATAATAAGAGAAACAAAGAAAACTCAACTGGCAGGAAAAATAGCAGACATTATGATGGGTAAGATTGCTATTCCAAAGTATCTTGACCCAGGAAATCCAGTTGTTAAAATTCACATCAATGGAATTGAAATCCAAAAAACACTCATTGATTTAGGAGCAGCAATCAATATCATGAGTAGACAAATCATGGATAAACTGAAACTTCCTAATCTTCTCTTTACACCCACATTATTACAATTAGCAGACAGATCTGTGATCAAACATGATGGGGTAATAGAAGACATTCCAGTATCCTTAGATTCTTGGGAGTACCCTGTGGATTTCATGATCCTAACTCCTAAGAATAATCTAGGAGGACATCCTGTTATATTAGGAAGACCTTGGTTGGCTACAGCTGATGCTTTTATTAGTTGTAGATCCGGTGATATGTACATCTCTGATGGTAGTTAAACTAAGAAATTAACTTTATATCCTCCAGCTAGGACAATTACATATTTAGATGACACTCAATGGATAGAGGATGAAGAAGATTTACAACCTCTCTTCACAATTTCAGAGATTAGTGAAGATAATCAAATTCTGAATACTCTAGAAAACTTTGAATCCTCTTCAGAATACAAACATGAATCATTTCAAGAGGGATCCAACATTGAGTTTTTGTCATCAAGGCAGATGTCTCTTCATTCTATGGATAAATTTGGCAGCTCTTCAAGTGAGATATTTCCAGGCAAAACTTTGAACATAAACAAGAACCTAGAAAAATCTCAACAAGAAGAGTTAGTCAAAGTATTACAGAGACATTCTTCTGCATATGCATGGGAGTACACTGACATGAAAGGGATAAGCCCCAAGACTTGCACTCATCACATCTATATAGAGGGAAATTTCAAACCAATCAGACAACCTCAAAGACGAATGAATCCAAATCTTAGGGAGATTGTTAAAGAAGAATTGCAAAAATTGTTAAATGTCAATTTCATCTATCCCATTTCAGATAGTCAGTGGGTTTCTCCTTTGGTAATTGTGCCAAAGAAAAATGGTAAATGGAGGGTATGTATTGACTACCGAGAACTAAACAAAGCTACTCTTAAAGACCATTTTCCCTTACCTTTTATAGATCAAGTGTTAGATACATTAGCTGGCAAAAAGTACTTCTCATTCCTAGATGGGTTTAGTGGTTACAACCAAATCCAAGTAGCACTTGAAGATCAAGACAAAACCACATTTACCTGTCCTTGGGGTACCTATGCTTACCGAGTATTGCCATTTGGATTATGCAATGCACCTGCAACATTCCAAAGGGCAGTATTAGGAATTTTTCAGATCTAATACATGATTGTGTAGAGGTATACATGGATGATTTCATAGTTTATGGAAATACATTTGAAGAAGCTTTAGCAAACTTGGAAAAAGTTTTAAAGAGATTTCAGGAAGAAAATCTTTCACTTAGTCATGAGAAATGTTTCATGATGTTTACTGAAGGTATTGTTTTGGGGCATCACATTTCAGGGGATGGGATTATAGTTGATGAGTCAAAAGTTGAAGTCATCTCTAACTTATCTATTCCAAGTTGTCAAAAAGATGTTAGGAGTTTTCTAGGATTTACAGGATATTATCGGAGGTTTATAGAAAACTTCACCAAGATAGCATCTCCACTCTTCAAATTACTTACCAAAGATTGTGAATTCAAATGGAATTCGGATTGCCAGTTAGCCTTTGAAACCCTGAAAACAAAAATTTCTGAAGCACCTATTTTAAGAGGACCTAACTGGAAGTTACTTTTTCATATCTCAACAGATGCCTCTGATACAGTTGTAGGAGCAGTATTGGGACAAAAAGACTTGATTCCTTATGCCATCTACTATACCAGTAAAAATTTGACTCCTGCAAAGTTAAACTATATTGTAACTGAAAAAGAGTTTTTAGTTGTTGTTCATGCCATAAACAAATTCAGACACTATATAACAGGCTATGAAACTTTTGTTCACACTGATCATTCTGAAATTAGATACTTAATGAACAAATCAATTACTAATGGCAGAGTCATAAGATGGTTATTGCTTTTACAAGAATTCAACATTACCATTCTAGATAGGCCTAGAAAACAAAACACAGTAGCTAATTTCCTATCTAGACTCCAAAACATCAAAGATGACACTCCAGTTGAAGATCAATTTCCTGATGAATATCTTTTTGCAATTTCTACTCAAACTCCTTGGTTTGCTGACATTGTTAATTATTTAGTTTCAGGAAAATTTCCTTCAATAATGAATGCAAGAGATAAAAGAAAAATCATTTATGACAGTGCAAAATATTCATGGGTTGCTAATGAGTTGTACAAGACAGGTCCAGATTTGATCATTAGAAGATGTGTTCGGGAAGATGAGATGCCTGAGATTCTCAAAGCATGTCATGATGAACCTTGTGGCGGACACTTTGCTGATAAGAGGACAGCCTATAAAATCCTTAATTTAGGATATTATTGGCCATCCTTGTTTAAAGATGCTAAATAGTATGTCAAAAGGTGTGACAGTTGCCAAAGGGTAGGGAAACCTTCTCCTTCAGGTGAGATACCATTACAACCTCAAGTACATATTGAACCTTTTGAAAAATGGGCTTTGGATTTTGTAGGACCTATTAGTCCTCCATCAAGAGAAAAGAGATATATATTAGTTTGCACTGATTATGTTACCAAATGGGTAGAGGCCAAGCCATTACTTTTTGCTAATAAAGCATCTGTAGTTACTTTTCTTTTTGAGGATATTTTTACTCGTTTTGGTGTCCCAAGGGAAATTGTTACAGATCAAGGAGCTCAATTTACATCAAGGCTAGTGGAACAAATGATGGAGAGGTACAAAATCAGGCATAGAAAATCTACTCCTTATCATCCACAGGAAAATGGTCAAGTGGAATCTACTAATAAGGTCATTGAAGGAATCCTAACAAAGACTGTTCATTTACATAGAAGAGATTGGGTAGATAGGCTTCCTGAAGCCTTGTGGGCCTATAGAACTACATGGAGAAACACAACAAGCCATACTCCTTATGAACTTGTTTATGGAAAGCAAGTTTTGTTTCCCATAGAGTTCCAGATTCAAACTTTCAAAATGGCAGTTCAGCTAGGACTTGATTTAACGAAGGCACAAAAGCATAGATTGGAGCAGATTAATGAATTGGATGAGATCAGACAAGATGCAGTTCAGAAAACAAGTCTAGTCCAACAGCAAAGGGCTAGATGGCATGAAAAGTACATCAAAGAGAAGAAGTTCAAAGAAGGTGATTGGGCTCTCTTGTTTGATTCAAAATTCAAGGATTTTCAAGGTAAATTTAAAACACATTGGCTTGGGCCATATGAAATTGTTGAAATTTTTGACAATGGAGCAGTAAAAATCAGGACAATAGATGAAGAAGAGGTCACTTTTCTTGTGAACGGTCATAGATTGAAACTGTATCACAAACCACTCTCAAGAGAAGAATTTGTCAAGAAGTTCCAGGAAAACAGTGATGTGAAGTTAATGAAGAAGAATCTTTCTTCTTCATCAACTTGATTGAATTTTCTGAAGCATTGCTTTGAAAAAAATATTAAAAAAAAATAAAAAATAAAGTATAAACATGAAAACCAATCATTGATTGGCAAGTTTATACAGAAAAGATAGGGTGAAAATCAGAGTCTTTCTGACACTCTAAATTTTCCATTTTATTTTTGCAAGCAGCTATTACAAAATCATAAGTTCAGATCCATTTCACTTATGATCCATCTTATTTCATTTCATTCCATTTACTTATCCATCCATACTCAATTTCATTCATTCATTCATACTTCACTTCATTCCATATTTCATTCATCTCATTCCATACTTCATCCACCTCATTTCCATATCAAAATTTAAAGTTTGATGTTTTTCTGCAAATGAATAACACATGTCATGGATTGCAGGTCATTTTTTATATTCTTCTACTCCATTTCATAAATTGAATCCATCTCAGTCCATCATTCACTTCATACATATTCCATTATACCATGTTTCATCATCTATCTTCACTCATTCCATAAAATATTCTATGTATATTCCAAACCACTCCATTCCATGATTAAAAACTCTCTACAAGTACATTCTGCAGCTAAACAGATATTCTGCAGCTAATCAGACTTTCCGCAGCCAGACACTCATTCCGCAGCTACAGACCCTGAAGGCACTAATCAACAAACATTTGAATTGCAACAAGATGATCCAGCATATCCATGAACAAGAAGCATCAAGAAGGATTATGAAGACTCTTCCAGAGGAGAACAAAGTATACAAAGACCACAAAAAGCAAATGAAAAACAAAGGTAAAAAGTTCTGGTTATAATGGCATTTCAGGAAAACTTTAGTATAGTCTAGTTATGAATCATTCGAAAAGTTGTTTTGATTATTTTTATTGATCATGCCAAATATACCCTCCGCAGAACTCTGGATAAAAATATTTCATTTCAAATTCTATACTCGATCATCATTTAAGCGGTTAAAAGGCTGAAGTGTTTGATTTCCTTACATCACCCAGCGAAATCATTTAATGATGATTTTTGAATTCGTTGTAAAAAAATCTCCGCAGTCTTTTCACTCATTGATTTGTTTTCTTCACCTCACTTCATTAACTCATTCCGTAACTACTTCCTATCACTCCCTTCCGTAGCCAGCCCTTCATCATTTCATTCCGCAAAACAAAGATATCTCTATCACCATGAGCAGAGGTATATCAGTTTGAAATATTGAACCACTATCACCGTGAGCAGAGGTATATCAGTTTGAAATATCAAACCACTATCACCGTGAGCAGAGATTGAACCACTATCACCGTGAGCAGAGATTGAACCACTATCACCGTGAAGCAGAGGTATATCAGTGTGGAATTTGAAGCCATTGTCACCGAGAAGCAGAGATATATCAGTTTGAAGATTGAAGCACTATCACCGTGAACTAGAGGTATATCAGTTTGAAGGTTGAAGTTATTGTTTCCGTGAGCAGAAAGAGTACTAATCTGAAGATTGAAGAAGAAATTATGGGCCTCATTGTAAGAACTGAACTAGTGGGCACAAAATACCTGGAAGGATACCCTCAAAGCAGAGAAATGTTGCAACAGGCAGGATGGCTACAATTTCTTGAGAAATTTAATGGCTTCCACAAAGAAGTTACTAAAACATTTGCAAGGTCATTCAAAGGAGCCGAGGTTGAAGTTGGAGATGTTAAATTCACTGTCACAGAGGTTTTTATTGCAGAAGCAACAAGATTGCTTAGACATGGAGAAATATGGTTTAAAAACAGAGAATTTCATAATGAATCATGGAAGCAAATCCTAAAATCACCAGGTATGGATGTCACTGTGTTTAAAAAGGGAATTCCAAGTTCTGCATTAAAAAAATAAATGGAGAAACATATTGCTTATTCTACAAAAATTTATCACTTGTGAAGGTAGATATGGCACATTTTATGTTTACCATATTAGGTTGATAATGCATTTTCTAGAGGAAGAGCTAAATTTTCCCTATTTCTTGCTTCAAAGTTTAAAAAAGATGGCTTCTGGTGTTCAAAGAAGAGTCCAATTCCTAGAAACAACTCTATACCATCATGGCTTGGTTAAGATTTTAATTGAACACCATTTAGCCAAAACAAAAGATACTTGGGATAATTTCTTGGTAAGAAATCACTTTGAGGAACCAAAAGAGCCCTCACCTGAACATCAGCCTACAAGGAGAAGAAGAAAATGGAGAGCCTCTAAAATTGAAATTGACAAAACAGTACAGGAAAGTAGTGAAGAAATAATCTCAGAGAAGTTGACTCAGATTAAGAGACAACTTAAGAAAGAGAGGGTATTCAGAAAATCTGCCACAGAAAAAGGAGAGGGATCATCCTAGCCAAGAAGAAGCCATAGACTCAGGGGGAAACTAAGGAAAACACAGATCAAACAAACAGGGGTGATAAACATAGAAGATGAGGAAACATCTATTGAAGAAGATGTTGAAGAAGATTTTAATGAAGAAACCCCTGAAATTGACCCTGCACAGCAAGAATTTTATGACTATGTTGAAACATTGGAAAGGAAAGCTTCAGAGAGTAGAGATAGAACCCCTAGTCCTCCACTGTCTGAAATAGATGTGTTAAGAAGAGATAGGTATGAGTTGGAAGTACTTAATAGACATATCAGAGCTGAGAATGATATTCTCAAGGAACAAGTCAAACTCAAAACCAGTATGAACTCAACCTTATCTCTACAAATGGACAAAGTGGAAAAGGCTAATGAAAAGTTGAAAAAGAGGAACAAGAAGCTAATCAGGGCACTTATCAACTTAAGGTTCAAGTTAGTCATCAGGAAACCAAGAAGACCTTTAACTTCCAGGCAAAGAAGAAGAAGAGGGTTGGATGTTCTTGCAGAAGTCTCTGAGTTTATGGAATAAGTTGCATGAGGACATGCAAGAAGTCAGCAGTGGGGGTATGTTGAGCCCCAAGATTGTTCTTTCTTTCATATTACTTTACCCCATTTTCCTTTGTCCATTGTTATCCCAGGCCCAATTGATCAATGAAATTAGTTAAAATTACTTTTAGAATGAATAACATGGCTAACTTGCTAAGTTTTGTGATTTTGTCATTGTAATGCATTTTGAACCGAAACTAGCTACAGAATGCGAACATTCCATTGCTAACCACCAATTCTGCAGCTATCTTCACGTTCAAGCATGTTCCAGGTGTCCTCTCAGGAAAAGCCACATATGGGTATATTCCACATCATGTCCTCATCGTTCGTTGCTCACCATGAAGAATGAATCGAATTCTGGACGTGGTTTTGGTACGTGGGAACTCATTCAAGAAGGCAGACTTCTAATAGGACTAGGACAGTCCAGATGTCCTTTTTCCCTTTACACTGCCATCTTTAGAGTCCTATTACGATTTTGATAAGGAAAGACAATGATCCCCGTATTGTTTCAAATTCTGTTATGTAGATTTGTTATAAAAGCACTCGGGAAACCGAGAGACAAGCTCTAGATTTTGCTTAGATTTCATGGATTGACTGCTATATTTCTGAAGACCGAGAATACTCTGTTTCAAGTTATTTTCCTTTAATGAAGAAGACAGCATTGCTTTGAACGGGTTGAGTTGATTTTGAGTTAGATTCCGTCTGGTGGTAGAGGGCCCCTGCCTCCTGCACGGCTTTACTTTCGTAATTTAGATAAGTATCTTATTCGTTTTCACGTTTTTGAAGTTTGAGTTCATAGTTAATTTCATTAGTCACTATAGCTATACTTTTTCTAAGAAACTCTTCCAAAATATCATGATAATGAATGGGAAATGGCTGTAGTGTTGTAGGTTTTATTTGTAAATTATTTTTTTTCATTATCACAGTTGAACTTATTCTAGTAAACTCTTCCAAAAAATCCTTATGATGTCTAAGGCATGACTGTGATACTGAATGTTCCAGTTGTTTGTTTACACTAAGTAGCATAGCTGATCTTACTCTTAAAACGCTCTTCCAAAATATCATAATAATGGGTAGGAGATAGCTGTGATGTCTTAGTTTTTAAATTGCTTTCAGTCTTTATGTTTGCATTTGCACTGAATTGTACAGCCAAGATTGTTCTAGTAAGCTCTTCCAAAATACCATTCATGATGGACAAAATAGGCTGTAGAATCCCATAGATTAATGCATGATAACTTAGTTAGGGTACTCCGGAGTCAAATTGCATTCAATTCATGCTCTGTTATTTTGTTTTAAGTTTGATAATGGCTTGTTAGTTCAGCACTGTTTATTGTAGACTAGTGACAACTTAGTTCAGTTTTAGCTTAGCTCATTGTATTTACATTCCACATTTAGTTGTCATCCATTGCATATTAGATTACATTAGTTGTTAAACTTAAACAACACGAACTTCATTATTTACAAAATCTCTTTTGTTCCAAATCTATAGTTGACTCATAACCATCTGAACAGAAGACAGTATCATCCCAAGGCCTGAAGTACTTTTGCAACCTCTTTATCATTTCATAAACAAAGCCTTTCCTCAAAAGACTACTTTAAAAAGAAATCTATAACTTTTGAGTAAAGTTTAGTGATGTTAAATTAAGTTGCAGAATAGAATTAGGAGCTAGTCTTAGAGTAGAGATCTTATGATGTTACCAATGTTCTTCTCCAAATATGTTTCAACAAATATTTAATCATGGATAAGATGTTGTATCATTATACGCTGATTGTTTAATTGTTTAGTTAGGAGAATTTGTATACTTAGCTGTCCATTTCTCAAGCTCTTCCAAAATACCTTTAATAAAAGAATTGGAAAAGTTAAGTTTATGTTTTTATTCATTTTCTTAAAGTCATTATCAAGCTTTGTATTCTGCTTAGTCATAGTTTAGGTTTGATTCTGTTTCAGTATTTGCATTTGCATTTGTCATTTGTCATCAATAAATTAGGCTTCACTATGTTTTAACCAGCAGCTTCTTTCCACTAGCATCTAGTTCTTTTCCTTGTGAACATAAAACCATCAAAAGACCAAAAACATCATAAAACACTAAACACAACGCATTAAGAAACAAACACTTAGGCACATACATTGCACTTCACTTCAGCAGTTTACCAAAAATACTAAAGCAGACCCTTCTGTCACAGAGAAGAGGAAGGTGGGTGTTGAAGCTGCCAAAATAACTAAAAATAAGAAGAAGGCAGACAAGACAAAGGATATAATTCCACTGGTCCTCACTGATGGGGACTTGAATCAGATTGGAGACAAGATTCAAGAATCAATGGCTACATCATGGACCCAGTTAGAGGATCATTATGACACACTTTTAACAGGTGTCGAGGAGCATATTGCAAAATTGAAGATACTGGCATAGACAACCAAATAGCCAGTACATGCAAAGGAAAGGCTTTAAGAAGAAAGACTAGTAGTGCCCACACTTGGGGAAAGGATAACACATATACCTTTCGAAGCTCTGCAGTTCGACTCTGTCGAGGTACAACAATAGGCGAACAGATGGAAGTATGTGAACATGAACATCACAACGCTTCCACTTCAAATATTACACGAGCTACAATAGGAGATCATAGATGAGCTGAAGCAACGAGAACAACTCACTTCAAAATTGAGCATTCATGTAGAAAGAGAGCAAGCTTCACTGAAGTAGCAGCTCAACCAAACGATCCAGGAGAAGGATCAAGTGGTACAACAACATCAGAAGTTGAAGGAGGTGGTCGAAGCCACATGCCGCAAGGTTCTAGAAATTGATGTTTGAGAATAATAATAATTGGAGAACAAGTTCGCAAAGCTTGGCCATGTAGTAAAATGATATAAGATTAATATCACATATGTACAATTTGAATATGAGATAAATATCAATGAGTTGTAAATGAATCTACAACCAACTACACCACAGGAAGTGTGAGAATAAAGGGAGGTCGACTTAAAGGTTGCAGTGGCCGACATCACTGCAACAGTGGTAGATTGCGGGAAGCTGTTGGATGAGAGCTTAAAGATTTGGAATTCACTGCAGGAAGATCAAAATGTGCAGAACCTAAAAGAGGACATAGAGTAGAAGCAACAATAGTTGGAGGAGATTCAGGCAACTGTGAAGACTGTGCCAATCTCATAGAAGCTCGCAAAATTCAATTAGGGAAATTCCCTCAAGAAGAATATAGGGCAGCTGAGGAAGGGAGAACATATTCTGACAGAGAGAAATCAACCATGGCAGGATGAGGTGCTACAAATGTCTCAAGCAGTGGATGAGAAGCTTCAAGAGCTTCAACAGAAAGAGGAGGCAGTGATGCACAAGACCACATAATCGGTGACAGAAGCATTGTTTGTGGAAGTGAGAATCGAAGAAAAGAAGATCACAGACATTCTGCAGTAGCTCAACAACACCTACAATAACATTGCACCAAATATCTGAGGAAAATCAACTAAGTGACTCGAGAAGAGTCACATGTGAGTGTCAGGGGCATGTTGGGAACAACCCAACTTAGTGTTGGGGGCATTTTGGGCACAACCCAACTTGGCCTATATTTTGGCAAAGACTTCGCATTTTGTGGATTAGAGTGCGTGGTGGAGCACGTAGTGGAGCACAGTTTAAGGAAGTAAAAATACTTCGCGGTGTCATAAGGGCTTTTGGGTGGATCGAAGCCCCTCCTTTTTGTAAAATTGCATGATTGTGTAAATAACCAATGAGTTTTGGGCCATAGTTTCTTGTTTTAGGGATTCCATCGTATTTGAACCATGGTATTTTGACGATGTCATCCTATGATGTAATAGCATATATAGGATAAACTAATAAGAAGAGAACCATGGTTAGATCAATAAGAGTGTTGTGATTTGTAATTTGTAGCGAAGGGAAGGATCTGTAGCTGAGTGTGCAAAGGCCTGGGAAGAGTTTGTAGCATAATGCATAGACAACCTGCAACTTAGTGCGCAGACAACCTGAAACTTAGTGCACAGGTCAAGATTGATTGTATTCAAATATTCATCATAATAAGAAAAAAAATTGTGGACAATATTATGGTGCTCTTATGTGATTGATGTGTAGATTTATTTATTATCTGTTATAGAATAGGAGTATTAAATTTGAATTTTACTTCAGCGCAGTAACGATTTATGGTTTTATATGGCATGTTTATGTGGTTAGTTTATTGTGGCGAAGTGATTTATGAGTTGAAAGTATAAGATAATATAATAATACCACATTTATGATTCCCTCAAGGCTACAGAAACCTAGTTCTGCATCCACCCATAGTCACTTCGAGTGAGACTGTGATATGCTTGCAGGTCGTTGCCGAAAGTGCCAGTGATCAGGGGTTTTTTTGGTGCGCAATAAAGATCGAACCTGGGTCAACCCAAACCAAGCCAACAAAGCCACTATTTCTAAAAAAATTATCGAAGTTGAAAAAGAGAAATCTAGGACATAAGAGTAATATTTAATCATCTTAAGATAAAGTAATTACTCTTCACAACCATCAAAAAGGGTTCTTCCAACTCAACTTCTGGTATCTCCCACTTTCAAAGTATATAAAATGACAGCAATAAGGCCATTCTGGTTTGTATCTTCCACAAATGATGTGAATTAGTAAGATCTATGAAGGTATTTTTGTTACGAGATGAATTACCTTAGGGTCTAGGTTGAGAACCCCAACAGAGCAAGAGGCATACAACAGCAAGAAGCAAGCAAATATATAGTTTTAATGCTTAAACTAGTAAAATTGGGATAATATGCCTTACCTGTAGGTCCTACATTTGAAGGCGATCATGTAGGGTTCAAACTCTGTGCTTCTCCATGTGCTTCAAAAACTGCAACTCATTCAAGTAAAGCACATCAACTAGTAGTAATTGAAAGCATGTTCTAGATGTCAGTGTTAGATCAGATAAGCTTATAAAAAAATAACATGAAATCAACCATAACAAGATCATAACATGCATAAAGAATTAAATATCATGACATCACGAATGGTACAGAGATTATTTATTGACGTATGTAAATATGTGTGGAGGAATACCACCTGATTCAGCCACGGCTCTAAGAAAAATCGTCCTCTCAATCCATCCATCCCAAGCCTCAACAATATCCTTCCATAAGAATACACAAGGATGTCACATAAGAGGGGTGAACATATCTATGAGGGAAACATGGGTTTCCACAATCTGGGAAGTGAAAGAGGCACACAGATAAATCAGACTTGACTAGGGGCTAAATGGCTATAATATCAATACCTATCTCTCTCTCCCGTTTAGGTCTTTCGATGAGGTGTATTTATAATTCTTTATTTAATAGTTTTTTTAGTTGGGAAACAGTTTGGCCACGGGCTCCTGTAGTTAGGCTTCTGGTGTAACCTGTAAACCCCGCCCATAAAATAGGGAATTTTATATTTTTATATTTAAATTATATACACGAGTTGGGTATAACTGGACCCACATGTGCACGCGCTTTTGAGAGGGCAGAGTCGCGTATGGAATTCAAAATAATGTTTTTTAGTTGAAGAAACAACTTTGAAGGGAAAGGGATGCCTAAGGCCATAACATAGAGCATCAAGTATATAGAGGTGAGAAATGACTCTATAACGGATGCCCCTAATATATGAGGTCAGAAGGGGTACATGGTGGTCAAAATGTATAAAGTGTATAAGAAGAATCATGCGAGGACTTGGGAGGACTTCACCAAATTTCAGCCTGTGAAAAAACCAATGGAGGAGATCAGAAAGCAAGCTCATGTTGGAGGCGGGCATACCCATGCTCATTGAAAGTCATTAGGGGAAATTTCAGCATAAAAGTGCCCATGAAATTTTCACGTACTTTCCATGTCATAATATGAACACCAATCAAAATATTTTAAATTTAAAAAGAAGTACATGTCCTAAATAATTTTAGATTGTTTAATTTTGGTATCTGTGAAATATTTTATTATTAATTTAGGTATCCATCAAATATTGTATTATTAATTTGGGTATTCGTGAAATATTTTATTAATTTTATTTACCTACCTTACCCATATGAATTAGAATATTGAAAAAGTTATTAATGCATTGTAAATCTTCATATTAGTGAAAAAATATAAATTAAAATATGGGCCCATTTGACATTAATAATCATGTATAAAAAAAAAATTGGTAAAAACCACATGTAAGAAATTTTATGCCGACTTGTTTTGAACCAACTAGTGTGGTTCATCATCAGGACAAGATGAGAAATCTGATCAAGAAACCTAATTAAATAGAAAATGAAAGCTCCAACTAGCCGCTGTACAATAACGACTAGTTTGACTAGAATAAGAAATTAAATTAAATTTCATCATATTATATTATATTTTAATTTAATTTAATTATATTTTAATTTTAATTTTTTTTAATAATGTTTTAATTTAAATATAATTTAATATTAATTTTTTTTAATAAATTTAATATTAATATTTTTAAATTAATTTATATTTTAATTATTTAATACTTTGAATTATATGTTAAAAAAAGTTAAATAAATAAATAAAAATAAAATAAAATAAAATAAAATAATAATAAATAAATAAAAATAACATTAATAATAATAATAAATATAAAAATAAAAATATCTAATTTAATTTACTAAATAGCTAATTTTTCTATTTTAAATAAAAATAATAATAGGGATGATATTAATAAGAAAAATCATTAAGGTAAAAAAAAAAGGAACGGACAGGGAGAAAGAAACCGAGATCAAGAGTGCAGGGAACGATAAGAGGGAGCACATAGGAAGAGGAAAAAAAGGCAACTAAGAGTGAAGGGTGGGAATCCAACATCTACTAACACTCCACCCATCATCCCTATTAAGGTTAACCAACCTCTTTTCAATTTCCAAGGCTTCCCTCAACTTGCGGTGGTGGAAATGGTCAATGCTCTTGTGGGACACCCTACATCGGTGAAACTGGTCGATCTATTAATCAAAGAATTCATGAACATATCGCTAACCTTAGACATAGTATATCTCGGTCCTCTGCCTTTGCAAAGCATGTTGAAAAGACAAATCCTCACATTTGTATTGAAAATGCTGAGGTTATTGCGAGGATTGACCATTTCCACCACCGCAAGTTGAGGGAAGCCTTGGAAATTGAAAAGAGGCTGGTTAACCTTAACAGAGATGATGGGTGGAGTGTCAGTAGATGCTGGATTCCCACCCTTCACTCTTAGTTTCCTTTTTTCCCTCTTCCTATGTGCTCCCTCTTATCGTTCCCTCTCCTCTTGCTCCCGGTGTCTTTCTCCCTGTTTGTTCCTTTTTTTTTTTTTACCTTTATGATTTTTATTATTAGTATAATCCTTATTATTATTTTTTATTTAAAATAGTAAAATTAGCTATTAAGTAAATTAAATTAGATATTTTTATATTTATATTTATTATTATTATTGTTATTTTTATTTATTTATTATTATTATTGTTATTTTTATTTATTTATTATTATTATTATTGTTATTTTATTTTATTTATTTATTTACTTTAATTTATTTTTTAACATATAATTCAAAGTATTGAATAATTAAAATATAAAATTAATTTAAAAATATTAATATTAAATTTATTAAAAAATATTACTATTAAATTATATTTAAATTAAAACATTATTAAAAAATAAATAAAAATAAAAATATAATTAAATTAAATTAAAATATAATATAATATGATGAAATTTAATTTAATTTCTTATTCTAGTCAAACTAGTCGTTATTGTACAAAAGCTAGTTGGAGCTTTCCTTTTCTAGTTAATTAGGTTTCTTGATCAGATTTCTCATCTTGTCCTGATGATGAACCACACTGGCTGGTTCGAAACGCATCGGCAAAAATTTTCTTATATGTGGTTTTTACCAATTTTTTTTTTTTTTTTATATAGAATTTATGGATCACAAAAGCTAAATTCCTAATATTAATAATCATGGCCAAAAAAACACCAAAAAAATTAGTTAATATATATATATAGTTAAATATAAAATATAAATATAGACTATTATAGTTAAATGTAAAATATAAATTGATTAAATCGTTAAAAATAAAATATAGTTAAATAGTTAGAGAACATATTTGAGAAAGGAAAAATTACCATATTCCGACCAAAAATATAAAATTTATAGTTAAATATAGTTAAATATGAAATAGTTAAAAAATTTTGTATTGGTGTGTTTAGTGCACGAATGTATGAAAAACATTGGTGCTTGGTAGGAGTGATCGCTGACCTACAAGCAATGGTCACAGGGAAAAAATGGGTTGTTAGATGGTTAGTGAAGCATCATGACAAGTAGAAGAACTAGTTATGGAACATAGCATACTACAAAAAGAGGAGGAAACAAGAAACAACAAATACACATATAACACAAGCTCAATATCGAGTAAACGAACTAATAATACCAATGGAGAATGAATCCCCTTTTATTAGCCGCTAGTGGTAAAAAAGAGGTAGAACGCTAAAACACTTGCAGTGAGCCCTTAGAGTTATGGAGCTTTAATACTCAAATCAAGGAGGGCTCTCTCCTGAAGCTGTTTGCAGACCTCTCTCTTCTCCTCGAATGAGTGATCGGATAATGGAAAACTGATGCACTTCTCCTTTGGGATTGAGATGTTGGATGGCCAAAAATGAATCCCTCCACTCTCTTGTTGCTTGGAAAACACACTATTGGTTTGCTCATGGGAAATTTGGCCAGCATAAAAATGTGTTCTGAATTTTTCTTCTCATGGTGGTCTTCTATAGGAAAAATTCAAATATTCTTCCCTCTCTTGGTACAATTATGGATAGTGACCCAAGAGTGATGGTTTATTCCATCGTGTGCTCGCTTGAGGTCTTAAGGTGGCTCTAGGCAGTTGTCCTTGGGTGGCCTCAAGTGGAGAATCTTCTTCCTGAAGTGTGAAAAGTGGTCCCGGATAGTAACCTTTCACCTTGCTTAGGACCGCGCGGATTATTAGGGGAAAGTTGCAGAGATTTGCTCTACTATCAAGGAAAAATGCATGTGGAGTGCATTTTGCATGTATCTTCTATGCGTAAGTTAAACAAATTTCCTCTTGACCTTAGAGAAAGTTAAATTTTCCAGATTCTCTAATGTTTTTCAACCCTGTAAATATTTTTTCTTGACATTTCATGATGTCTTTTAATTGTCTGATTATCCATTGGTAACAATTTCCCCCTAATGTGTGACATCTAGGGAGAACTTTATAGCCAAAATAAATTATATTTTATGCTCTATATAACCCATGTTGAGAGAGAGAGAGAGAGAGAAACCTGCGTATAGCCTAAGGTTGGAGACCTCTTACTGTGAGTAACAGAGGGACCATGTTCTGTCAGAAACCTGCAAGAGATAGTATAATAAAATAAATACAATATTTTTATGAGGCGGGCATGTCCCATTCTCATGATTCTTTGGCTAGTCAAAGCCTATCTAACATATAAAGGTTTTGTCTGTGTCACTTATATGGTAGCGATCTGCTGATTCGGTCGGTGACGATGATTAATGACACCCTCAAGGCGTTTTTTCTTTGACAATAAGTTGAATGTAGTGCCCACATGCATAAGATTGGTGTGGCATATTTTAGGATAACTTCTCATTGTATGCATGGGTGTATGGCTGGGACCTTCTCGTGTAAGCATCGCTGAAAGAGATGCTTATAATGGCACGGGTCTTTGACGAATTCTGACAAAGTGAAATGGTTGTGAAGTACGATACCATCTTGACATGAAAGCTTGTGTTGTAGTCGAATGTTAGGAGGATCGATGACATAAATGGGCAATGATGATTTCCACAATTCCATCCGAGGATGCCCCTATTGAGGTGAGGAGTCATCCAAGGTACTACTTCCTTTTTGGAAAATGTTTGTTGAATTCAATAAGAAGGAGGCCTCAACCGATCGAGAGAAATACTAATGCAAGGGACCAGGGTCTTTAATATGATAGGTTAACGTAGGCATGATGGTGCTAAATGGCTAAAACCTGATGATGGGAGTTCAGTGGTCCAAGGTCGGAGCTTGAAAAAAACAGTTTGGCAACAATCATAACGAATTATGATGAGGAAAGCCCTGGAGTTAGTAGGATGGCCAGGGTGCGTATATGTTGGTTATGAATGTCGTGGTGGATTTGCATGAAAGGTCTGAAGCTCTAACCAAGGGTGATTAGGGACTGCTCCCATGGGAGAAAAATGGATGGATGGGTCGGGGATGTTCTCCTAAAAAATATTTGTACACTTTTGAAAATAATATAAAATGGGTTTGGATTGTACAAACACGAAGACGGGTGCCCCAAAAACATGAAAATGATCGCTCACTAATGGTGTGAGGAAGGTGTTTTTATTGAGGGTGGGGGCCCCATTGGTTAGTCTCAGTGTGGGGGTGATGAAGCAGATGGAAAATATCATAGATGGGCTATGCTGATGGAGGGATGGTAGGCCAAATGCGAGACACAGTGGTGCATGTTCGATTTGGTTGCGAAAATGGTAGTCTGAGAAAGGGGTTTTATCGTGATATGGTAAAAATTGACTTGATGCATGGTGGGTGAATGATCATGAAGTGTTTCCTGAACTAATTGATATGGCCATGGCGTCATGATGCATTGTCTACTTGAGTGATGAACAACATGGAGGGGAAGGTTCTACCGACTGATGAGGATGTTTATCATGTGCAAGGTGGGGAGATGATAAACATGGTCAGGTGTTTGGAAAATATGGTTGATTTCTTATGGAGAAATGATGTCAGTAGATGCAAAGCTTCTCTGGGGCTCTATCATGCGGAGGGTAGAATGATACCTACTCTGGAACCTTCAGTGAGTGGGGCGATAAGTGGTTAGTTGTATTGTATGATACCTGCAACCAATACCTCAAATGAAAGAATATTTTCATTAAAATAATTTGACAGAAGGTGCTTGAATGAAAAAACGATAAGAGAGGGCATTCCTATCGGAACTGAAAAAATTATTTTTTCGAAGGGTTGAATGTGTGACGCCTCCTTTGCTCGTTATGAGGTGTTGATCACTATGTTGCTTTCGGTTTCACAATTTGGATTTCTGATCTCCCGTTATGGTCCCTCAAACATTTTGAAAAGGGCGATATATAGTTCAATATGGTTCATTTCAATTCATTTGTGTCATTTGAGATTTGGAGCATTTGAGAGGTTAGAGTTTGTTGTTGAGCCTTTCTTTCTGTTGCAGTCAACCTGTGCACCAGGGATTCGCGCTAATAGTGTCAGGTAGGCCTCTGATCATCTATCATTTCATTTTTTTAGTGTTTACGGGGTAGGGGTCCATACAAGTTAGGTTTTTAGGGGAGCCTACCCATTTTTGGCCTTGACGCGTAGGCGATCAACGCACAAAAGCTTAATCTTCGTGTGAAACTGAGGATTTCCGTGAAGATTTCGCACTTGTGGGTATTTTTTCGCACATATGTTGCATCTCTCTAAGATATAGACGTGTGGCCAGCGCGCTTGTTTGAGAAACAGATGCGTTGAAAAGCCACGGTGAATTTTTTGAATTTTTTTTTGGAAATTTTAAATTTTTTGGTGTTTTGATGTTTTCTGATGTGTTTCTGTTTGGTGACAGGCTGCTCTAGAGGGAGAGAGACTGGCTAGATTTGTGCCTAGACATGGCACAATATTCGAACATATGGTAGTAGCTAGCTTAGTAGGGTCTTCTCAAGTTCCTTGAGAATGACCTCCTGAGGTCGCAGGATCGCGTACTGAGCTACCTGGTCCATTGTTGGAACAGGCGGTGCAACGTGATGGTGCTGTGAGGATATGAAATCCTGATCCATCCTGAGATAAACATATATCTTGTGACTTGCTTGCTGCCTCAAGGTGAAGCAATCCCCCATCCACTCCCGCTAGGGAGGGTAGTGCTTAAGTGTTGGTTTGACCATTATTGTGGCGGGGCACCCCTTTCAAAGGGGTGCATTCTTATATCATCAGTGATTGATCTAGCTGAGTGATGTGAGATGGCTATGATCATGAGGTTGAGTGGGTCATCGTCACTACATAGGGCATCAGGACCTCAGATTGTTGTTCTACGTTGGCTTTGGGCTGGGCATTTCTTTGACTTTTCCCATCATTGCTATGACGGTACGGTGTCACAGATAGCGAAGGTCTAAGCAGGATCTAGTCTATCTACATATTCTAGTATTCTACTTAGAATCATGTATGAGAGAGTGGTGTTTTTGCGGCTCGTGGTGGCCGTTAACCAGGACCCTCAAATGAGGCGATGGGCACTAGCCATGCCTCGTAGTGGTGGAGGACTAGTGGGTCGTTGCTAGAATGCGACCATAGAGGCTTGGTTCGAGGCCAATCCTCAAATGTTCCTGGATTTTCCACACTCAGGGATGAAATACCGAGGAGATTTGGATATGGGTCTTCCTGTTGGGTATGTGTGGGGGCCGACATGTATGATTTTGTGCTTTTTTCTGCATTTTGTTGAGTATCTATGATGTGTATATTATCGTGTGTTTTATGGTGACACTGACACTATATTTGTTTCTTTTGCAGATGTGGGAGAGGTTGGGTGACCTACTTCTCAGTTGGTTGGTCACTAGCCTATTCGGAGAGGTCTGGGTGGCGGAGCCCCACCCCAGGCTGGGGGGTAGGGTGCAGATCTTGGGCAGCCTCAGGGTGGGGGACCTGGTGACGGTGCGGGTCCTTCTAGGGATGGTAGTAGCTTGGCTACTGCTAAGTGTGTTGTGGCGATCGCTCGTGCTGAGGCGGCCGAGGCATGTATGGCGGAGATGGCGGAACGGCTAGGTGTGACGTCTGAGGCTCGAGCCACTGACTTGGAAGATGAATGGGATCGAGTAGATAGGCTGACCCAGGGTATGCCAACCTGTGGGTTTGTCGACGATCTAGATGATGTTTGGCTGGAGAAATTGATGACCCGGGAGAGGGGCTACCGATCGACTTTGTGCCATGTGGCGGTTGCCCCAGTTTTGGCACTAGGAGGACATGTGGGTCCAGGTGGCCCACCTGGTGGGGCTCAGCCCTAGAGAAAATTTGTATTCAAGGCTCATTATGAGGATGCTTCCCTTATTTTTTATGACATGTGTATATGTATTTTTGGCCTGACCTAGGGGTCAGATACATGACTTGTTATTTGTACTCACAGATATTTTTTGGTATATATGCGAGATGTATTTTTTGCGGCTCTTGATGATATGTCTATGGTTTATATTATTTGACGAATGTTATGTATCGATGATGGATATCTATATATTTTTTATGTTTTTGGTTTTATGTAGGATGGTTTATACGAGATGCATTCCAGTATAGGATGTGGTTATTTATGTGATATGCTATCCGGTTTTGATTTCTTGGTACATGTGTGAATGTAATATGATCAAATTTACCGCTTAATATTTTTTCACACAAATATTTTCTAAAAAGTTGTGAATCTTGTACTTCAAATTCTTGGCTTAATTGCGAAACTACTAATTGGTAATCATGGTAGATATGTAGGTGGCAGATGCCTTGGTTGAAGGCATCGCTCATCAGTCTGATGACAACATCATATCATACCTGATTGTTTGTAGTTGATCTGATGCATACTTTTTTGGTGAACTATGGCGATTGGTCAGGGTAGTAGATGACCCAAGTGGTTGCTGCTAAATTTTGAGACCATCGAGATGCTCCATCAGCGAATCCGAAATAATGGTTTTGGGAACGGTCCATTTTTGTGACACCGGAGTGATTTTTTAACAATTTTGTGATGTCTGTGATCAAAAACAAAATTTGTTGTATGCAAGTTTATCTCTAGGGCTAAAGCCTCCTCACCCTTATGGGTAAAATTTCTTGAGGTAGAGCCCAATGACAAGGTTTCTTAGGCATGTTCCATTGGGCTCAAACAAGATGTATGCCCCCTTGAGGAGACAATGTATTATGATATAGGGACTGTTGTGACTCATTTTTCATTTTCATTTTCCAATCATTCTCAAAAATAGAAATAAAAATATATCATGTTTTAAAAATAAAAATGAGTTAAGATTTCATATGCTAAAAATAAATTTTGATTTATATGAAAAACATTAATGTTATGTTTTGGATCATGTGAAAGGTGTGTCTGACCACAGTTTTAATTAGCATGCAACTTTTCGGGCAGATATGAGATGAGGATAGATGAAGGTTGATTGGGGGGAACCCGTGGGCACAAACAACTCGACAGATAATTGACGGGGTGCCTCTATAGTTGACCATGATGTAGGCTCGTTGACTCAAATCAACGGCCCACGATCACTACGGTAACGTAGCTCCAGAGAGCCCATCGTATCTGAGGTTCCCCCACGGTGATGTAAGCAGCCAAGAGACGATGTCAGTAAGTGAGCCAGGTTACTATATGTGTTAGTCCCATACCTATCTTGTCATGCAGTTAATGACTATTTTCACCCAATTTTCCCGCTGCGCCTATAAATACCGAATCAAAACCCGTTCTTTTCACCTACATGTTTCAGTTTAAACTGTCTCAGTCATCCTAATCACCTTGCTCCTCTATTTTGAGTCAGTCCAGTCATCATTCCAAGTGTAAATATGGCCAATTCATCCATGTCTAGTTCGTCTAATCATATTACCCTCATGAATATAGAACATGACGTAATGGACACTCATTGTACAGTGGAACATTTTCCTCTATACTAACATGTTTTTCTTAACTGACACAATTCCCCTGTATTCATAGCCATGGTCAAGTCTGGAGTATTATCTACATGTGTCCCAAAAACCCATCTTATCCATGAATTCATTCACTGGCTAGCATCAACATTATACCCCAGCAAGTGTTTTGTAATGAACCATATGGCTGAAAGTGTCTTTGAGGTTTCATCCTTGTTAATTCGCCAAGCTTTCTTCTATCCAAAATCTGAGTCATAGGTTAGTTTCACTGAAGAGTCACTGATAACACATTATGACAATCTTGCAGGGCAAGACTACACACAGATTTTCTTCTTCCTAAAGCCTGAACCAGGGATTTTTTCTCCAAATGAAAAGGTATTCTCTTTGGAAATTTTTGAAGTAGAAACCAAGCCTGTATTCCAATTTTTATCCAAAATTATTAGAAAGGAAGATGATTCTCAGATTGATAGGTCAGTGCTTGGACTTTTTTTTTTTTTTATGGAACCTGAAGTAGTGCTAGACATCCCATCATTTTGGCAAGATAATTTTAATTCTCAATTCATGAGCTTAACTTTACCAAGTTCTTTCAAATTTCCTTCAATTGTTACCTATCTGTTCATGTATCAGAATGGAGAGGAATTTTTGAATTTGGGGTTGAAAATTATGGATTCAAGAAATAAAGAGCATTCAGTAGTGTTTTGGACTGACCTAGTAAGGAATCAATATAGTGATGGGGGGTTATTTGATTTTTATGCTTACTACTTATGAATTGCTTATAAAATTTTAAATGGGACTGCTCCCCCATGTTTTATTCCTAAAGCTCACGAATTCCTTCAGCTCAATAATAGTTGCACATATGGAAACTGGTTTATTTTTTAATATTATTTAGAGATTGGATTGTATGGGGCTAGGGTTGAACCTTATAGATTGCCTAATTTTGTCCCCATAAGGATATTTGCCTTAGAATTTATTAGACATAATTTAAATGTAGATTAAATTCACTTTGTGCCAATGAAGAAAGGTCATTTTTTAAAGTTTCCCATGACTTTTGGACCTTTCATAGTGAATATGAGGCAAGCTGCAAAAGAAGCAAGCCAAAAGCTAGAAGACATGCATTTATTATTAGTTGAAAAGTGGGTTTATGACCCATATCAGGTGATTTCTAAAAGGAGGGTTGAGAATGGTTATTCTGCTTTTACTCATGAGAGTAAGCCTGAAATTAAAAACTTGGCTAATAAGGGTTTTGCAGGAAATGACAACACTAGTATTGAAACTCCTGCTATCTCTAAAAAGCGAAGTAAAAGAGATAGAGAAAAGAATGATGATACAGAGAAGCAAGGAATTGAGAAGAGAGCTAAATTGAGTGAAGAAGTGTCATATTCATAGCCAATATTTACAATTCAATTGGGAGATATACATAATACACCAAATTCACCATCCAGACATGAAGATCAGAGCAAGCATGGAGGCTCAAGTTGAGTCTCAAATCACCCTTGATCAGACTAGATTGTTAACTGATATGAATTTAGAAAAAGAGCAGTTGAATATTTCTTTTTCGCACGCATCTAAAATGACAGTATATTCATCAAGAAATTTCAGGACTGTCAATTTGGCTTTTGATGCCAGGAAGATTCCCTTACCTGATAAAATAAATTTACATATGCAAACTCGTTTATTGATTGTTAATGATTTGAATAAAACCAGTGCAGTTGTAAGTAAATCTAAAAGCATGTTGGGAAAGGTGATCAAGAACCTAAAGCTAGAGAAAGCTAATTCTAGAGCTCTCTCCACTCAAAATGAAGAATTAAAGAATATACTTATCAAAATTGGAGTAGATCCCACTGACAAATCAGCTATGCAGAAGTTGTTGCAGAGTGCAGAATCATAAGTAAATGTACTAAGAAAGAAGCTAAAGCTTCCTACCGGAGAAAACCAAATGGAAGTTGATGTAGCAAAAGTGAAATCTAAAACGGAGAAGCTTTTACATCAAGTGTTGCAGAAAGATGAAGAAATTTCGAAATTGACAAAAGCAGTAACTAAGTTACAAGAGCAGTTTGACTCTCATGTCTGCACAATAGTTTTGTCATCTGAAACTGATGACTTGGAAGCCAAGATATCACAATTGAGTACTGAGTTGAAGATGGAAGAAATTTATATGAAGAAAGCTCAAAGTGATATTGATACATCTATAAAAGTTATAAGGGCAAAGGATAATGAAATTGTAATATCAAAAGACATTGCAGACAAATATAGAACAAATTATCAGTTAACTTTTGAATAAATCAAGTATCTCAAAGACAAGGTGAAGTGGAAAATGTCCCTAATTGAAGCTAAACATGTTCTTTGGAATGAGATTATAGGAATGATGAAAAAAATATGGGAATCTCTAGTACTTATTTTAGAAGAGTAGAGTATAATCATATATATTCAAGAGCTTGTATTAGCTAACAAATTTAAAATGCATGATAGAGCCATCTAGGCTAAGAAATTAACAGATTTTTTCAATTCCAAATCAAATCAAGAACTGAATGAACATGAGATAAAAGATAGAACATTATTTTTTATAGAAATTAACAACGTGACAGTGAATAATGCACACAGGAAGTCAGAATAAAAGAATTTGACAAAGATCAAGCAAGCAGTAGACAATTTCAACACTATATTTGATAAAAGAACTAGGGCTAGATTTCCATCTTGCTAGGATCTGCAAGGTAAATTATTGTCCTGGGAAACATATGAAACTCTATTGGTGGATTCAAAAATTAAAATTGACAATAGTCATGAGAATACTACAATTTTAAAAGGGACAACAATTATCAATTTCCTGCATAAAGGATTTCAGTTGTTATGGATGGTTAATACTTTGTTTCTGGACAAGCCTACTTACACTAGGACCACTACTTTTAGATTGGAGCATCATAAGTTAATTAATGCGCTGAGGAAAAATATTGAACTCTAGAAGAAATGTAGAAAATGGATGACCAATCTTCCTGAAGACACATTAGAAACAGATGATATTAATAAGACCACATCAGCAGTGAAGGGAACCACATCAGTAACAAAGGGAAGCACATCAGCAAAAAAAGACATTCAGAAGACATCATGATATTTCTATCTATTATTTTATTTTCTTTCTGTCTTAGAACGAGGTTGTAATGTTACCCTTAATTGTAATGAAAGTAGTTGATAGAATAAATAAGTAGTTTAGGTAGTTTCAAGAAGTTTTGGCTGTTACAAATTGTTTTTTAATGTATTTAAGAAAGATGAAAATGAAGGAGGGTTCAGAGTTTTGGAACCTCTGGAAGACTATATTTTTGTACTTATTTATCTAAAGAATTAATGAAAGAAGTATCAAGTTTCTAGTAATTGTTGATGGTGGTTTGTCTTTCTAGTGTCATTTTATGTTATTTCTTCTATGAATGAAGTGAAGTAATGATGTTGCTAGTCTCTGAATTACATTTTTAAGTAAGAGTTGAACATCCTTAAAATGAGCGCCTTCACTCCACTCCTTTCTTCGTTTCTATTCCTGACTTCTCTCTGAAACTTAAGTTAATAGATACTGTGTTTACATCATATTATCTTAAGTTCCCTCATAGTTCTTCTTATTCATTCACATTTCATCAATTAAAGGCATTGTGAAATATTTTATTTATTCCGGAGTATTAAGGGTTTTAATAATAATTTCCAAAGGAAAATAACAAAGAACAAATGATAACGATTGTTTATGTAATATATTGTTAAAATGTCTTAAGCACTCATTCCTTTCCACAACCAAGGGATTTTCCCTTAAGAACCAACAGGGACCTTTCCACAAGGTTTCTAAATTTCTGGGCCCTAACACTTCTTTTGCAACATCATATCGGAGGACTAACTCCCCCTCAGTAAATGATCGAGGGGTCATGTTGCGGTCGAATGATGCTTTCACCCGCTTTTTATGGGCCTCGTTGTGTTGGAGCAACTGTTTTCGACTTTCGTCGACGAGTTATAACTGTACTAAGTGTTTCTCTAGAGGCTCGGTGTCATCGAGGAGTCCGATGGTGATGTGTAAGTTTGAGATCTCTCGTTCTATGGGAATCACAGCTTCGACCCCGTAAACCAAGTGGAAGGGTGTGAACCCCGTTGATGTTTTCACTACCGTGCGATATGCCCACACAACGTAGAAAATAATGTGGTGCCAATTTGTTTTGTTTTTATTCACCATGTGTTGTATCATCATTTTGAGTACTTTGTTCACAGATTTTACCTTTCCTTTGGATTGGGGGTAGTATGGTGAAGCGAATTCATGTGTGAATCCGAGGTGATGAGATAGCTCCTAGAAAACCTAGTTTTGAAAGTGTTTTTCGTGGTCAGAGACTAACTCTTTTGGTACGCCAAACCGAGCGATGACATGGTTGATCAGAAACCACGTAGCATTTTCTGTTGTGTTGTTGTATGTGGGCATGGTCTCTCTCCATTTGGTGAAGCAGTCAATGGCCACGATAATGTATTTGTGGTTTCCTGATGACGTGGGGTTGCAATTCATGAAGACAATCCCCCATTTGTAGAAGGGACCAGCGACTATGATGGGGTGTAAGGGAGCGGGAGGCGCTCTTGCTTTGTGAGCGAAGCATTGACCTCACTCGCACCTTTTGACTGCTGAGATGTAGTTGTCGAATAACGTGGGCTAAAAAATATCATGCTCGTAGGAATTTTTGGGCAGTGCTAATTTCGAAGAGGTGGCCACTGCAAGCTCCACTGTGACAATCATTAACGACTTTCTCAGCTTGGACATGAGTGAGGAATCGACGTAAAATGGTGTTGATGCCCCACCGATAAAGGACATCTCCCATGAGGAGGTATCAGAGGGCTTGGTGGCAGATGCGCTGGTGGTCGTCACGAGTAAGCTTTTGTTTGAACTTTTGGATTCATAAGAATATGAGAATATCTCCGTACCAAGGGTTTTCAGTCATCACTAGGAAGAGATGTTCGTCCAGTAGTGAATCATTTATTGGTGATCCTTTGGTCTGACTTGGGAGGTCATTGATGAACTCAGCTAAAATTAAAGAATTCTTACTCTTGGGGGATCTAAAATGTAAGTCAAAATCTTGTAGTATAACTATCCAGCGAGCATATTTATGGTTCATAAAATGGTAGGTGAGCAAATATCTCATGTGGTTGGTATCTGCGACAATTGTTGTAGTCCTTAAGATAATGTAATGTTGAATTTTTTGGACTGCGTGTATTAATGCTAGGGAAGTCTTCTCTTAAGGATCATACCTTAATGCGGGGCGATAATTTTTTACTAACGTAATAAATTATGTGTTCTCTCCCATCGGGCCCTCTTGGATTAACACCCCAGCCAAAGTGGTCTTGGGCGTTGATAGATACAAGGTGTAATCATTGTCGTAGTTTGGGGGACTGATCAATGGTGCTGAAGAAAATGTTTCTTTCAACGCCTAAAATGATTGTTGGGCTTGATCATTCCATTTAAATGGGATGTCCTGACAAAGGAGGCAGAGATATCCCTGAGCGCAAGTGACATAGTCTAGGATGAAGCATCGTAGAAATTGGCCTTCCCCTAGAAACATTGGAGTTGCTTGAGGTTTTGAGGTGGTGGTACCTCTTTGATAGCTTGGACCTTGAGGGGGTCCACTCTAATCCCTTGTTGGGACACAATAAAACCTATAATTCATCCCCTCGTGACAAAAAAGATGCACTTGAGGGGATTCAAGCATACGTTGTATTGTCAGCATTGTTGGAATACCAGCCACAGATCCTCGAGATGATCAAATCAATTTTTGGATCGAACAGTGAGATCATCCAAGTAGGTGAGGATGAGGTGTGCCAAGTCATGAAAGATATAATTCATGGCCCACTGAAATCTCTAGTACTTATTTCAGAAGAGAAGAGTATAATCAGAGATCTTCAAGAGCTTATATTAGCTTAAAATCAGAAAATGCATGATAGAGCCATCTATGCTAAGAAATTAATAGATTTTGTCAATTCCAAATCAGATCAAGAACTAAGTGAACATGAGATAAAATATAGGAAATTATGTGTTCTAGAAATTAACAAGGTGATAGTGAAGAATGCACATACGAAGTCAGCAGAAAATAAGTTGACATAGATCAAGCAAGCAGTAGACAATTTCAACACTATATTTGATAAAAGAACCAGGGCTAGATTGTCATCTTGTTGGGACTTGCAGCATAACTTATTGTCTTGGGAAACATATGAAACTCTATTGGTGGATGCTAAATGTAAAATTGAAAATACTCATGAGAAGACTACAGTTTTAAAAGGGACAACAATTCTCAATTTCCTACATAAATATTTTCAGTTTTTATGGATGGTCAAGACTCTATTTCTAGACAAACCTACTTACACCAGGATCACTGCTTTTATATTGGATCATCATAAGTCAATTAATGCCCCGAGGAAAAAATTTGAACTCTAGAAGAAATGAAAAAAATGGATGACCAATCTTCCTGAAGACACATTAGCGGCAGATGATAGTCAGAAGACCACATTAGCAGTGAAGGGAACCACATCAGCAACAAAGGAAAGCACATCAGCAACAAAATACATTTAGAAAACATCATGATATTTCTATCTATTATTGTATTTTATTTTTGTTTTATAAAGAGGTTGTAATGTTACCCTCCATTGTAATGAAAGTAGTTGATAGAAGAAAGAAGTATTTTAGGTAGTTTCAAGAAGTTTTGGTAGTTACAAACTGTTTTTGAATGTATTCAGGAAAGATGAAAATGAAGAAGGAGGGTTTAGATTGTTGGAACCTCTAGAAGACTATATTTTTTTAATTACTTCCCTGAATAATTAAAGAAATAAGAAACAAGTTTCCAGTAATTTTTTATGGTGGTTTTTCTTTCATGTGTCATTTTATGTTATTTCTTATATGAATGAAGTCAGGTAATGAAGCTGCAGGTCTCTGAATTACATTTGTAAGTAAGAGTTAGACATCCTTAAAATGTGCTCCTTCACTCCAACTCCTTTCTATTCATGACTTCTCTCTAAAACTTAAGTTAATAGATTTCGTGTTTACAACATATTATCTTAAGTTCCCTTACAATTATTCTTCTTCATTCACATTTCAGCAAGTAAAGGCATTGTGAAATATTTTATTTATTCCAAAGAATTAAGGGTTTTAAAACTAATTTCCTAAGGAAAAGAAGTAAGAACAAATGATAAATATTGTTTCTATAAAATATTGTTAAAATTTCCTAAGCACTAATTCCTTTCCACAACCAAGAGATTGTCCCTTAAGAGCCAAAATTTTCTGGTGCCGTTGCCAGGGATCGAAGGATCAAAAATATATTTAACCTGAGTTTTCATATTATTTCCTCTAGTTGTTAAGTGAGGAGAAAATTTTTGGTGGGTTTTCATATTATTTCCTCTGGTTATTCAATGAGGAGGAAATTTTTGGTTGTGTTTTATCATACTTAGAATTATGGCTTACAAAAGGCCTCACACGAGGTCAGATACCTCTCAGCAGAAGGTCCCTGCTTTATCAGACCCTGAAAGATTAATTTCTAAGAGAACTAAGAGACCTAAAATTCCCTCAACACCTAGTCCTACATTGTATTCCCATAATAGTATTTAAAGTCATCCTTTGTTTGGAATACATCTCAAGTACTTCATTTCTTGGAATAAGATTCATCTTTTACACCTATTCATTTTCAAGAAACTAAGTTGGAAGAACACTTGTTTGAGTCTTTTTATTTTTCTTTTACACAATATCAACAAATTCCAATTGGTTGTTCCTCTGCCATTTTTATTCAACCCAATCCCATATATGTTTCATCACCACCTCCATTTACCTTCACAGCAGGTTCATCATATACATTTAATCAAAGTACAGTTAATCAAGGTGTAAACATGGCAACACCAACCTTATTATTAAACATATATGATCCACTTAATCTTCCACGACCATTTAATCCAATGCCTCATGAATACCTTAAATTACTTCCTTGTTTCATTGGAGAGGATGAAAATACTGCAGAAAAACACTTATCTGTGTTTTGTACTTTTTCTAAAAACTTGAATGTGGAACATCTTAATGTTGTAATGAGGCTTTTTGTTCATTCTCTGGATGGAGAGGCTAGAAAGTGGTTCAAAGGATTTCCAAACAACTCCATTAATACCTGGGATGAACTAGAAAATCAGTTCACTCAAATATGGGGAGAGAAAAGAGATCATATTTATTCATTAACTGAATTCAATGCAATTAAAAGAAAATATGATGAAAAAATTTATGATTTTATCAAAAGATTCAATAAATTATATAATAGTTTTTCTGTAGAGATTAAGCCCCCCCCCCCCCCCCCCTTTGGAGTAAAGGTAGTTTTTGTTGGGGCTTTTGAAGTTGATTTCAGTTTCCCACTTAGAGAAAGGAGATCCCCTACTCTTGAACATATACAGACAGATGATTTAGAAATTGAAGCCAATATGACTGCAGGTGGGAAGGTGACAGGAAAACAGCCAGTCCAAGAGAAGGGGAAATCAAAAGAAGAATCACTACAAGATCAAAGGGTTGACAATATGACTAACGTAATAAAAAAATTATCAAATAAATTAGTCAAGATGGAATTGGATAATAAAACTCCCAAAGACAAGTCCAACAAAATCAAAACAGAGGTTTTAACCCTCAATTCAAGAAACAACCCTTGAAAATTTTGTAGAGGGAAAGAAAGGATCAAGATCAGGTCTAGGCACCATTGTATTTAGAACGTGGACATGGAGAATCAGTAGAAGATGACCAAAAAGTACAAGAAGATCAAATATCAGTTGTTTATATTAGAGAAGAAAATGATGAAGATAACTGTGAAGAAGAATATGTTGAGGTTGAAGTGATGAAGATGAAGTGAATGAATATTGTAGACAATTCACAAATTTTATGCAGGTTGAGTTGCATAAGAAGTATAATATGAGATCAAGGAAAAGATCTAGGGTACAAGATAGTGAGGGTGAATAAAAATATTCTTCCCCTCCTCCAATGGATACTCCACAACAAAAAAACCCTGTAAAACAAGTCAATAATGAGAATCAACCTGAAATTTCAGTCAACAGAATAGAGATGAATAGGGTGAGTCTTCCCAGAACAAATCAGATAACACTAATATTTTGGAGAAAGTTGTTCATGTACCTGAATAAGTTTCAAATTCTAAAAGGAGTGAATAATAACCTAAAAATAATGTTAAACAAACTTATGCCTTCATTTTAACAAAGGAGAGTCAAAATCCAGGTACCTCTTTTAGAATTAAGTAAAACACCAATCTACAAGAAAGAAATCTCAGAATTTATTAATCTCACACAGAATGAAGATATAAGTGACACTGTGAATTTACAGGAAGAGAAGCCAGTGGTCACCTTTGGCCCTCATGTAGAAGAAGTAGATTATTTTGTTCCTCCATTTTACATTTCCTTGTTGGTTCATGATTTTATTCTCCACAATTGTATGCTGGATTCAAGAGCTTCCCATAATCTTATGCCATTTTCTGTCATGAAAGAGTTAAATCTGCAAAACTAGGCCTTACAAGGATTTTTATTCATTTGATTCCAACAAGGTAAAATGTGTTGGGGTAATTAAAGACATGGTAGTTTCTTTGGCACAGATTGCAGCAAAGAGTATTGTTATGGATGTAGTTGCTGCTGACATTCCAGCTAGGTTTGGGATGCTTCTGTCAAGATCTTGGGGAGAAAATTTGGTAGGTGTTCTCAAGCTTTATTTTACTTATGCTATTATTCATGTCTTTAATGGTGAAGAAATGATATTGTACAAGGAAACAAGGTTTGTAAAAACCACTACTAAAAAGGATGCAGGTAAATACCCTATTTATAGTAAGGAAAAATAAGATCTTTCATGTTTCATGCTGCATGAAGATATAGAATTTGCTAAAGACACAAGGAAACAACTCTCTTCAGCAATTTTAAATAATAAGTTCACCCAAGAAATATTTGGAAATTCTATTTTGATGGTGCCTATTACAAGGAAGACACAGGAGTTGGAATTTTATTAATATCTCCATAATGTAATTTCTTGCCTTTTTCTTTCAAATGAGAGTTTGATTTAACAAATAATGTTTTTGAGTATGAGGCTTTGATCATTAGCCTTCAAAATGCAAAGCAGATGGGAATTCAATGTATTTCAATTTTTTGTGATTCTGAATTGATTATAAGACAAATAAAAAATCATTTTCAAACTAAACGTCCAAGATTGAGATCATATAGGAATGAAGTTTGGAATATGATTGAAAATTATTTTGAAGCCTTCAATATTCAATTTATTCCAAGGGATGAGAACAAATTGGCTAATTCATTAGCAGTTGTTGCCAACACTTTCAAACCTCCAATTAATCCAAAGCTAAGGTATGAGATAAAGGTTAGACACCGGCCTTCTAACCGAGATAATATAAAGCATATCAGGTGTCTGAAGATGATGAGCAGATAAATCAGTTTTTGAAAATGATTGGAAGTTTTGAAAATGATGAAATAGATCAGGATGAAGAACAAACATAGCAGAAAATAGAGTTATGATATCTTAAACAATCAATTGCTAATTAAAATATTATTCATCTGAAAGACAATGTATCGCCTAAGGGTTTGGTTCCTCTTGAAAGCACTTTTTATTTAAACGATGTTTTTTTTTATTCAAAGAAGACTCACTAGGAGTAGGAATTGCAAGATTCTAATCTGGGAACTCAATAGGAACCAAAAATGGTGAAGCTATTCAAAGGTGTTCCCAAAAACTATAAAGAAATATATATTGATATTTTTAAGAATTACATGGATGTATTTTCTTGGTCATATGAAGATCTAAAAACATATGATAAAGGTATCATACAACACAATATCCCATTGAAAGAAGGAGTCAAACCTCATAGACAGAAGCTCAGACAAATAAATCCATTATTATTGTCTCCCATTGAAAAATAAGTAAAGAAGTTACTCCAAGAAAAGATCATAGTTCCCCTCAGATATTCTGATTGGGTTTCTAATCTGGTTCCTGTGAGGAAGGAAAATGGAGAGATAAGATTGTGTTTTGATTTTAGGAACCTGAATAAAGAATCTTTGAAGGATAATTATCCTTTACACAATATGGATTATGTTTTACAAAAAGTGATAGGAGCTTATATAATGTCCATGGTTGATGGATTCTCTAGGTATAATCATGTGGCAGTAAACAAAGAAGATCAGAAGAAGACAACATTCACAACCCCATGGGGTGCCTTCATGTATGCTAGAATGCCATTTGGGCTAATGAATGCAGGTGAAACTTTTCAAAGAGCCATGTACATAGCATTCATTGGAGATAATTATGTGGTTATATATTTGGATGATATCACTATTTTTTTCAAGATCAGATGATGACCATTTAGAACATTTGCAATGAAATTTTGAGAAATTTAGGAAGTTAGGTTTGTCACTGAACCCCAAAAAGTATTTGTTTTCCTTGGAAGAAGGTAAAATATTATTAGGCCACATATTTTCCAAACAAGGGTTAAAAATTGATCTAGCAAGGGTAGAAGCAATCCAAAAAATTCCTTTGCCTAGAAGTAAGAAAGATATTCAGAAGTTTTTGGGAAAGATTAATTTTCTAAGAATATTTTTTCTAAATAATGCAGAGATTATTAAAAACATAACTGATATGTTGAAGAAAGAGGCAAAAGTGCAATGGACTAAGGAAGGAAGATAATCATTTTTTAGAATAAAGGAGGCTCTCCAAATAGCTCATGTTCTTATTAGTCCTTATTATCAAAAGATGTTTTAGATATTTTCATTTTCTTCCTCCTCTACTATTGTTGTTGTGTTATTACAACAAAATGAGGAGAATAGAGAACAACCAGTGGAATTATTCAGCAAAGTCCTTAGAGATGCTGAGATCAAATATAATATTATTTAAAAATAGGTATATGCATTGGTTAAAGCACTCAAAGCTTTTAGAACGTATGTATTGCAATCTCAAATAACTGCATATGTCCCTAATGCTGATGTCAAGGATGTGTTGATTCAGAATGATGTAGAAGGGAAGAGAGGGAAGTGGATAACGAAAATTCAGGAATATGATCTGTACATTAAACCTAAAAAACTAATCAAAGGTCAAGTTTTGGCAAATATGTTAACAGAAACAAATTTTCAAGCATTGGGAATCAATTTGTTAGCACCAGTGGATGAAGTTGTCACTGAAGAGGATAAAAGAAAGGCCAAATCAGGTATGAAATTTTAGTACAAATATTTATGTTCAGATTGGTACAAAGACATTGTTCACTATCTATGTTTTTTCTCTTGTCCAACTACACTGAATAGGACAAAGTACAAATCCCTCAAGCTTAAATCTCATCCATATGTCATAGGAATCAAAATTGTAATAGATAGATCCTGCTGGCATCTTATTACTGTGTTTAACTGAAGGAGAGTCCATTGAGGTTACCAAAGAGTATCATGAAAGTCTGTGTGGGGTCATTATAGTTGGAAGGTTACAACACACAAGATCCTCAAATCAGGTTTTTATTGGCCCACATTATTTGCAGATGTATTCAGACTAGTCAGAGGTTGTCAGAAATGCCAATTATTTGCAGAAAAGCAGAGACCGGCTCCTTTACCTCTAATTCCAGTATTTATAGAAGAACCTTTTAGACAATGGGGATTATAATTTATTGGAGAAATCAATCCACCATCAAGTGGAAAATTCAAATGGATTCTAACAGCCACTGACTACTTCACAAAGTGGGTGGAAGAAATACCCACAAAGAAAGAAAATGATCAAGTGTCAATGAAGTTCTTGGAGGAGAATATCTTCAGTAGGTTCAGTTGTCCAGTCAAGATTGTGACAGATAATGCTCAGGTATTTAATTCTTCTCAATTTATTGATTTATGTCAAAATTATAATGTAGTTTTGTCCCATTCTCCAACCTATCATCCACAAGGGAATGGATTGGCAGAGTCCTATAACAAAAAATTGGTTAGAATCCTGAAGAAAACAATTGCTGAAAATCAAAAGGATTGGGACTCGAAACTTAAGTTTGCTCTTTAGGCAGTTTTGGTTACTACTAGAAGGTCCACTGGCAGATCACATGCATTTTTTCCTAACCAATTGGCCAAACCTAGTATTGATTTTACTCAGGAAGCTCAAGAAGAACCCAATGCTCTAGTTAGAAGAATGAAAAAGGTAATTGAGTTAAGTGAAAACATAAACAAAGTTAGAGACAACTTAATTACTTATCAAACAAAGATGAAAACCATTTTTGACAAGAAGGCAAATGAAATTATCTTTCAAGTCGGAGACTTATTACTAAGGTGGGATACCATAAGGGAGGATAAGGGAAATCATGGTAAATTTGGTCCCCTATGGTATGGACCATACAGAATCACTGAAGCAATATCCAACACTACTTTTATCTTGGAGAATTTAGATGGAGAATCTCTGCAGCTGCTTGTGAATGGGAAGTATTTAAAACATTATTTTCAACACTAAAAGTCAAGTATTCCACCATTGTAAATACCAGATTTCTCATTGTTCATATGTCACTAAAGCGATATTTGACTCCATTCCCGAGGTGAAGGCACTAATCTGCAGCTCTTAATGCTTTCGTGGAAAAAATCATTATCCTCTGGTGGAGCCAGATGTTGTGACTAATTTTTCATTTTCATTTTCCAATAATTCTCAAAAATAATATATATATATATATATATATATATATATATATATATATATATATATATATATATATATATATATAATGTTTTAAAAATAAAAATGAATTAAGATTTCATATCCTAAAAATAAATTTTGATTTATATGAGAAACATTAATGTTATGTTTCGGAGCATGTGAAAGGTGGGCCCGACCATAGTTTTAATTAGCATGCAACTTGTCGGGCAAAGATGATACAAAGATAGATGAAGGTTGATCAGAGGGAACCCGCGGGCACAAATAGCCCGACAGATAATTCACGGGGTGCCTCCATAGTTGATCGTGACGTAGGCTCGTTGACTCAAATCAATGACCCATGATCACTATGGTAGAGAAACTGAGAACCCGTCATACCTGAAATGCCCCCATGGTGATGTAAGTGGCCAAGAGATGACGTCAGCAAGCAAGCCAACCCATTGTCCGTGTATGTCTCACACCTGTCTTTTCATGCAGTTAATGAATATTTTCCCCCAATTTTCCCGTTGCACCAATAAATACCAAGACAAAACCCATTCTTTTCACCTGCAGGTTTTAGTTTAAACTATCTCAGTCATCCTAATCACCTTGCTCCTCTATTTTGAGTGAGTCCAGTCATCATTCCAAGCATAAATATGGCCAAATCATCCCTTTATGGTTCATCTAGTCATATTCCCCTCATGGATACAGAACACGGCATAATGGACACCCATTTTACAGTGGATCATTTTCCTCTGTACCATCAAGTTGTTCTTAACCAGCACAATTCCCCTGTCTTCACAGCCATGGTCAGGTCTGGAGTATTTTTTGCATGTGTCCCAAAAGCCCTTATTTTCCCTGAATTCATTCACTGGCTAGCATCATCATTATACCCCAGCAATTGTTTTTAATGAACCATATGAGTGAAAATATCTTCCAGGTTTCATCCTTGTTAATTCGTCAAGATTTCTGTTATCCAGAATCTGAGTCATATGTTAGCTTCATTGAAGATTCATTGATAACACATTATGATAATCTTGTAGAGAAATATTACACACATATTTTCTTCTTCCTGAAGCCAGAACTAGGGAAATTTTCTCCAGATGAAAAGGTATTCTCTTTGGAAATTTTTGATGTAGAAATCAAGCTTTTATTGCAATTTTTATCAAAAATTATTGGAAAGGATGATGCTTCTCATATTGATAGGTTAGTGCTTGGACTATTTTATTTGATGATGAAACTTGAAGTAGTGTTGGGAATCCCATCATTTTGGTAAGAGAATATTAATTCTCAATTCATGAGCTTAACTTTAACAGGTTCTTTCAAATTTCCTTCAATTTTTACCTATCTGTTCATGTATCAAAATGCATAGGAGTTTATGAATTTGGGGTTGAACATTATGGATTCAAGTAAGAAAAGGAAATTAGTAGTGTTTTGGACTGACCTGGTAAGGAATGAACGTAGTGGTGGGGGTCTATCTAATTTTGTTGCTTACTACTTACCAATTGATTATAAAATTTTGAATGGGACTTCTCCCCCATGTTTTCTGCCTAAAGCTCATGAATTCCTTCAACTCAATAATATTTATAGATATGGAGACTAGTTTATTTTTGAAGATTATTCAGATATTATATTGTATGGGGCTGGGGTTGAACCTTATAGATTGCATACTTTTGTCCCCATGAGGATGTTTTCCTTAGAGTATATTAGGCAGAGTTTAAATGTAGATCAGATTCACTTTGTGCAAATGAAGAAAGGACATTTGTTTAATTTTCCCATGACTGTTTAGCCTTTAATATTGAATATGAGGCAAGCTGCAAAATAAGCAAGCCAAAATCTAGAAGACATGCATTTATTGTTAGGTGAAAAGTGAGCTTATGACCCACATCAGGTGATTTCTAAAAGGAGGGTTGAGAATGGTTATTTTTCTTTTACTCATGAGAGTAAGCCTGAAATTGAAAAGTTGGCTAATAAGGGTTTTACAGGAAATGACAACACTAGTATTGAAACTCCTGCTATCTTTGAAAAGGGAAATAAAAGAGATAGATAAAATAATGATGATACAGAGTAGAAAGGAGCTGAGAAGAGATATAAACTGAGTGAAGAAGTGCCATATGCATAGACACTATTGACAATTCAATTGGGAGATATACAGAATACACCAGCTTCACCATCCACACATGAATCTATTCATGATCAGGTACCATTAATTAAGTAGGTTTTTGCCCAAATTGCTAAGAAGAATCAGAAGATTAGAACAAGCATGAAGGCTCAAGTTGAGTATCAAATCACCCCTTATCAGACTATATTGTTAACTGTTATGGATTTAGAAAAAGAGAAGTTGAAGATTGGTTTTTCACACCCATCTGAAATGAAAGTAGGGTTGTCAAAAAATTTCAGGATTTTCAATTTGAGTGTTGATGCTAGGAAGATTCCCTTACCTGATATAATCAATTTACATATGCAAACTAGTTTATTAATTGTTAATGATTTGACTAAAACTAGTGCAGCTAAAGTAAATTTGAAAGCATGTTAGGAAAGGTGATCAAGAAGCTGAAGCTGGAGAAATCTAATTCCAAAGCTCTCTCCACTCAAAATGAAGAATTAAAGAAGATAATTATCAAAATTGGAGTAGATCCCACTGAAATATCAGCTATGCAGAAGTTGTTGCAGAGTGCAGAATCATAAGTAAACATACTAAGAAAGAAGCTAAAGCTTCCTACTGGAGAAAACCCAATGGGAGGTGAAGTAGCATAAGTGGAATTTGAAAAGGAGAAGATTTTACAATAAGTTTTTCATAAAGGTGAAGAGATTTCAAAATTGAAATAAGCAGTAAATAAGTAACAAGAGCATATTGACTCTCATCATTAGGGGAATTTTGAGGTCCAAAATGGGCCTTCTAAGGAAAGTATAAAATAATAGTGGAAATAATAAAATAAGGTTAGATTACATCATCAAATTTTAGAGGGAAAAAATAAAAAACTACTTTTTCAACTCGTATTTGCAACTTATCTCCTTATGCTTACTCAAATTTCGAGAAGGAACACTAGTTGGATGTATAATTTGATTCCTCATCCAAGGAGTACCCATGTTACATACTTTCGATTGACCCTACTACACAAAAAATGAGAAATACATGAAAAACATTATTGTAATCGCATTTTTTCATGTATTTGTCATTTTTTGTGTAGCAGGGTCCATCGAAAGTATGAAACATGCGTACTCCTTGGATGAAGAATTAAATTTTACATCCAATGAGTACTCCTGCTCAAAATTCGAGCAAAACCTTAGGGAGATAATTTGAAAAAATAGTTTTATTTTTTATTATTTTTTAATCTTTTTAATTTTTTACCCCAAAAATGGTAAATCATCCCCCATGGTTGACATGATCATCTTGAATCCTATTGGTTCTTATAAAGTTTATTTTGGTTTTACATTTTTCTTAGGAGGCCCATTTTATACCTCAAAATTTCTCTAATGGTCTGCACAATAGTTTTGTCATCTAAAACTAATGACCCAGCAGCTAAGATATCACAATTGAGTACTGAGTTGAAGATGGCAGAAATTGATATGAAGAAATCTCAAAGTGATCTTGAGATAGAAATAAAATTTATAAGGGAAAAGGATAAGGAAATTGTAATATCAAAAGACATTACAGACAAATACAGAACAGATTATCAGTCATCTTGTGAATAAATCAAGTATCTCAAAGAGAAGGTGAAGGGAAACATGTCCCTAATTGAAGCTAAACATATTCTTTGGAATGAGATTATAGGAGTGATGATAATATTATGGGAATCTCTAGTACTTATTTTGGAAGAGAAGAGTATATTCAGAGATCTTCAAAAGCTTGTATTAGCTAAAAAACAGAAAATGCATGATAGAGCCATCTGGGCTAAGAAATTAATAGATTTTGTCAATTCCAAATCAGATCAAGAACTGAGTGAACATGAGATAAACGATAGAACATTTTTTGTTCTAGAAATTATCAAGGTGATAGTGAAGAATGCACACAGGAAGTCAGCAGAAAATAAGTTGACAGAGATCAAGCAAGCAATAGACAATTTCAACACTATATTTGATAAAAGAACCGGGGCTGGATTGCCATCTTATTGGGACCTGCAGGGTAACTTATTGTCCTGGGAAACATATGGAACTCTGTTGGTGAATGAAAAAAGTAAATTTGACAATATTCATGAGAAGGCTACAGTTTTCAAAGGGACAAAAATTATCAATTTCCTGCATAAATATTTTCAGTTGTTATGGATGGTCAAGGCTCTATTTTTGGACAAGCCTACTTACGCCAGGATCAATACTTCTATATTGGAGCATCATAAGTTAAGAAATTCCCAGAGGAAAAATGTTGAATCTGGAAGAAATGCAGAAAATGGATGACCAATATTCCTGAAGACACATTAGCAATAGATGATAGTCATAAGACCACATCAGCAGTGAAGGGAACCACATAAAAAATAAAGGGAAACACATCAACAACAAAATACATTCATAAGACATCATGATATTTCTATGTATTATTGTATTTTATTTATATTTTAGAACGAGGTTGTAATGTTACCCTCCATTGTAATGAAAGTAGTTGATATAAGAAAGAAGTAGTTTATGTAGTTTCAAGAAGTTTGGGGAGTTACAAACTTTTTTTGAATGCATTTAAGAAAGATTAAAATGAAGAAGGAGGGTTCGAAGTTTTGGAACCTCTGGAAGACTCTATTTTTGTACTTATTTATCTGAATAGTTAATGAAAGAAGTATCAAGTTTCCAACAATTGTTTAGGGTGGTTTGTCTTTCCTGTGTCATTTTCTATTATTTCTTCTATGAATGAAGTGAAGTAATGAAGTTGCAGGTCTCTAAATTACATTTTTAAGTAAGAGTTAAACATCCTTAAAATGTGCTCCTTCACTCCAACTCCTTTCTATTCATGACTTCTCTCTGAAACTTAATTTAATAGATTCTGTGTTTACAAAATATTATCTTAAGTTCCCTCATAGTTCTTCTTATTCATTCACATTTCAACAATTAAAAACATTATGAAATATTTTATTTATTCCAGAGCATTAAGGATTTTAAAAATAATTTCAAAAGAAAAAGAACGAATAACATATGATAAAGATTGTTTCTATAATATATTGCTAAAATGTCTTAAGCACTAATTCCTTTCCACAACCAAGGGGTTGTCCCTTAAGAACCAATAGGGACATTCCACAAGGTTTCGAACTTTTTGGGCCCTAAGGCTTCTTTTGAGACATCATAGCAGAGGACTAACTCCCCTTCGGTAAATGATTGAGGGGTAATGTTGCGGTCGAACGCTGCTTTCACTATTTTTTATGGGCCTCGTTATGTTGGAGCAACTGTCGTTGACTTTCGTTGATGAGTTCTAACTGTACTAAGTGTTGCTCTAGAGGTTGGGTGTTATCAAGGAGTTCGATGGCGATGTGTAAGTTCAGGATCTTGCATTCTATGGGAATCACGACTTCGATCCCGTATACCAGATGGAAGGGTGTGAACCCCGTTGATGTTTTCGCAGCCATGCGGTATGCCCACAAGGCATAGAAAAGCACGTGGTGCCATTTTTTTTGTGTGGTTATTCACCATGTAGTGTAACATCGTTTTGAGTACTTTATTCACAGCTTCTACTTATCCATTGGATTGGGGGTAGTATGGTGAAGCGAATTCGTGTGTGAATATGAGGTGATGAGATAGATCCTAGAAAACCTTGTTTTTGAAGTGTTTTCCATGGTCAGAGACTAACTCTTTTGGTACACCAAACCGGGCGATGACATGGTTGAACAAAAATCATGCAACGGTTTATGTCATGTTGTTGTATGTGGGCATGGCCTTTGCCCATTTGGTGAAGTAGTCGATGGACACGATAATTTATATGTGGTTGCCTAATGATGTGGGTTGCAAGTCATGAAGTTGATCCCCCATTTTCAGAAGGGACCAACGACTATGACGGGGTGCAGGGGAGCAGGAGACGCTCTTTCTTTGTGAGCGAATTTTTCACATCTCTCGCACCTTTTGACTACTGACATGCGGTCGCATAATAATGTGGGCCAAAAATATCATGCTTGTATGAATTTTTGGGCAATGGCCATTCTGGAAAGGTGGCCACTGCAAGCTCCCTTATGACAGTCATTAACGAATTTCTCAGCTTGGCCGTGAGTGAGGGATCAACGTAAAATGGTGTCGATTCCATGTCGATAAAGGACATCTCCCATGAGGAGGTATTGAGGGTTCTGGTGGGGGATGCACCTGCGGTCGTGACAAGTGAGCTTTGGTTTGAACTTTTGGGTTCGTAAGAATAAGAGAATATATTTGTACCAAGGGTCGTTGGTCGTGACTAGGAAGAGATGTTCGTCTGGTGTGTTGGGTATGTATTATATTATTTCCACGATTAGTCGCACGCACTGAGGGGGTGAAAGCCCATCCTGTACATTGCTCCGGGTGTAGTAGGGGAGTCACAGGGGGGCAACAACCCCCCTTGTTTGGGGTTCGAGGCAACGCCCTGGGAAAAAAATTTGGACCCTATTTTTCGGTAGGTGGACCTACCCATGGTTTTGCGCATAGGTTTGCACATGGTTTTGTTGGGTATGTGTTATATTCTTTCCATGACTAATCATGTGCGGGGGGGTGATAGACACCCCTATACATTGCATTGGGCGCAGCAGGCCCCTGTATTCGAGGTTTGGGGCAGTGCCCCAGGAAAAAAAAATTGACCTTATTTTTCGGTGGGTGGACCCGCCCATGGTTTTGGGGCATGATGGTTTTCGGCCCCTAGTATTTTGTAGATCTGGTCAAGGGAAATATGGTTATGTTCTAATCCAGGGTTAATGGATTGGGGTTTATGTATGCTTCGGTATGTATATATATATGTGTTGTAACAATAAAAGGAATATAATGAAAAATCAAGCTGGTCATCCTGATTTGGGATCCAGGGGAAAATCTCTATGTATATCTATTTTATGTTTTATGCTCTCGCTATTATTTATTTTCTATTTTTAAGATTTTTTTGCAGATAATTTATGTACAGGGTTAAAACCTACATTTGGTATCGAAGTTGTTTCGGCTTCAAGGGGACGCCTTTGCTGCTGAGGTGTTTTTTTCTCGGGCCTGTGGTAGACCCTGTTTAGTCGCAAATCTATGGGATTGATTCTTGTGGTGAAAAACGATGGCGAGCAGTGGAAAGATAAAGATTGAGAAATTTAATGGTCATAGTTTTGAGTTGTGGAAGCTCAAGATGGAGGATCTGCTGGTGGATAAAGACTAGTGGATTGTAGTAGATCTACGTACTAAACCAACGACAATGTCAGATGAATACTGGAAAAAGTTGGATCGGAAGGCAAAGAGCACAATATGGTTGTGTGTCTCATATTCAGTATTTTTGAATGTATCTAGGAAAGCTACAGTGAATAATTTGTGGAACAAACTTGGGACTTTGTACCAATCTAAGTCTCTGGTGAATAAATTGTTCCTGTGGAAAAAGTTGTATAACCTGAGGATGAAGGATGGAGACTCGGTGACAGAGCATCTGAACGCCTTCAATACTGTGGTAAGTCAGTTGTCATATGTTGATATTAAAATCTCAGATGAAGATAAGTGCATTAGTTTTTTGTGTTCTCTACCATACTCATGGGACAGTCTGGTTATTGCAATAGGTAGTAATACAACTACCTTGAATTTTGATGACATTGTCTCAACCTTGCTGTCAGAGGAAATGAGACGGAGAAATATGGAGGGTTAGAATGGAGATGCCTTATCTGTACAAGGAAGGTCCCAGAACAAAAACAAGAATAATGTTTCAAGTGGGAGATCTAAATCTAAGAGGGAGATCTAAATCTCCTAGAAATTTTGTAAAGGTGTGCTGGAAATGCGGAAAGGAAGGGCACTACAAAAATAATTGCAGATCTAAAACTCCTGAGAAAGGAAAGGGATCTGATGATGCTCCTTCTGTAGAGGCAAAAACCACCTCGGATGAAGGTGGGAATGTGTATTTGGCTTCTTCTTCAAATAAACATGTAGATCATGAGTCATGGTTGATTGACTCGGGTACATCCTTTCACTTCACTCCACATAGGGAGTGGTTCTATGAGTATGAGAAATATGATGGTGGTGATGTCTTCTTAGGTGATGATAGGAAGGCCATAATCGTTGGTGTTGAGGAGGTAAATCCCCTCTGCGGACAGAGGCGATCCCTACTAGCCCAGCAGGGGTCTAGCAACAAACAAACAATGCTATGACGCAAGCTCCTAATTAAGAATGAAAGACTTGGGATAGAAGCCTACCTGGATTCCAACGCTATGATCTGAAGAAGAAGTGTCCCCGTCCTTCAGCCCTGGTAGATCACAATCCTTCCACGATCTCCGCGGATGAACACCTGCACATAGAAGAAACGAACAGATACAAGCATAGGAACCAACATACGTAACTAAACATCGGTCAGAAAAGATATTACTCGCATTAACATGATGGAAAAAGGAGTGGAACCATAATCATAGTCATCTATTAAAATGATAAACGAATAGAAGTTACAACCAAGTTCTGACGTCGCAACTTCCTTCGAACGGGTCTCCGGTCGTCCACGTCTCGCAAAGCTCGCCAAGGGAAAGGGAAACCTCTCCTGAGTCTCGTAACAATGGTCTCCTCGCTTGAATGGGCCTTAAGGGAAAGAAGGGATTCTTTACGACACAAAGGCACTTGGGAATAAGGAGATGCAAAGCTTCAGCACTTCAAGACTAGCTTGCCATGGATTTGAGCAGGCTTTTATAGATGGGGAAGGAGGGAGTTGGGATCCCTATTATTATGGGATTAGCCCTATCAACAAGGAAGGTTCCATGGGAGGTGGCAAAACCAATTCCCTTCCATAGAACTCCCGCAGCCAAACCTCCCAACTCAAGATAGGCAGTGGTTTGTGAGTTTGTTTGAACTCAACTTCCGCCATCCATATTTAAAAAGCAGTCCCTAAAATGGGTGGCGCGATTGCTGCTCTATGACAGAGCGCCAAGTGGCGCGACCTCTTTACAGGATTTCCCTGATTGGCGCGAGCACTGAACTGTCTACCCGCGCCAATGCAAAAAGAGCTGTTTTTCATGAGTTTTTCAAGGAGATGTCTCAAGGGAAAATGAAGCTCATACTCAGAGGGATGCATTGATGATGTTTTCAAGGCATGATAGTGTTCACAGGTCACATAATGGGTCCTCCATTGTGCGGGATGGGGAATGGTAGGGACGGTGACAAATTACTGTGCAACAGATGCCCCCTAAAGCATGAGGCCCGAGAGAGAGAGGGGTGAAATGCTTTACGAGAACATGTCCAACTGAAGGCCCGCCGTCGGAAAACCTGCACAGAAAGATACAACTGATATCTCAAGTACATGATGTATATATATGGTATGGATGCAGCCATCCGAACAGAGTATGCTATAATCCGGATCCAGGGTATGGGCGCAGCCATCCAACTAAGATCAAACAAATAGACTCAGGTATGGTCGCAGCCATCCAATCACCGAGTCATCTACATAATGACAATAATCCACAATCGCAGCCTGGATTACAACAGACACAATCCAGGGTCTTGCGCTCCATCTCGACCCAAACAAGTACAAGTTCGAGCATGTGAGTATGTGAGCTGATGTCGAACATGCAAGAACATCGTCTGATTACCAGCCAATGATGAAAGCTGTTAACAGACGCGAGAGAAACCACCAATAATGACAATGGTCCTCAAGGTACTACATGTACAATCTACGGCGTGCGAATAAATGAGTTGACGTCGAACACCCGCAGAATCATTCGATCGGAAGTCAATGATGTAAACTTCACGTCGAATGCGACGAACCTGCCATTGAGGCATGCAGGCTCCAAGGTACCATTAGGAGTCTCTAGACCAACTTCCTGGATAATGAGTTGAAGTCGACAGGAAGTGACCTTGATCGAAGGTGGGCCATAATTATTCCCACATCATCGACACGAGACAGAGAAACATGATGTTTTGTTGTGAATCAGGATCATATGAGAAACAGAGGAAGGTTGATATTTGCAGAGGCCAACTTCTCTTGAACACATGAACGGCACGACAATGGACTTGGCAGTATTTGACATCAACGGATCGAAGGTCATGGCGACGAGGCAGTGAACAGATGAGAGGTCAAAAGAGATTACCCAAACCCATGGAGGCAAAGTGAAGCAACGAGATGAGATGTCCCCAACCCGACACGAATGCGGACAAGTGCCATGTTCAAGAGCGACATACTGCCGACGACAACGACGATGGTTCCATTTTTCCCCCACCATTTCTGGCGAGTACCCCAATTATTTTTTGATAACAAGCTTGAAGGGGATAGCATATGCTTGTGATATAAGTCCGCCCTTCGGGCGAATCCATCCTAGTGCATTTAACGAGTCCTAGGAAGGAGAAACTCGGAGAACGTCATTTCGACAAAATCCAATGTCATCAGGGTTTAACGAGTCTGACAAAGGAAGAACTCGGCGTCTTTTCATGTTTAGAGAGTTTGAAAAGACAGCGGAAAAGAAAACTCCACAGGTCCCTTTTCGTAAATAGTTTCCCAGATCCGAAAAGGTAAAAAACAATATCCGGGAAAACCTCCTAGTCGAGATAGGCTAGGGTATTCCTTTTTCGTAATCGATCCAGCCCAGCCCGAAAAAGGGTTAAACTTATACTGGGTGAATGTCGATTCGTGTCCATTTTAACGAGATCGAAACGACAAGGGCCTCGGCGATCTTTTCATATTTAGAGAGTTGGAAAAGAGCTGAAAGATGACTCCAGAGTGACTTTTTCGTGTATTTACCGAGTCCGAAAAAGTATAAAATACAACTCGTTTCCATCTTTTAAGTCGCAAAAACCTGCTGCTGCACATACCAAGCAAGCGTAAAATCCATTTTCGACATAACATATGCAAATATATGATAAAAATAACTTTTTAAAGCTCATTTAACGTCGAAAAGTTATAAATATGTCTAATTGGTAAAAAATGAAATTAATTTTTACTATTTACCTTGTGGAAAGCAACAGTGGTCCATTTGGAGCAGAATCTTCTGACGGTGATTGCGACCAATCCAGGCAACCATTCAGCGTCTCGTCTGTCACAGGTCAGAGGCGCTCCTTTTCTCTTCATTTCCATACATTTTTTAATGATTTCCCTTCATAAATCAGTTCTGTAAGGGCACTTTTAAAATTTTAGGGCCGGGCCCAGTGGCGCGGGTATCGGGCACGGACCCGCGCCACCGAGCTCTTTTTACCAAAAGGCCCGCGCCACCTGGCGCGACTGTTAGCAAAACAGTCGCGCCAGCGGCGTAACCTAAATTTTCACCTAAAATTTCGATATTTACACCAAATTTCTTGAAATTTGAAGCTCACCAAAGATCTAATCAAGGATTTTTGACCATGTGAATGCAGATAAACACTCAAAATGGCAATTGAATGGAAGGAACGAGAACACGGAGATGAGGATGAAGAGGCCATGCAAAGGCAGGCTTGCATGAACACTCTGAGAGACTGCGGATTGAAAAATTTCTTCCTCACGCCATGTTTACGAGCTCAGCCCGAGCTTCTCCAATATCTAATCAACATCTGGGATGAAAATGACCAAGTATTCAGAATACGAGACCAGGTGCTGGAATTGGAGGTCACTGACATTTATTTCATCACTGGATTGTCCCGCAGAGGTCCAATCCCTGTATTGACTGGGAGCAGACCATCAGGGGAAAAGATGGAAGAGGTAATGGCGCGAGTGTGCCGAGGGGCACAAACAGGATCAGGAAGTAAGAAAGTATACATCTCCACCATCCATGATCTAGCACTGAGAGTAGTTCTCCACACCATTATGCGAGCTGCTGGGTCGCAGGCTCCGCACGAGGCCACGAAGACTCAACTCCTGTTAGCCTCAGAATGCATGGATCCCCGACTGTATGATTGGGCAACAGCTGTGACCATCAATATGAAAAGGCAGCTCACAAAGTGCAAACAGGGGAAACTGAAGCAGTTTGGGTATGGTTCCATCCTGGTATCGTTCATTCTGGAACGCATACCAACATTCCAGGGCCAAGAGGCCCATGTGGCGAGTCCGATACCACGAGAGCCGAGAATGGCTCGCTGGGCAGCACTGATGCCCAAATCTGGAGGTGGCCAACAGATGTCCTGGAAGCTAGAGTTCTTTAGGTGGCTACGTCGCCAACTGATCGTTGTGGAAGATTGGCCCTATTCAGGAACTGACTTTACAGGAGACCCAGATCTCCCACTACCAGAAGGGGATGACTGGGACGAGGAGCTGGGTAAGACCTCAAATTTTTGATTTCATGTTTATATGTTTTTTTTTGTTAATACACACTTGTCTTAACACAATTATATATGCATGCAGATGTAGGACCTGAGAGACCAGCCGGGATGTCTCCTATCTTCCGGAGGACACAACTCGCCCCCGAGATCCAGGGGGAAGGTACCGGAGGAGAGGCACTGGTTCAGAACCTCGAGGGGATCGTCCATGGGATCCCAGACTATGCCCGACTGTCAGACGTACCGATGGAGTACCAGCGCCATACGGTGGGAGTTCCAAACCGGCTCCACCGAATCCTGAGGCGGCTAGTGCGTGCAGTGACGTGCTATCATGAGCACCATGCGGATTAGCCTCTAGGATTTAGCTACACCTATTTTTTGAGAGACACAGTGTCTCAGGATGTATTAAGACAATTATGTATATTTTTTGAGTTTTATGCGACACACTTTATGTAAACATTTCGATATCTATATATATACATATCTATTTCTGGATGAGTCTTCTTTACATGTGATGATGATTTATAAATTGCGCAAATGCCTGTCTAACACCAAATTTGCTACTGCATCTGTTAATGTATTCAAATGTCTAGGTATATGATGATATGTAATGTATTCAAAATTCCTTTCCAGTAATCGAATACGCAAATACAATCGTAAAATGGACGGGTTTCTTACCGAATAGTGCCCGTTCAGCTGTAACACTACAAGCTGTGAATCTAGGTACACGAGCAATTCACGGATAACAAGGTTTACTACCTCGGTTAATAATTCCAACACGGTGCTATATTCCGCGATATTGTTCGTGGTACGTCCTAAACACACACCTTGCAGGTCAATCAACTCACCAGCAGGATCGTAGATTACCCAGGCTGCGGAAGACAGATTCCTGGTACTGCGGGAGGCACCATCCGCGAAACCAACAAATGGATGAATAGACATCTGCACAACCAAGAAGACCCGATCAGCAGAAATATGTTTACAAAGCACACCACACCATGCACACAAATGACAATCACACACCTATGTACACACACCACACCAAGAAATCATTTCAGGCGTAGTACTTCTTAAGGTACAGCCCATTTCTGGGCTGCGCCAATGGAACTCCTTCGTAATCTATAAGCTCGTAGGCCCCATTTTTCAAAATGCGTTTTACAATATAGGGACCGTGCCACATAGGCTGGAGTTTACCGGCTCCAAGCTTATCATGTGCCTGATCATACAAGAGGACGAGGTCTCCTTCGATGAAAGAACGGGGAGAAACAGATTGATCAAAATGAGATTTGACCCTCTTCTTTTGTGCTTCGATGATCAAAGCAGCTAGACGACGGGTTTCATCCAACCGTTCGAGATACAGAAGACGCTCTTCCTCAGGAGAAGTATCCGGTAAGAGCTCCACGGCTAATTTGAGCGAAGGAATTTCACATTCAACCGGCAAAGTAGCTTCCAGACCGTACACCAGTTGGAATGGTGTGAATCCGGTTGCACTTTTAGCAGATGTTCGGTACGCCCAGAGAGCTGAGAACAGTTGGAGATGCCAACTGGATTTATGAATCCCAACTGTTCGTTGAAGCATGGTGACCAAAACTTTGTTCACTGCTTCAACCTGACCGTTCGCTTGAGGGTAGTATGGCGTTGAGTTGTCGTGACGCAGGCCCAACGCAGCTGTCAGCTCCGCCATCATGTAATCGCGGAAATGAGTACCGTGATCAGTGACGATAGCTTGAGGAACCCCGAATCGTGCAATAACATGGTTGAATAAAAATGAAGCAGCCGTTCTTCCGTCAGCAGCTAGTGTAGGCATCGCCTCGGCCCACTTAGTGAAGTAGTCGACGACGACAATGATATACGCATGCCCCCCGGCCGAGTGAGGGTTACACGTCATAAAATCTACGCCCCATTTCGCGAAAGGGCCAACGGTAATAACGGGATGCAAAGGCAACGGCGGCGCGCGCATCTTGCGCTGAAAAATCTGGCATGGATGACATTTTCGGACTGCAGTGATACAATCCTTGAATATAGAAGGCCAGAAATAACCTGCCCTCAGAATCTTTTGGGCAGTGGCATATCCGGACATGTGTCCGCCACAGGCGCCACTGTGGCAGTCATTCAAGACTTTCTCAGCCTCATCCAAGGTAAGGCATCGTCGGAGCATCGAATCTACTCCGATACGATATAAGGTATCTCCTACTATGCGGTAGGGTTGGGACTGGTGCCGAATCCGACGGCGTGCAGCTTTATCCAACTCAGACCGAAATGTCGCGGTCTGAAGATACACTATGATGTCACCGTACCAAGGATCACGAGTATCAATAAGAAACAGCGTTTCGTCCGGTATATGATCTTCTGAGTGTGAAGGAACAGAATCTGTAGGGAGAGAACATATCAAATCCGCGAAGACCGGTGATTTAGTTGACTTGGCAGTGGTGAACTCCAAGTCAAACTCCTGCAGGATGACGATCCATTTGGAGTACTTGCCCCCTAGTAATTGTCTAGAAAGAATATACGTCATAGGGTTGCAGTCTGAAACCACTGTTATCGTGCGCAAAAGGATGTAATGGCGAAAGCTTTGTACAACGTGTACGGCTGCTAAGGCCAACTTCTCAACATGTGCATAACGCGTTTCCGAGTCGAGAAGGTTCCGAGATAGGTAATAAACAACATGTTCGTCACCGTTCTCGTCATCCTGCACCAAGACCATGGCGATGGTGCTTAATGCGGCGGCTAGATACAAAGTAAAGTCGCGGTGGTAGTCCGGAGGACGAAGCAACGGAGCATTGACGAGCAATGTCTTCAGCTTCTCAAAGGATTCTTGAGCGATTTCGTCCCAATGAAAGGGAACATTCGGCTTTAACAAACGAGTGAATCCTTTGGCCACCTCGGCGTAATTCGGGATAAAGCGCCTAAGAAAATTCGCTTTCCCTTGCAGACTCTGCAACTGATACAGGGAAGAGGGTGACGGGAGATTTATGATGGCCTCAACCTTCAGAGGGTCAAGGCGAATTTCGTCTTTCGAGACTATAAAGCCTAAAAGACGGCCATAATCGACGCAGAAGACGCACTTATGAGGATTGAGCCTAATATTGTAGCGTCTGCAACGAAGGAATATCTGGCGGAGATGCTCAGGATGGTCCTCTCGCTTACCCGAATGGGCCGGCAAGTCATCCAGGTAAGGCTGGACGATATGGCGAATATCATGAAAAGCATAGGACATCGCGCGCTGGAACGTGGCGCTAGCGTTTTTTAAGCCGAACGGGAGTTTTTTGTACGCAAAAGTGCCCCACGGACAGATGAATGTGGTCTTATGTTGATCCTCAGGTGTTATATTGATCTGGTTGTAACCTGAGAAACCGTCCATTAAGGAATAGATCTCACTCCCGGCGCAATCGTCGATAATTTGGTCGATAAACGGAGTGGGATAATTATCCTTAGGACAGGCGCGATTGATATCGCGATAATCCACACAGACTCGAATGGTACCCTGCTTTTTATCGACAGGGACGATATTGGACACCCATTCTGTAAGGGGGATCGGATAAATAAACCCCGCGTTCAGAAGTTTTTCAACCTCTGCCTTGATAGCGGCGGCTTTCCGAGGATGCATGGGACGCAAGCGTTGGCGCACGGGTTTCGCACCTGGATAGGTTGGAATCTCGTGCACGACAATACTAGGATCAATTCCCGGCATTTCCTCGTAGGACCATGCGAAAACATCTCTGAATTCTTTGAAAAGCTCAGTATAGACTTGAATCTCTTCGGGAGAACAAGTCACACCCACATGAATGTTCTCAACAATCCCTGGTTTAACAGAGATGTTGATTGGAACAGTTTGAGTAATGTTACTCAGATTACCCTCTGAAAAGACCTCGTGCGTCAAGATCGGTGTTTGAAGAGGAGGGGAAGGAACCTGAGTAGCATAACGCTCTAGACAGTCAGTCATTGCCCCCAAGCTAGGCATAAACGAGGAGCGATGATGCCCATCGCCCCAGGGCAGCTCCTCAAGAGACATAGTTTCAATGATAGCCTCATCTGAAGGAAAAGTCTCTCTAAGAGGATCGGGTGAATCAGCCTGACAAAGCCAGGGGGATTGTGAGTAGACGTCAAGAGCCATGCTCATCGGAGCATGCTGAGGAGGTGGAGGGTCCGATGCGTCAACAATCTCACAGTAGCTGATCTCTACTGGCGTTAAAGGCATGGATTCTCCAAACTCATATACCTGCTCAGGTGTAGGAATCAGCCAGGGGTCATCAGTCCTGAACAACATGTTAACTTGAGCGGTATTCGGTGGCGGCGTAGGGAAAATACCCATGAGGACTGGGTCTTTGAAGAGACCAGGTCCTATGCTGTCTGGGGGATTCGGAATTTGATCCACATACGGCACGTTGTTCTCGGAGCTCGAGGTAAAAAATGACAACTGGTCTACTGTGACAATCTTGCCCTCGTGAGGGAACTTGATGAATCGAAAGACAGTAGACGGCACGTAGAGCATGGCATGGGTCCAGCTGCGGCCAAGAAGTATATTGTAGTTGAGTTTAGCGTCAACCACTTCTACTTCCACGTTGACAGTTTTTCCCTGTAATGTAATCGCCAGACTCTCGAGAACTCCCAGGGGTTTAGATTCCCGACCATCAAATGCCTCAAGGGCATTGGGAGATGACGACAAGGTTGGAGAGCCGATGGCCTTCCAACAAGCGGAGGACATAACGCAAGTAGATGCACCCTCATCTACGACGGCTCTGTGAACGTTCAAACCGTTAATCCCGACTTGAATGACCAAAGCAATTTGATGTGGAAGCCGGGGAGTAAAATTCTCCAGATCAAAGGTGAGAAGGCTCGAGTCGGCGGGATCGATACCACCGATGGCGGACAGTAAAGCCTTCCGTTGTGAAGGACAACTTTGAAGAACCTCAAGTGCAGACATGGCACATGGCGCCTGTGCCAGATCCTCAACGATGCTATAATGTTGAGCGGCACGAGCATTTGGATTATAAGAGGATCTCCGAAGAACACCTTTGGGAGGTGGCTTCACAACGGGTTCGAGAGTCGGCTTCTCGATTTCCAACGGACCAGAAACAGGTGGGGGAGGCGGTCCATCCGCAACTGCCTTCCCGGGTGCCTGCTGCTGACTATTGTAATCCTTCGATCTAGTAGCAATAGTGATAGGTGCATTAGTTTTCATCATGAAAACCTGAGACCCAAACAGTGCAGATGATGAACCTTGTTCGACCATCTGGGTCTACTGAGATGGAAATGGCTCTTTTAAAACAGCCGGAGTCCCTTTTGAGCCTTTAAGAAGTTGACTAATTTCGGACCGTCGTGGACAATCCTTAGTGTAATGGTCACCTTCACAGATGAGGCAAGGGAATTTCGGCTTACGTTGGGAGACATCCTCAGTTCGAGTTTTAGATTCCGGTTTTGGGGCATCAGATTTTGATTTGCCTTTTCCCTTCTTCTTCCCCTTGGAGGATTTGTCCGCAGGATTGGCCTGAACGGCGTTTACCTCTGCGGTTTTACCAGAATCGGATGATGCGGGATTAGCAGAGGTATTGTTGGAAGAATTAGCCTTCTGCTTCCCATTCGAAGACTTCTTCGAATTTTGAGAAACGGAACCAATGACACCATCCACCGTGGGGGTAGGCGGGGCCTTTGTGGCTCCGGGCCGTGGAGCATCAGGCAGGATGTCATAAAGCGTGCCAGATTGCGAATAAACAAGATCCAGGTATTGGGCACGCGCGATAGCTTGTTCCTCCGTCACACACGCTCCCATCGCGATATCCTGAGCGATTTTATTGACAAAGGAGGTGGTGAACCAGTGAGTCAAAATCTGATCAGGTATGTGAAACTTGATCAGTCGACGACGGCGCCGCCATTCATGGATGTGATCCGAGATGTGAGTGGCCGAGTCCTGCTTCAGGGAAGACAGGAGGTGCGTCCCGGTCTCATACCGGACTGGTAACTGGAAATGCGTGAGGAAAGCCATAGCTAACGAGTTGAAATCTTGAAAAATACCACGGGATAGCTCTATGTACCACTTAGCAGCAGCTCCTGTTAAAGTACGCTGGAAAAGACGTAGACGAATCGAATCGTCGATCCAAGAGTTAGACGAACACCAGAGGTGATACGTCATCACATGCGCCTGGGGGTCTTCTCCAGCTTTGCCCTCAAACTTGGGACAGTCACCTGGTATCTTGGTTGGAACCGGGGGCCAATATGGATTATGAGCAATCGGATCATTGGTCAACTTAGAAACGTCCGGTAGATCCAAGGTAGCCAGGAACGGCAATGGAGGGTTAACTACCATGCCAGTCCCAGGATAAGGTCCGGTACCTGCGTTCCACGATGGTTGTGAATATCCCTGCCCCCACGGGTTCTGTCCCGTAGGATTCTGACCGTAGGGGGCATGGTTCGTATAACCAGACTGATTTGGATTCTGGTAACCATAGTGTGGGGCTTGATAACCAGAGTTCGTGCCCTGATTAGGCGTCTGCCCTGTATAAGCAGCGTTTGGATTTGGCTGCTGAGCGTAGGTAGAACCGGGTGGAGGAGGAGGATACTGAGAGCCTCCAGAGTGGTTATAGTTCGGTTGAGACTGACCATGAGGATAATAACCACTCTGAGGATGAGTAGACTGCTGATAAGTGGAACCCTGCGGAGCCTGGTACGTAGGGCGCAGCTGTTGATTTGGCTGCGGCATTGAATGAACAGGCTGCTGAGCAGAGTGAACGAAATGAGAGGGCTGCCCTGAATGAACAGGTTGACCCGAGTGAGGGGGCGGCCCTGAATGAACAGGTTGGCCCGGATAAACAGGCGGCGCTGGTTGCGCAGGCTGACCTGGTTGTAAATGAGCCCCAGGTTGCACCGAATAAGCCGGTTGGCCTGGAGGCGGGACACCAGGTTGTACCGGATGACCCGGTTGGCCTGGTGGTGGAACAGGACCAGGTGCTTGCTGGAAACCAGTTTGACCTGAAGCAGAACCATAAAGTGGTCCTGGCTGATATGCAACGTTAGAGACAACAGGATACTACGGTTGCATCGGTAAAGAAGGCTGGATTTGCCCCCCAGGACCATAGGCCGGTCCCTGTTGATACCCCGGCTGAGGCTGAGCAGGTTGACCAGCAGGGCTATAATATGGTCCTTGCGGATTGTACAATGGCCCTTGCTGGCCCGCAGAGTAGCCTTGGATGGGCTGTCCCTGTGGGTCGTACAGATAGCCAGGTTGGCCTGCAGGTGGGCCTTGGAAAGGCTGCCCCTGCGGGTTGTGAGCCTGGTTGTACGGTAAACCTTGAGCATACAGATAAGCCTCAGGAGCAGGAAGGCGCAAAATGTCCCCATGCTCATCAAGCTGACCCGGGAAACCATACATGGGAGTGCCGTCTTGTGCATAGTGCGAAAAGAAAGATCGGTAAGGATCTTGGGGAATTTGTCCAGCCCCGGCGTTCGGCTGTTGCAAAAACAACCGATACTCCTCCGGAGAAATATTATCCGGTATAGCAGTAGCTAGATAGACATCTTCAGGAGTTGGCCCAGCCCTGGTAGCTGAGACAACAGCAGAAGAGGCAGCTACACAAACAGTGGGCCGCACGGGAACAGAAGTGACGGGCGTCGAAGGAGACACCCCGGGTGTAGTGGCAGCTGGTCTCGACGCGGGAGACGATATCCCCATAGAGGCAGCAGCTGAAATGATCTGACCCAGAGATCTGTATCCCTGCGGCAAAGAAGGACCAGCTGACGATGTGGTAGCCAGCTCAGAATCGTCTCCCTCAAACAATCTACGAGGGATGCGCTGATAGTCATCAGACCCGGGAATTTCCTCACCAGAATCACTCATGGTTGATCATGCCGTTAAATCACGCAGAAGACGGCGAGGACTAGGAGGAAAAACAGCAGCAACAAACGGTGAACCCGATGTAAGAGAAAGGAAATCAGATCCTAATCTCAATTCAGACACAGGGTCTGAAAAGGGCCAGTTGAACTCAACTGGCTCTCCAAAGGGTTGCTCGGCGAGGACCGGTCCCCCGTCAGGGAACTCGGAAACAACAGGCTGCTGTGGTTCAACAGAAGGCTAAGAAGCCTCTGAAGAATCGTCCGTGTAAGGACTACCAGTAGACGAAACCGAAGGTTCCGCCACCGTGGCAAAAGACTAGAAGAAGAGAGCAAACACACACACGGGTTGAAAACGAGTTAAGACACACGATCAAACAGTCACAAGCAACGTCTAAACGGGTGTGTAATCGTGGGAGATTGATTTTACCACATTGGAAAATAAACGAATTCTACCGTTTCATGTTTTAAGAGTCGAGAAACGATAAAAATATGACTCTATCTCTTTCAGAGTTGATACAAGCATGAAAGGACAAGCGCTTGACGGTATTTTCAAGTTTAGGGAGTCAGAAAAGACCAAATGACTGCTCAGGAAAAACTAGGCACAAAGGGTGTACCAAATATCCGTGAATTGCAATATACACCTTGGTTTCAATAATGAAACAGAAATCGACCAAGGACTTTCCGTACGTGCAGGTAGTCTCCCCGAATGCTGTGTTCGGTGTATCACGGGTATAGGGCGGCGGACTCGGCTTCCTGTGGATAAAGGATTGAAAACCTAGAGGGGTCTCCCTTTATATACGCGACGGTACGGGGAGCGCAAGTCCGTACTAGCGTTGTCTAAAGCCAACAGGCGAACGACAGCTGCTAGGTTTAACGACGCCGGAACACGTCTCTAGCCTAGACCTTCTAAATATGTTGCGTTAAGTTCCAATGTTGCCTTAGGTTAATTGAATAAATTTTACGGTTGATCTTCAATTAAGTTTCAATTTCCAGGCCCTATCGTATGTAGTGTCTCGAAAGACTCCTAAATGCAAGCTATATGCCACGGTGCAACATTTCGTTCGATGAAAACTAGTTAAATAAGAGTTGAGAGCTTTTATGCAAACGAAATGAACGGAATACAAACAACAATGTCTCTAATGCAACTAATGCAATTGAACACTTTTCATTCAAACACTAATCACTAGCGATATGGAAAAGATCACAATTTGCACTAATTAATAAAAACAAGAGAGATTTTTTTTTGACTTTCAATGTTTAATGGCTAATGTGCACTGAAAACAAAAGGAACAATTTGAGAAATGATATCCAAGAGAGCGAAACAAACAAAATTCACTCAACAATGCAATCAATCAGATCTCTAAATTGACCCAAAGTCTCTCAAATCGAAGAAAGACTCAAAAGCTTCCGATGGACCGTGTGACCTAGGTCCAAAGCAAGGGCAAACAAATTCCGAATGAAGGAACAAACAATCACTCAAAAGACGCAGCAAAACAATCAAAGACTGTTAAGAGAGTGCGGAGAACCAATCAACAAGTTGACAGGACAATCAAGACACCTAAACTCCCAAGGAGGGCTCGATACACTAAGCCACTAGATGCCCTAGGGCTCAAAATGTGAAATCGGTAGAAAGAAGCAAACAACCAAAGGACAGAGGTGAATTCCAGCCAAACAAGACTCCAACACACTCAGACAGTCGGGAAATCAAGAAGAGAAGCACTGGTCAAGTCCAGAAAGCTAAAAAATGAAGAAACTCAAAAAGGTCACAGGGGTGGCGCGACTGTGGGTTTGAAACTGGTGCCAGAGGCCAATTGGCGCGAGACAGACAAAGGCAACAAGCGCCAAGTGGCGCGACTGTCGGGTTAAAAACCGCGCCAGTCGAGTTCCTCAATAAAAAATAAAAATAAGCTATTCCAGAAGCAGACCAATACAAGCTAAGCAAACCAAGAAGCTAAAACAATGAAAGAACCCAACCCAGAAGGTTCATCAAGCAAGGAAAACGATCAAGGCGAACCGACATAAACGAGACAAGGAAAACCGGACGATCCCCAGTGGAGTCGCCAATTTGTTGAGGAGGTAAATCCCCTCTGCGGACAGAGGCGATCCCTACTAGCCCAGCAGGGGTCTAGCAACAAACAAACAATGCTATGACGCAAGCTCCTAATTACGAATGAAAGACTTAGGATAGAAGCCTACCTGGATTCCAACGCTATGATCTGAAGAAGAAGTGTCCCCGTCCTTCAGCCCTGGCAGATCACAATCCTTCCACGATCTCCGCGGATGAACACCTGCACACAGAAGAAACGAACAGATACAAGCATAGGAACCAGCATACGTAACTAAACATCGGTCAGAAAAGATATTACTCGCATTAACATGATGGAAAAAGGAGTGGAACCATAATCATAGTCATCTATTAAAATGACAAACGAATAGAAGTTACAACCAAGTTCTGACGTCGCAGCTTCCTTCGAACGGGTCTCCGGTCGTCCACGTCTCGCAAAGCTCGCCAAGGAAAGGGAAACCTCTCCAGAGTCTCGTAACAATGGTCTCCTCGCTTGAATGGGCCTTAAGGGAAAGAAGGGATTCTTTACGGCACAAAGGCACTTGGGAATAGGGAGATGCAAAGCTTCAGCACTTCAAGACTAGCTTGCCATGGATCTGAGCAAGCTTTTATAGATGGGGAAGGAGGGAGTTGGGATCCCTATTATTATGGGATTGGCCCTATCAACAAGGAAGGTTCCATGGGAGGTGGAAAAACCAATTCCTTCCATAGAACTCCCGCAGCCAAACCTCCCAACTCAAGATAGGCAGTGGTTTGTGAGTTTGTTTGAACTCAACTTCCGCCATCCATATTTAAAAAACAGTCCCTAAAATGGGTGGCGCGATTGCTGCTCTATGACAGAGCGCCAAGTGGCGCGCCTCTTCTGAGGATTTCACGATTGGCGCGACATTAGACGTATACCCGCGCCCGATACGAAGCTGTTTTTCATGAGTTTTGCAAGGAGATGTCTCAAGGGAAAATAAAGCTCATACTCAGAGGGATGCATTGATGATGTTTTCAAGGCATGATAGTGTTCACAGGTCACATAATGGGTCCTCCATTGTGCGGGATGGAGAATGGTAGGGACAGTGACAAATTACTGTGTAACATTTGGACGTGGAGAATTCAAGATAAAGCTGGTGGGTGGAAGGATTAGAACACTTCCTGGTGTTCTGCACATTCCTGCATTGGCCAGAAATCTGATTTATGTAAGCAAGATGGATGATGCAGGTGTAAAAATAGTGTTTGAGAAAGATGCATGTAAGATGGTTCTTGGAGCACTGGTATTAATGCGGGGAGTTCAGATTGGAACTCTGTACAAGCTTCAAAGCATCATTGTTATTGATGGGTGCAACAGTTTTGTGGTTCAGAAAGTGGAGTGGAAAGCCTAGCGATCCCTGGAAAAAAGACCATGATATGGCATCAAAGGCTTGGACATATTGGAGAGAAGGGCCTTTGGATACTGCATGGAAATGGTATGGTAGAAGGTATGTCTAATAGCTCTCTGGATTTCGATTTCTGTGAACATTGTGTATATGGGAAGCAGAATCGAGTGAGTTTTCCTTCTGGTGCTAAGAGGGAAAACAAGATATTAGAGCTTGTGCACCGTGATGTGTTTGGACCTGTGTCAGTTCCATCACTAGGTAATTTTTTGTACTATGTTTCATTCATAGATGACTTCTCAAGGAATACATGGATATATTTCTTGGGGAAGAAATATGAAGTCTTTGAAAGATTTAAAGAATTTAAGGCTCTGGTGGAAAACCAAATAGAGAAGAAGATAAAGGTGTTGAGGACAGATAATGGTGGGGAGTTCCGCAAGAAGGAATTTGAAGAGTTACGTAAGAAGTGTGGTATAGCACGGTAGAAGACTACTCCATACACACCTCAGCAAAATGGAGTTGCAGAAATAATGAACAGAACGCTAATGGAATATGAAAGAAGCATGCTTAGTGGTACCGGGTTAGGACAAGAATTTTGGGCAGAGGCAGTGGAGACTGCATGTTACTTGGTTAACATATCACCCTCATCTCCACATGAGGTATGGACTGGTAAGAAACCCTCTCTTTCACATCTGAGGGCATTTGGATGTGATGAACATGTACATGTTCCAAAGGAGAAAAGGACCAAGTTGGATAATAAATCTAAAAGGTGCATCTTTATTGGATATAAGGATGGTTTAAAGGGTTACAAGCTTTGGAACCTGGAAACAAGGAAGGTTGTGTACAGCCAAGATGTGGTGTTTAGAGAGGTGAAATATGTTGTTAAGCATGAATTCCTACCAAAGGAACCTGAGAAGATAGATTTTGAACTAAAAGGAGGATGAATCAGACTCTACAACAGAAGAAGACTCAGAAGAGGAAGAGCCACAAACTCCAGCTGTGAGAAGATCAGTTCGGGAAAGAAGGCAACCAGAAAGGTATATTCCATCTACTTTCTGTTCAAATTTTTCTTTAAATATAACTTATGATGATCCCAGAACTGTCAGGGAGGCAGTAGATTCAGAGGATGGAAAACTCTGGAAGGAAGCCATGGTTGATGAAATGGCATCCTTGCATAAAAATGAGGCATGGTATCTGGTGGAGTTGCCGGCTGGAAGGAAGCCCATCGGGAGCAAATGGGTGTTTAAGAAGAAGATGAAGGTAGAAGGCAAGGTGGAGAAATACAAAGTTCATTTGGTGGAAAAATTTTATTCCCAGGTGCCGAGGATTGATTTTGGTGATATTTTTTCTCCTGTTGCCAAAGTTACTTCTATTATATTACTTTTATCTGTTGCTGCTACATTTCATTTTGAGGTAGAATAGATGGATGTGAATACAAAATTTCTTCACAAGGATATGGAAGAGGAGATATACATGAAAAAACCTGAAGGCTTTGTGGTGAAGGGGAAGAAAGAACTGGTATGCAGGTTAAAGAAGTGTCTCAATGGGTTAAAACAGTAACCAAGGATGTGGTATCAGAAATTTGATACCTATATACAGGGACTTGGCTTCACCAGAAGCAAGGAGGATCATTGTGTTTATTTTAAATTAATTGGTGACCATGTTATTTATTTGGTCTTGTATGTGGATGAAATGCTGTTGATTGGAAATGACAAAGAAATTATCCAAGATTTGAAGACCCAACTGTTCTCCAAATTTGACATGAAGGATCTTGGCGCTGCAAACTATATTTTGGTCATGGAAATTAAGAGAGATCAGGAAAAGAGGAAGCTCTGGTTAAACCAGAGGAAGTACGTCAAGACTATATTGTAGAGTTCAATATGCAGGATATTAAACCGGTGAATGTTATGATTCCTGTAGGTGTAAAGCTGTCTGTTGAACAGTGTCCCAAGACACAAGAAGAAGAAGAGGATATGTCCCATGTTCCATATGCAAGTGCAGTGGGTAGCCTGATGTATGCAATGGTTTGTATTAGACTAGACATTGCACATGCAGTGAGAGTATTGAGTAGGTTTATGTCAAACCCAGGGAAGGAGCATTGGACAATAGTGAAGCGAGTTTTCAGATATTTGTGTGGCACTAGTGATTATGGCTTGTGCTACCAGGGAAGACTAGGATTGGAAAGAGTGTTGGACATTCCTGGTTTTTTTGATGCAGGCTGGGCTGGATATTTGGACCAAAAAAGATCTACAAGTGGGTATGTGTTTAGCCTATTTGGAGGCGCAGTCAGTTGGATGAGTAAAAGACAGACTATAGCGGCTCTTTCAACTACAGAGGCAGAATACATGGCGCCACTCATGCAAGCAAGGAAGCAGTTTGGTTCCAGAGATTGTGTTCAAGTATGGGGTTGGTGCAACAAGCTATAAAGATATAATGTGATAGCCAAAGTGCAATTTTCTTGGCTAAGAACCTTGCTTATCATTCAAAGACAAAGCACGTTGATGTTCAATATCACTTTGTGAGATATATGGTTGAGGCTAAAAGGGTGTTGTTGGTAAAGGTGGACACTTTAAATAATGTTTTAGATGCATTGACGAAGTCTATGAGCACTCATAAGTTCTCTTGGTGTAGAGAAACAATGGGTGTTGCAAAGTTGGGCTAATGACTAAGCTCTCCTGTGGCTCCCTGCGGAAAGAAAACAACAAGTGGGGAGAGATATTTAGATTAGAAGTATTTATATTCTTTCCACCCCATTCGTCCGCGCGGAAGTGCGGGGGGCTCGATGGCCCACCCCTTTGTACGTTGCGCTGGGTGCAGCAGGGGGGCCCCCCTGTTCGGGGTCCGAGGCAGCGTCCTGGGAAAAAAAATTTGGACCTTATTTTTTGGTGGGCGAACCCGCCCATGGTTTTTTGCATGGGTTTGCACATGGTTTTGGGTCATGATGGTTTTCAGCCCCTAGTATTTTGTAGATCCGGTTAAGGGAACTACGGTTATGTTCTAATCCAGATTAAATGGATTTGGTTTTATGTATGCTTCGACATGTATATATATATATGTGTGTTGTAACAATAAAATGAATATAATGAAAAATCAACTCGGTCATCCCGATTTGGGATCTAGGGGAAAATATCTGTGTGTATCTATTTTATGTTTTATGCTCTCGCTATTGTTTATTTTCTGTTTTTGAGATTTTTTTGTAGATAATTTGTGTACAGGGTTAAAACCTACATGTTTTGGGGCATGATGGTTTTCATCCCCTGGTATTTTGTAGATCCGGTCAAGGGAACTACGGTTATGTTCTAATCTAGGGTTAATGGATTGGGGTTTATGAATGCTTCGATATGTATATATATGTGTTGTAACACTAAAAGGAATATAATGAAAAATCAAGATGGTAGTCCTGATTTGGGATCCAAGGGAAAATATCTTTCTATATCTATTTTATGTTTAATGCTCTCTCTATTGTTTATTTTCTGTTTTTAAGATTCGTTTGTAGATAATTTTTGTACAGGGTTAAAACCTACATTTGGTATCATAGTTGTTTTGTCTTCAAGGGAACGCCTTTGCTAATGAGGGGTTTTTTTTCTTGGGCCTGTGTTAGACCTTGTTCAGTGAGAGATCTGCAGGATTGATTCTTCCGGTGAAAGAAGATGGCGAGCAATGGAAAGATACAGATTGAGAAATTTAATGGGTGGAGTTTTGAGTTGTGGAAACTCAAGATGGAGGATCTGCTAGTGGATGAAGATCAATGGATCATGGTAGATCTAGGTACTAAACCAATGGCAATGTCAGATGAAGACTGGAAGAAGTTGGATCAGAAGGTAAAGAGAAAAATATGGTTGTGTGCCTCAGATTCAATATTGTTGAATGTATCTGGGGAAGCTACGACAAATTATTTGTGGGAAAATCTAGGGAGTTTGTACCAATCTAAGTCTCTCGTGAATAAATTTTTCCTGCGGAAAAATATGTATAACCTGAGGATGAAGGATGGAGACTCGGTGACAGAGCATTTGAACGCCTTCAATACTGTGGTAAGTCAGTTGTTATATGTTGATATTAAAATCTCAGATGGAGATAAGTGCATTAGTTTTTTGTGTTCTCTACCATATTTGTGGGACAGTCTAGTTATTGCAATAGGTAGCAATACAACTACCTTGATTTTTTCTGACATTGTCTCAGCCTTGTTGTCGGAGGAAATAAGACAGAGAAACATGGAGAGCTAGAATGGAGATTCCTTATGTACAAGGAAGGTCCTAGAATAGAAACAAGAATAAGGTTTCGAGTGGGAGATCTAAATCTAGAGGGAGATCTAAATCTCTAGGAAAGTTTTTAAAGGTGTGCTAGAAATGCGGAAAGGAAGGGCACTACAAAAGGGCTACATATCTAAAGCTCCCAAGAAAGGAAAGGGATCTGATGATGCTCCTTCTGTAGAGGAAAAAACCACCTTGGGTGAAGGTGGGGATGTGTATTTGGCTTCTTCTTCAAATACACATGTAGATAATGAGGCATGGTTGATTGACTTAGGTGCATCATTTCACTTCACTCCCCATAGGGAGTGGTTCTGTGAGTATGAGAAGTATGATGGTGGTGATGTCTTCTTAGGGGATAATAGGAAGGAAAAAATCTTCGGACATGGAAAATTCAAGCTAAAGCTGCAAGGTGGAAGGATTAGAATACTTCCTAGTGTTATTCATATTCATGTATTGGCCAGAAATATGATTTCTGTAAGCAATATAGATGATGCAGGTGTAAAAATGTTAGGTTCCTATATTACTAGTTTAGTCCCTTATTGTTATTAGTGTAGCCCCCTTATTACTACTGTTGTACCCCTGTAACCCCAATATTGCTATTATTGTTCCCTTACATTATTATTGTTAGGTTGGCTAGGATTATATTGTGGCCCCATGGACTCCTATATATAGAAGGAGGTTTTCGTCATTTGTATCATCCAAGAATTTTTCATTTATGTAATTTATTGGAGGTTTCCCCTCAATGTAACTGATTTCTAAGGCATTGATCTCTCTTTTCTTCTATTTTTGGAGCTAGTTTCATAACATTTGGTATCAGAGCTTTGGATTCTATGGTTTCTCTACTCCAAATAGGCCATCGTGGTATTTTCACAATAATTTATTTTTTTAGAAGCTGAAATTTGTACAGTACGAATCCGAAATCCTGAGGAACCGCTTATAAAAATTTCAGATCTTGGTTCGTAATATTTTCGAAGATATGATAGGGGGAAGTTAGGGTTTTTTTAGGCTCCTGAATTTCAACTAAAATGGGTCATCGTGGAATTTTTGCTATAAATTTTCATATACAAAGTTTTAGAAGCTGAAATTTTTATAGTACGAAGCTGAAATCTGGAGGAACATCTTGTAAAAATTTTAGATATTGGTTCACAGTATTTTTTGAGATATGATTTGTGGAATTTAGGATTGTTTCAGGCTCCTGAATTTCATCTCAAAGAGGTGACCGTGGGAAAAATATCATAACTCTCTCTCTAAGGGTCGTATTGGAATTCTGTAAAAAGTGGTTGCAAGTACACGGACTATATGTTTCAGTATATATTATTTCAGATCCGAAGGAGGAAATAGTGACACGTGGCAAGTTGTACAAGTTCACTATACTGAAATTTGATTAGAAGAATCCAAATCAAGTCAGACATGTGGCATTCAAAAGAAGATTCATAAGGCTACTTCAGGGCCGAATTTCAGATTTTAAAGATCCGAAATCACAGAGATAATTTAGTTTAAATATTTAGCTTTGCAAAGGCAAGAAAAAGGTGTGTAATTCATTTTTCCCAAATTGCATAAGTCTTGTAAGAAACATCAATTTGAAGTGATTCCAAGGGCATATTGAAGCTTAGATATCAGTATTGGGTTCTAAAATTCCACCTAAAAAGAATTCAATACCCATTAAGACTTTAGAAGGCTCTATTATGACTCATGAAGAGGAAGAAGCACTACATGACATATCAAAATTACAAGAGTAAGTGCACCAAATTTCACTCTCGCAAAGAGTAACAAAAAATGAAATGGAAGTTTTGAAGAAATGCATGGAAGCTAAGATGGATGGTTTGAAGAAAGGCATGCCAAGATAACATGGATGGCTTGAAGAGTGGCATGGAAGCTAAGATGGATGGCATGGAAGCTAAGATGGATGAAATGGAAGCTAAGATCGATGAAAAAATGAAAGACAACAAGGAAGACATGAAGAATGATCTAAAAGGAGACATGGAAGGTTTGATGACAAGGTTAATACAAGAAATTATTCCTAATGGCAGAAATATAGTAGAGGAAATTCATGATGAGAACAAAATAAATGCTAACCGTGATTTCATAAACTTTAATGTTGGATTGAAGAACCACCATATTCCAAATATGGATATGAGGAAGTTTGATGGCAAGGATCTCGTAACATGGATACTACAGATGGAGCAATAATTTTATCTCAATAATGTGAAAAACACACAAAATGTACGCATTGCAATTTTACATTTAGAAAAAAATACATTTGTATGGTATTGATGGCTTTTCTCCTGTAAAAAATTATCACTTGGTCAATTTTTACGGAGGAAATGATAACACATTATGAGGATACAAATAGCAACACCTTCTTTAGCGAATTGATAAATCTCAAACAAAAGGGTTCAATGGTGGAGCACATTGAGGACTTCCAAAAATTGAATATAAGGGTAACTGATATTCCAGAGGAACATAGGATTGATGTCTTCATAGGGACTTTAAAGAATAAAATCCAACATGAAGTTTGCGTTTGGGAACCTGATTCATTGGAAAAGGCATTCAGGTTCGCAAGAAAAATTGAATGTCAAATTATGGCAACAAGGAAGCCTACCACTCACATATATAAAGATGAAAGTGTTGCTACTCCTAGACTTCCACAACCTACAAGGTTGACACCACAACAATTGGAAGAAAAAAGAGCAAAAGGGCTTTGCTATAGTTGTGATAACAAATACACTAAAGGTCATAAGTGTGCTGAGAAGAAATTATTTTACATAGATTGTGAAGAGGAAGAAGAAAATGAACAAGAAGAGGATATACACCAGGAACCAACCCTAGAAGAGGAAGAAATGAATTCGACCATATCGTGTAATGCACTGGCAGGAATTACCACTCCTCAAACTCTCAAGATAGAAGGACATATCAAGAAGAAAAAGGTAATAGTGTTGATTAATTCAGGTAGCACCCATAATTTTATTCATTGTAAGGTAGCCAAGGAATTAAATTGTTTCCTATACCCAGCACCAAAATGTCAAGTGATGGTTGCAAATGGAGGAACTATAAATTGCTCTGGAAAATGCCATAATATCAAGCTAACCATGGGGGAATATGTATTGAATAGTCCAATGCTTTCCATTCCTATGGGAGGTGTTGATGTTTTACTAGGAGTACAATGGTTACAATCTTTGGGGACGGTAGCTTTTAATTTTCAAGAACTTTTCTTGAAATTTTTTTCAGAAGGAAAGGAAGTCGAATTACGGGGTATTGCGGGGAAGCCAGGAAGGATAATAAGCTCTAATGTCATGACAAAGCTTCTAAAGAAAGAACAGCGAGGCGTAATTGCACAATTATGCTCACTAGAATTTCCAACATCAAAATCATCTATTTCTGCAGATCTCCAACAAGTCTTGGACAATCATTCCAAGGTGTTTGAAACTCCCAAAGGACTCCCACCTATTCGTGATCATGATCATGCTATTCATTTGATTCTAGGAAGTGTTCGTCCAAACATCAGGCCTTATAGATATCCTTATGTCCAAAAGAGCGAAATTGAACATATGATTGCAGAAATGTTAGAGGCGGGTATAATTCAACCTAGTCAAAGTTCTTTCTCTGCTCCTGTAGTATTGGTACACAAGAAGGATGGATCATGGCGCATGTGTCCGGATTATAGGGAGCTCAATAAGCTCACCATTAAAGATAAATTTCCCATTCTGTGATTGATGAATTATTGGATGAATTACATGGAGCAATTTATTTTACCAAGTCGGATCTTCATTCAGGATATCATCAAATTAGAATGAAGACTGAAGATATTCCAAAAACAACATTTCGAACTCATGAGGGTCATTATGAATTTTTGGTCATGCCTTTTGGCCTTACCAATGCACCTTCTACATTTCAAGGGTTGATGAATTCCATTTTCAAACCCTTCCTTAGAAAATTTGTGCTAGTATTTTTTGATGATATACTAATCTACAGCAGGTCTTGGAAGGATCATGTTGAACATGTTGACAGGGTGCTCAAACTGTTGCAGGAGAAACAATTATATGAAAAAACATCCAAATGTTTCTTTGGAGTACAAGAGGTGGAATATCTGGGTCATATTGTATCTCACGAGGGTGTTAAAGTAGACCCTAACAAAATTAAAGCCATTAAGGAATGGAAAGTCCCCACAACCATAAACCAGTTGCGAGGATTTCTCGGGTTAACAGGGTATTATCGCAAGTTTGTTAAGAATTATGGGAGAATAGCAGCACCTCTAACAACATTATTGAAGAAAGATGCCTTTTCATGGACTCCTGAAGCAACTAAGGCCTTTGAACGTCTTAAAGAGGCAATGTGCCTAGCACCGGTCTTAGCTACACCAGACTTCACAAAAACCTTTATTGTGGAATGTGATGCCTGAGGAAATGGAATTGGTGCAGTTTTAATGCAGGAAGGAAGACCCATTGCTTTTGAAAGTCGTCCAATCAAAGGAAAGTATTTACAGAAACCTATTTATGAGAAGGAAATGTTAGAAATACTACATGCACTAAAGAAATGGCGAACTTACCTAATGGGAAGACACTTCAAGGTAAAAACTGATCATGATAGTCTTAAACACTTTTTGGAACAAAGACTATCATCAGAAGAGCAGCAAAAATGGGTCACAAAGTTGTTGGGTTATGACTTTGAAATAATCTACAAAAAAGGAAAGCTTAATGTTGTTGCAGATGCACTCTCAAGAAAGAATGAAGAGGTGGAAGCATTGCTTTGTGCCATTTCTATTATCCAACCAGATTGGATAACCGAAGCAAGAGATGAATGGAAGAAGGGCGAAGAAGTGTGGACACTCATTCAAAAGTTGCAGCAAGATCCTAGTACATCTGATACATTTAGTTGGAAAAATGATTCCTTATGGTACAAAGTTCGCTTATATCTTTGTAAGAATTCCCAACTAAAACAAAAGATTCTTCTGGAATTGCACACTTCTCCTTTAGGAGGACACTCAGGATTTTTAAAAACTTACCACAGGGTGAAGAAAGAATTTTTTTGGGATAGCCTTAAATCTGATATTCGAAAGTTTGTGGCGGAATGTTTGGTTTGCCAGCAGAATAAAGTGGAAACAATTAAGACCCCAGGACTTCTACAACCTTTATCCATTCCAAGTCAACGTTGGGAGGAGATTTCAATGGATTTTTTCACAGGTTTACCTAAGTCCGAAGGAAAGAGTGTCATCATGGTGGTAGTTGATAGACTTACCAAGTATGCACACTTTTGTGCATTATATCATCCATTTAAAGCAAGTACAGTTGCTACTACATTTATGGACACAATTAAGAAGCTACATGGAAACCCAAAGATTATTTTGAGTGACAGAGATCCCTTTATTACTAGAAATTTTTGGACAGAGTCATTTTCTTGTTTGATAATCAATTAGCTCATAGCTCATCTTATCATCCTCAATCCGATGGTCAAACTGAGATAGTGAATAATTGTTTGGAAGGATATCTTCATTTTTTTGTATCTGATAAACAAACACAATGGGTAAAGTTGTTACCTCTCGCTGAATGGCGGTATAACACTTCCTTCCATACTACAGAAAAAATGACCCCATTTATGGCACTTTATGGATATCATCCACCGTCCATCACATCATCATTAAGAGAAAATTCTAAGGTTCAAGCAGTGGAATATCATATCAAGCATCAACAAGAAGTTCTCCAACTCTTAAAGGATAACCTAAATTTGGCACAAAATCTAATAAAACAACAGGAAGATCAACATCACATCAAGAGAAGTTTTGATGTAGGAGACTGGGTATTTTTATGGCTACAACCATACAAAAAAATCTCCCTCAAGCAAGCTAAGAAGGATAATAAATTATCGCGAAAGTATTATGGTCCTTACAAGGTGTTGCAAAATATTGGTACTATGGCATACAAATTGGAGCTTCCTGCTTCTTCATGAGTGCATCCAATTTTCCATGTTTAATGCTTAAAGAATGTTATAGGTGAAAATCTTTCAGTTCAAACAATATTGCGAGAACTTGATGAGGAAGGAAAAATCATATTGGAACCTAAAGCGGTCATGGAAACAATAGCTCAATAGCAACGAAATCGATCAATTTCAGAGTATCTCATCAAGTGGAAGAACTTACCCACTAAAGATTCTACATGGGAGGATGAGAATTTAATACAGAAGCACCCAGATCTACTCAAGCATTGAGGACAATAATTTTTTGAAGGAGAGGGGCATGTTAGGTCCCTATATTACTATTTTAGTCCCTTATTGTTATTAGTGTAGCCCCCTTATTTTTATTGATGTACCCATGTAACCCCAATATTGTTATTATTGTGCCCTTACATTATTATTGTTAGGTCATCTAGGATTATATTGTGGCCCCATGGACTCCTATATATAGAACGAGGTTTTGGTCATTTGTATCATCCAAGAATTGTTCATTTATGTAATGTATTGGAGGTTTCCCCCTTAAAGTGGTTCATTTATAAGGCGTTGATCTCTCTTTTATTCTATTTCTGGAGCTAGTTTCATAACAAAAAACCAGTGTTTGAGAAAGATACCTGCAAGATGGTTCAAGGAGCACTGATATTAATTGTTGGAATCACGATTTCCGTTAGACAAAAACCCACAGGTGTTAGTCTCTTTTACAATCGCCAAATTTAAGATCCACAAGAGGCGGTTAGTCCATGTCGCGAAACACATGGGGAGCGTTGAACCCAATGTCCAACAATCTCCCCCCCAACGCGAGCTGGGTGAGTTTCGAACTCGAGACCTGTCGCTTTGATACCACTTGTTGGAATCATGATTGTCGTTAGACCAAAACCCGCAGGTGTTAGTCTTCGTTACAATCGCCAGAGTTAGGATCCACGAGAGGTAGTTAGTCCATGTTGCGAAACACATGGGGAGCATTAAACCCAATGTACAACATTGATGGAGGGAGTTCATATTGGAAATTTGTACAAGATTTAGGGTAGCACTCTTATTGATGGGTGCAACAATTCTGTGGTTCCTAAAAGTGGAGCAGAAAGCCTAGTGGTCTTTGGAGAAAAGACCATGCTATGGCATCAAAGGCTTGGAAATATTGGAGAGAAGGGTCTTTGGATACTGAATGGAAATGGTATGGTAGAAGGTATGTCTAATTTCTCTCTGGATTTCGATTTCTATGAACATTGTGTATATGGGAAGCAGAATCCGGTGATTTTTCCTTTTGGTGATAAGAGGGAGAACAAGTTATTAGAGCTTGTGCATAGTGATATGTTTGGATCTGTGTTGGTTCCATCACTGTGAAAATCTATGTACTATGTCTCATTCATAAATGATGTCTCAAGGAATACATGGATATATTTCTTGAGGAATAAATCTGAAGTCTTTGACAGATTTAAACAATTTAAGGATCTGGTGGAAAACTAGATAGAGAAGAAGATAAAGGTTCTGAGGACGGATAATGGTGAAGAGTTTTATAAGAAGGAATTTGAAGAATTTTGTAAGAAGTCTGGTATAGCACGACAGAAGACTAATCCATACACACCTCAACAAAATGGAGTTGTAGAAAGAATGAATAGAACGTTGATGGAAAAGGCAAGAAGCATGTTTAGTGGTAGCAGGTTAGGACAGGAATTCTAGGCAGAAGCAGTGGAGACTACACGTTACCTGGTTAATAGATCACCTTCATTAGTGTTGGAGGATAAGGCACCACATGATGTATGGAATGGTAAGAGACCCTCTCTTTCACATATGAGGGTATTTGGATGTGATGCATATGTACATGTTCCATAGGAGAAAATGACCAAGTTGGATAATAAATCTGAAAGGCACATCTTTATTGGGTATAAGGATGGTTTAAAAGGTTACAAGCTTTAGAAGCCAGAAACAAGGAAGGTTGTGTACAACCGACACGTGGTGTTTAGAGAGGTGAAAGATGTTGTTAAACATGAAGTCCTACCAAAGGAACCTAAGAATATAGAGTTCGAGCTAAAGGAAGATGATTCAGACTCTACAACAGAAGAATATTCAGAAGAGGAAGTACCACAAACTCCATCTATGAGAAGATCAGTTCCAGAAAGAAGGAAACTTGAAAGGTATAGTCCATCTACTTTCTATTCAAACTTTACTTTAACTATAACTCATTAGGGTAATTTTTAGGTATAAAATGGGCCTCCTAAGGAAATTATAAAATAATAGTGGAAATCATAATATAATATTTGATGACATCATCAAATTTTAGAGGGAAAAAATAAAAAACTATTTTTTCAACTCATATTTTAAACTTATCTCCCAAATTTTTTACTCAAATTTCGAGTAGGAGTACTTGTTGGATGAAAAATTTAATTCCTCATCCAAGGAGTACCCATGTTGCATACTTTTGATGGACCTTGCGACATGAAAAAAGATAAATACATGAAAAATGTGATTGCAATCATGTTTTTTCATGTATTTCTCATTTTTCGCATAGAAGGGTCCATCGAAAGTATGTAACATGGGTACTTCTTAGATGAGTAATTAAATTTTGCATCCAATGAGCACTCCCACTCGAAATTTGAGTAACAACTTTGGGAGATAAGTTGAAAATACGAGTTGAAAAAGTAGTTTTATTATTTTATTATTTTTTTATATTTTTACCCTTTTACTTAAAAAATGGTGAATCATCCCCCATGGTTGACATCATCATCTTGAATCCTATTGGTTCTTATAAAGTTTATTTTGGTTGTACATTTTTCTTAGGAGGCCCATTTTAGACCTCAAAATTCCCCTAATGTGATGATGATCCCAGAACTGTTAGGGAGGCAGTAGATTTAGAGGATGGAAAACTATGGAAGGAGGCCATGGTTGATGAAATGGCATCCTTGCACAAAAATGAGGCATGGGATCTAGTGGAGTTGTTAGCTGGAAGGAATCCCATCAGGATAAAATGGGTGTTTAAGAAGAAGATGAATGTAGAAGGCAAGGTGGAGAAATAAAAAGTTCGATTGGTAGCAAAAGGTTATTCCCAGAAGTTGGGAATTAATTTTGGTGATATTTTTTCTCTTGTTGCCAAGGTTACTTCTATTAGATTAATTTTATCTGTTTTTTCTGCACTTGACTTTGAGGTAGAATAGATGGATTTGAAGACAAAATTTCTTCACGGGGATCTGGAAGAGGAGATATACATGAAGCAACCTGAAGGCTTTATGATGAAGGGTAAGAAAGAACTGGTATGCATGTTAAAAAATCCTTGTATGGGTTAAAACAGTCACCAAGGATGTGGTATCATAAATTTGATACCTATATACGGGGACTTGGCTTCACCAGAAGAAAAGAGGATCAATGTGTGTATTTTAAATCAATTGGTGGCTATGTTATTTTTTTGGTCTTGTATGTGGATGATATGTTGCTGATTGGAAATTACAAATAAATTATCCAGGATTTGAAGACCCAATTGTTCTCCAAATTCAACATGAAGAATCTTGGTGCTGCAAACAATATTTTGGGCATGGAATATAAGAGAGATCAGGCAAAGAGGAAGATTTGGTTAAACCAGAGGGATTATGTCGAGAAAATATTTTAGAGGTTCAATATGTAGTATAGTAAACCGGCGAAGGTTCCTATTCTTGTAGGTGTAAAGCTATCTGCTAAACAGTGTCCCAAGACACAAGAAGAAGAGGAGGATATGTCCCATGTTCCATATGCAAGTGCAGTGGGTAGCTTGATGTATGAAATGGTCTGTACTAGACCAGACATTACACATGCAGTGGGAGTATTGAGCAGGTTTATGTCAAAACCAGGGAAGGAGCATTAGACAGCAGTGAAGCGGGTTTTTAGATATTTGCATGGAAATAGTGATTATGGTTTGTGCTACTAGGGAAGACCAGGATTGGATAGAGTTTTGGACATCCGTGGTTTTGTTGATGCAGATTGGGGTGGAGATATGGACCAAAGAATATCTACAAGTGGGTATGTGTTTAGCCTATTTGGAGGTGCAGTCAGTTGGATGAGTAAAAGATAGTTTGTAGTGACTCTTTCAACTACAGAGGCAGAATACATGGCAGCCACTCATGCAAGCAAGGAAGCAGTTTGGTTGTAGATATTATGTTCAAGTATGGGGTTGGTGTAGCAAGCTATAAGGATAGACTGTGATAGCCAAAGTTTGTGAGCACTCAGAAGTTCTCTTGGTGTAGAGAAACAATGGGTGTTTCAGAGTTATACTAACGACTAAGCTCTCCTGTGGCCCTCTATGGAAAGAAAATAACAAGTGGGATAATGTTGGGTATGTGTTATATTCTTTCCATGATTAGTCGCACGGGCAGGGGGGCCACAAAGGGTGGAAAACACCACCCTGTACGTTGCGCTGGGTGCAGCAGGGGGGTCATACGGGGGGCGGCAACACCCCGGGAAAATTTTTTGGACCCTATTTTTCAGTGGGTGAACCTGCCCATGGTTTTGTGCATGGGCTTGCACATGGTTTTGGAGCATGATGGTTTTCTTCCCCTAGTATTTTGTAGATCCGGTCAAGGGAACTATGATTATATTCTAATCCAGGGTTAATGGATTGGGGTTTATGAATGCTTCAATATATATATATATATATATATTTGTTTTAACACTAAAAGGAGTATAATGAAAAATCAAGCTGGTAGTCCCAATTTTGGATCCAGGGGAAAATATATATGTATATCTATTTTATGTTTTATGCTCTCGCTATTGTTTATTTTCTATTTTTAAGATTCGTTTGCAAATAATTTCTATATAGGGTTAAAACCTACACAATAGTGAATCATTGACTGGTGATCCTTTGGTCTGACTTGGGAGGTCAGTGATGAAATCAGCTAAAATTAAAGCCTTCTTACACTTGGGAGATCTAAAATATAAGTCAAACTCTTGTAGTATAAATATCTAGGGAGCGTATTTATGGTTCATCAAACAACGGGTGAGAAGATATCTCATGGGGTTGGTATCTATGATGACTCTTGTAGTCCTTAAGATAATGTAATGGCGATTTTTTTGGACTGTGTGTATTAATGCTAGGGCAGTCTTCCCTCTGGGCTCATACCTTAATGTGGGGCCTGATAAGTTTTTACTATCGTAATAAATTATGTGTTCTCTCCCATCGGGCCCCTCCTAGATTAACATCCCGGCCAAAGTGGTCTTGGACGTTGATAGATACAGGGTTTAATCATAATCGTAGTTTGGGGGAGTGATCAATGGTGCTGAAGAAAATGTGTCTTTCAGTGCCTTAAATGATTGTTGGGCTTGATCATCCCATTTAAATGGGATGTCCTAATGAAGGAGGCAGAGGAATCCCTGAGCGCAATTGGCATATTATGGGATAAAGCGTTTAGAAAATTGGCCTTCCCCTGCAAGCTTTGGAGTTGCTTGAGGGTTTGAGGTGGTGGTACCTCTTTGATATCTTGGACCTTGAGGGGGTGCACTCTAATCCCTTGTTGGGACACAATAAAACCTAGAAGTCATCCTGCCATGAAACAAAAGATGCACTTTATGGGATTCAAGCGTAGGTTGTACTGTCGGCATCGTTGGAATACCAGCCATATATCTTCAATATGATCAAATTGCTTTTTGGATCGAACAATGAGGTCTTCCAAGTAGGTGAGGATGAGGTGTGTCAATTCATGAGATATAATTCATGGCCCACTGGAAAGTGGCTTTATCATTGTTAAGGCCAAATGGCATAACTTGATATGCGAATGTGCCTCGTGGGATGGTGAAACTAGTCTTGTACCGGTCAGTGTGTCGTATTTAGATTTGATTATACCTGGATAAACCATCAATGAAGGAGAGGGCCTCGTGTCCTGCGCAAGCATCAATAACTTGGTTGATGAATGGGGTAGGGTAATTTTCCTTTGGACAGGCTTTGTTCAATACACAAAAATTGGTACAGTTGCGTATGATGCCCTATTTTTTCATGATGGGAACACGATTAGAAACCCATGATGTATAAGAAATGGGGTAGATGAACTCGACTTTGTGAAGCTTATCGATTTCTCTTTTAATTTCTTCTGCCTTGGATAGGTGAAGTTCACGATGTTTATGGCGTACCATTGGTACATCAGGCCAAGTGTCAATGTGGTTCTCTACTATCATAGGACTAAGCCCTGGCATTTTTTAGTATTCCCATCTGAAGATATCCTGATGCTCTTGCATCAAATGAGTGTAAGTACCTCTTCTGGGGAACATGTTGTCTGCAATGATATTTCTTCGAATTTCTAAGGATTTCAACAGATATACACCTTGATGGTAGGATAAATGTTTGACATGTTCCCTTCTTTGAATGCATCGGGCGCTGGAATGGGATTTTTGAACCAATTGAAATTCCTTGATGGAAGGAACTCTTTCGATTCAATTGCATAAATCTCTTGGTTTCCTAGTTTTTTAGGGTTGAACGTCTTTTCAGGAAGAAAAAATGAGTAGTGATGCATTTCATCCCAAGGATAATCTTGTTTCGTCATGGCCTCAAGAATTTCCTCATCTGAGTGGAATAAAGATCTTAAGGAGGATTAAGTCTGTGTAAGGTCGTGAGAAAGTGGTTTGATCCTAACAGAGCTGGTAGGAAGACATGAATAATATTCCATCATCAATGTAATGGAACTAGATGTAGTCAACAGGGTACAAATATATTGGGTTTGCACTATCGTTGGCATAACTACTTTCGTAGTTGCAGCTGACTCGACACCTATAACTGATGAGAAGACAACATGAGTCATGGTTCTGATACATGATGATATGAATCGTATATGATGTGTCATGTCATTAGTGTTTGGAGGGGGAGTAATTTCCATCATGTTGACTTTCATAAGAGCAAGTCTAGGTTCCTCACGAGGTGTACCAAGAGTACCCACACTTTCCTGGATTTTGAAATTGTGCTTGGGGTAGGGGCTCCTAAATTTTTCAATTAAGGGGCATGCCTCTTCCTCATGGTTATGGCCGTTGCAAATGGTTGATGGTACCATGGTTCCTATCGAGGATATGGTGTGCAAACCAAAACTACTCTTCGGTCCTGAAGTGCACACTCGGAACTGATCAGGTGTAGGGGAAAATTTTTGTTGCTTCCATTTCCGAGGTTTTGGTTTAGGGATGTCTAGCTCTTTTGGGGAGTCTAGAATTAACGATGCTCTTGCCGCTTTTAGCCTTGGGAGGTGTTCACAATTCATTGTATTGTGGAAATTTGAGAAAATCATGCAATAACAGTGTTTGATATTCTCTTGATTAGAGAGATGCTTCTGCGGGATAGGGGAGACCATGAGAAAATTGTTCGTGAGGTGTTTCAGTTCCTTACACTAATTGAACTGGTGGTTATTTCTATCACACAGCCTGCATGCCACCCTAGTGGGGACATGGGTGGTGATAGGCCGGTGCGTCAAGTTTTGACTCGCCTAATGTTTTGGTGGGGATATGGGGTAGTATGATTTACATTAGGTTTTATAAGCTTAGGACTGATTAAATCCCGGTGCAGTGTTTCTAGTTAACGTATGATGTCGATTAGGGGGCGCACTCGAGGGATATAAGTACATTGTTGAGCATGATGGTTTCCTTGACATACTAGACAAGAATGTCTTTCTTGGGTGTTCCCTTCCCTCAGATCTAGTGAGGAGAGTAGGTACCATCAGCGTAGCGATTCTAGGTCAAGGCACTTGGTGACCAAATGGTTACATGTGTTTCATAATGCACAAGTTTGTCTCCTCCATGGGGGGCAGTTAGGGGTGACAGTATGCCCCCCAACTGGAAGCTTTTCAGCTGATAGAATGAGAATGGATATGCTTATCGCATCCTCTTATGTTGTCGAGCTATCCATGGATTCTATATCTGAGCCATCTTCTGGGGAGAGGCGAACTATGGGCTTGCGTAATCTGCTTAACACTAAACGAAATCGAGGGATGTAATGGCAATGATGTAATGGGTGATTTCCACCACATATCTAACACGAATGTTTGGTTGCTCGTAGGCCAACATAGTATATGCGGTGAATCAGATACCATCTTTGAAATAGCTCCAGGGTAGCACATTCGGCGATGAAATGATCGCGTTCGTTGTAGAGTGCACATCATTGGATAGGAGGAGAAGGAACAAACGGGAGTCTTTCTGGTGACAGTCGTGCCTCCTGAAGTTATAATATGACCCAAGGTTCTTCCCTATTTCTTTGTATGGGGGTATCATCCTGATATGATTGTTCTAGGGAATGTAAGGCATCCCTATATCACGATATCTCTGGAAAATGATGGGTGTAATGACCATAATTGTTACAGATAGGTTGGTACGCAATGCTTTGCCTTGATTTTTTGTGGTTGGTTCCTTTTTATGGGAACTTGTGGCCACCATATTTCGATTGGAGCTAAGGAGAGGTTTTAACTCGTCTAATTATAGGCAGATATTAGTAGGGTGGCCTATGATATCGCATATTTCACACAGTTGTATCTGCCTTGCCATAATGGGGTTTTCTATATTTTTCCCTTTATTAAGGGTCTTCCTGGTCTTTTTGACCAGATTTTTGATGAGGATCTCCTTCACTGGTATAGCTATGGGGTTTTCCTTAATCGTTGGGGCATCCTCAGAAGTAATAGGTGTTAATCATGTATCCATGATGCTCGTGTCTCCTGACATGGCAGGTGGGACCAAGTACCAAATTGCTATTGCGAACGATATGTTTGGTAACACTATTGTTGCCAAAACTTGTTGTGTCACAAAACAAGGTGGAGGGTATAAAAAACGAGTTTGGGAGATGGCGTAGGATAGTGAAGTTGTCATGCGAGAGGCTTCGGTTCCATTACTACTAGACTCATTCTTCTAGCTGGTCTTGGTGCTTGATGAAGACAACATGCACATCGAGGCCCCTATGATCAACGAATGATTCTGGCATGACGGGGGATCTCCTAAGAATGATCCAAGGATAGATGACGGTTTGAATTAGCCAAGGCCATATTCTTGGTACCATGTGAGCGATTCTACAGATGTGTCTACATAGGGTAGAATGACATCGATGTTCGTCATGGGTTACGTGCCATGGTATGTCAATTGTTCGATGGTGATGATGTGATCCTCATGGGGGAACATCAGAATCTAGAAAACGGAGGATGTTATGGTAGGCATGGCATACATATAACTCTGTCCAAGGATTATGTTGTAGTCCAGTTGATCGTCCAGGACCTCAATGTCTATAAGAACCATCTTGTTGGCCAAGTAGACTGAGAAATTTTGATAGAGACCGACGGTAGCAGGAGGCCACCCGTTGTACGCTCTAAGCATGATTTTTGATGGCTTTAATTCAAGAGATCCTAACTTCTTCCAAACGCTTTTTGACATGATGCATGTGGATGCACCCTCGTCAATGATACATCAGTGTATCGTAATTTTCTAGAATGACACCGGTATCTAGAAGGTGACCAAAGAAGGAAGCCTAGGAGTTGCTTTATCTAAGTTAAAATCCATTAGGCATGAATCAACAAGGTCGATGGCACCTAACGCGGAAATTAAGGCTTTCCTTTGCTTTGGGAAATATTGCAAGACCTCTAAAGCTAACATGGCAGTGGGAGATTGCGTTAAATCTTCCACGATGCTATAATTATGGGCCGCTTTTAATAAAAGTGTGCCATATATTTAGGGATTTCAATAAAAGTAAAAAAATTATAAATAATATATTAAAAAAATGATTGAATCTTGTGCTAATAAATATTGTGGAACATAAATAAAAGTAAATTAAAATTAAAAAATGTCTACATGGACTTTTTTATTAATTTCTTGATTTTTCCTTAGGAGACCACTTTTAGACTAAAGTTTCCTCTAATGAAAGCATGTCCGCATATCAAGTATGGAGTGGATCCAATATGTAAACAAGTACAAAAGAAACTACAAAGTACATAGTGAATCATCTGACCACAGCCTCAAAAAAATACATATCAAGGTCATGTCATATTATCACATATAGAAGAACTGGTCAATGATGATGAGAAAGATATATGATCATTTAAGTCACAGAACTGAATCTCCAAGTATCGAATCATAAAGAGTGGAATAATGGTACCACATGCAACTAAGGTTCCAACATATAAGATGTTGTTGTGATGATATGCAACATATAAGGTGGATGGTTTCATTGGCAGAAAACTGAAGGAGCTATCAAATGAACCAAAGCATGTCAATGTAAACCCGAGGTTTTCACCGATCACCATGGTACATTTCTACACTATGGGAATAAATGAGCTAAAGTAGACCATGTGATAAATCATTTGATTACTGGTCATTGACGTATACCGTTAACAAATGCGAGACAACTCACTGATAATGATGATGAGAGTCAAGGTACCCTAGTACAATCTAACAAGTGCGAATGAATGAGTTGAAGTTGAACACTTGAGAGAATCTACCAATCAAGAGAGATTGATGTATTCTCACTATTGATAGTTAAGGAGTCTACCACTAATGGCTCCAAAACCTAAGGTACTGAAAAAGGACTCTAGAGCTTATTCCTAGAGAAATGAGTCATAGTCAATGGGAAAAAATCTGTTGGATGGAAGGCATTAAGGCATCCCACATCAATCCAGCACGAGTGTAACTTGCGGGCCAATAATTTGGAAGGAATCAGACGAAGAAATATGAAGTAACTAACCTGAAGCACGTTTTCGACGTACACAAAATGTAGCTAGTGCACGACAAAAACCCTCTGAACCATCCAAAAATGAAAGCTAACACAGAGGTGAGGAATCCACCGATAGGGTCAAATGGAAACCAAGGTACTACACGAATCCTAATGTGTGATAATGAAATTTCATGTTGAACAAAAGGGAAACCACTCAGTCAAAGACCCATGATGTTGATCAAATACCTTGCACAAGGTCACCTATCAATGATGGAAATAGGGCAAGGGTGTGGCTCTAGGTTTACTCTTAAATAAATTTTTCAAAGTGGATAAGAGAAAACCCGCCAACAAGAAGTCAATGGAGACCTTCTTAAATAGCACGAGAAAAGGACCAAATAGTTGATGTGATAGAACATAAATATGACAGACTGGGTATGGCCAACTGAAAAAATGAGTCAAGAGACACCGTAGAAAGGTTGACTCATGCTTACTTCCCTTGAACAAAAGCATGACTCAAATGTGACTCCATGGCAACATATGATAACTTTGTATAAGCTTGTCATGTAGGAGACATGAAAAAACCCTCCATATGATTGGAAGAGATAACCAACCAGGGGAGTACTGACTCAATAACAAGGTTATGGCTCTCCTAAGTCAAACTAAAACCCATCCCAATGGTGAAAAGACTTTTTTTTGTGCTTTGTTCAAGGGCGACACAATTGACTCTAGCTACCATCAAACATGGAAGTAATGGATTAGGGGGATTAGGGGGGATAAGTATTTATTTATGGAAGTAATACTTACTCAAACTACCAAAGGATCAGTATCTATTACCACCCCTTTTTTTCCCAAAGAAAAAAGGGGAACACCATACTTGCAAGTGTTAGCAGTGTTATTTGATATAATCTGATATTAGATCAATAGCACTGTTACTGTAACTGTAAGCATTTAATTGTTTTATTACACTAGTACTGGTAAACAATAGTACACTTGCCTCTCTCTTTTGGAATATTTTTTTTTTTTGTAGTTTTCATAATTGAAATCCTGAAAAAGAATAAAATAATGCCTATAATATAGTGGAAAGAACAATTTTTGGGAAACAGATGCACTTGTTCCTGGGATAGGAACAATCCTATGCTCAATGCAAGGTGGCGAAACTGGTAAATTACACTCGGAGGAATGTTCTCTCCATGGGAAAAGGGTGTCAAGTTGCAGATGCTAAGTGATTGCAAGGTTGATTTTGCAAAAATATATGGTCAAAAAGTAGCTTATACACGAGTCCAAGTGAAGTCAGCTTAAGGCCAAAAGATACAAATATTCAACATGCAATGCAACTGAACAAATCAATGATAGGGAGCCTCTAGGGTATAAAGCCAAAAATATAGTGAAGAATAAGAAGAATGAAGTTTCATCGCACAGGTCATGGCAGGACTAAAGAGGACTCCTGATCCTACACAATTTTTGCATCATGGGAAAACACTATTACCAATGAAAGAGGTAACTGCACCCGTACCTACTTTTTTACGTAGCAAGAAAAACACCAGATTTTGAAAAGTTGTGATGCAAAATCTTTTTTTTTTTTTAACATGTTTTTGGCACTTTAATTTTTTTTTTTTTTGTGATGCTTTTTATGTCAATTTTGAATAATGGTGGCATATCATCACCAACTCTTTTTTAGAGGATTGATTTTGACACTATAAATTTTCTAATGTCTTCTTTTTCCGCGAAAAGTTTATTTTTAAGTGCATTTATGTACTTGTGTTTTAAAAAGAAAAAAATAATTTTAAAAAAAATAAAAATTGTAATGATATCTTCACTTTTTCACATAGATAAAAAATGAAAAAAGGGTCAATATTATAAAGTTTATATTTTCTACAAGATTATGTATTGCTAATTAATTTTTCAATGCACATCAAATAATTGTCGCTAAAAAACCAATATTTTGAATGATATGACAAAAAAATACAAATAGAATGCAAAAAATACACTTTTAGAGACTTTTTGTTAAAAAAACATGTTAAATAAACTATTTTTTGGGAAAATATTAACAAAAAAACTTAAGAAAATAGCATTTTTATTGAATTTTATGTCAAAAAATAATAGTAATCACATTTTTCTTGTAAAAAATAAGGATTCTTCTCATAAAATATCAAATTTTAAACATTACAAGTAAAAATAATTAATAGATCTCAAAAATGAGCTTTGTTTGCAAGCATAACTTAAATATCCTCAACAATATCAACTAATACATGTTCAACATCATCTAGAACATCATTGATGGCTTCTTCCGCAACATTTTCTACTTCATTTTGGTCATTGTCATCTTCTAATGGATCTTTCATGTCTAAAAATCTTCCAAAGTGTCCCTTTCCAATCATTCCATATAATGGTGGTTGAGGTTCCTTTGCTTTTTTTGCCACACGTGATTCATTAAAATCCCCTTTCCTCAAACCAAATTCTTGCTTCGCATCTGGAAGGAATTCAAGAGCGTTAATTCTTTGTTGAATAAATTTGTATTGCACTAGGTCTTTCTCAATGGCAATTTAATTTCTTCCTTTTGGTAGGCAACATTCTAGTGTTGTACCTAATCATCAAGTACAAAAAAAAAGTAAGAAAATTAGTATAAAGACATAAAAAGTAAAAAATAAAATATTTGAATTTAAACTTGTATAATAAAACGTACCTGAACCTAAAAATAGATCCAAAACTCAATCTCCTTCATTTGACGGCGTCACTCGGCCTGCCTCTGGCCCCCAGTTGGGCAGTGGGAAATTCCGAGAATAGGCCTCTGCCCAGGCAGGGGCCAGAGGCAGGCTGGGCAGCCCTCGACGGTGCCACTCGGCCGTCCTCTGCCCAGCCGGGGGGGATTCTCAAAATCGCCCTTCGCCTAGCCGGGGGTGATTCTCGGAATCACCCTCCACTCAACCAAGAGAGATTCTCGGAATCGCTCTCCACCCAGCCGGTGGTGATTCTCGGAATCGCCCTTCGCCTAGCTGGGGGGTGAAGGAAAGCCGAGCAACGCCATTGAGGGCTGCCCAACCTGCCTCCGCCCAGGCCGGAGGCAGGCTATGCAGCCCTCGATGGTGCCACCCGGTTGGCCTCCGGCCCCCGGCTGGGCGAAGGGAGATTCTGGGAATCACCCTCTGCCCAGCTGGGCAGCACTGTCGAGGGCTGCCCAACCTACCTCTGGCCCCCAGCTGGGTGGAGGGTGATTCTGATAATCTCCCTCCACCCAGCCACAGGTCAGAGGTAGGCCAGGAAGCCCTCGACGGTGCTGCCCAGCCTGCCTCCGGCCCTCGGCTGAGCGGGGAGCGATTCCGAGAATCACCCCCAGCTGGGTGGAGGGCGATTCTGAGAATCACCCCCAGTTGGGCGGAGGGAGATTCCAAGAATAACCCCCGGCTAGGCGGAGGGAAATTCCGAGAATCACCCTTGGCTGGGCGAAGGTCAATTCCGAGAATCACCCCCAGTTGGACGGAGGGTGATTCCGAGAATCACCCTTGGTTAGGGGGAGGGCGATTCCGAGAATCACCCTCGGCCCAGCCACGGGTGATTCTCGAAATCGCCCTCTGCCTAGCCGGGGGCCGGAGAATGGTTGGGCAGCGCCGTTGGTGATTCTCGGAATCACCCTCCGCCCAGCCAGGGGTGATTCTCGCAATCGCCCTTCGCTCAATCGGGGGTGATTCTCAGAATCACCCTCTGCCCAGCCGGGGGTGATTCTCAGAATCGTCCTCTGCCCAGTCGGGGGCCGAAGGCAGGCTGAGCAGCGCCAACAAGGGCTGCCCAGCCTGCCTCCGACCTGCAGCTAGGTGGAGGGCGATTCTCGGAATCGCCCTCTGCCTAGCCGAGGGACTAATGCAGGCTAGGTAGCCCTTGATGGGGTTTCCTGGCCGGCCTCCGGCCCCCGATCGGGCGGAGGGTGATTCCTAGAATCTCCCTCCACTCAACCGGGGGCCGGGAGGCGCCATCGAAGGCTACCCAACCTGCCTCCGCCCAGCCGGGGGCTGGAGGCAGACTGGACATCCCTTGACAGTGCCGCCCGAGCTACCTCTGGCCCCTGGCTGGGCAGAAGGCGATTCCGAGAATCACCCCCGGCTGGGCGAAGGGTGATTCCGAGAATCACCCTTGGTTGGGCAAAGGGCGATTTCGAGAATCACCCCTGACTGGGCGGAGGGTGATTCCGAGAAACACCCCCAATTGGGCGGAGGGTGATTCCGAGAATCACCCCCAATTGGGCGGAGGGTGATTCCGAGAATCACCCCCGGCTAGGCGGAGGGTGATTCCGAGAATCACCCTCGGTTGGGTGAAGAGTGATTATGAGAATCACCCCCGATTGGGCGGAGGGTGATTCCGACAATCACCCTTGACTGAGTGGAGGGTGATTCTGAGAATCACCCCTAGTTGGGCAGAGGGCGATTCCGAGAATCACCCCCGGCTGGGTGGAGGGTGATTCCAAGAATCGTCGTCCACCCTCCGAGAATCACCCCCAGCTGGGCGAAGGGCGATTCTGAGAATCACCCTCCACCCTCCGAGAATCACCCCTGGCTGGGCGGAGGGCGATTCTCGGAATCACCCTCCACCCAGCCGGGGGTGATTCTTGGAATCGCCCTCCGCCCAGCCGGGGGCTAGAGGCCAGCCAAGCGGCGCCGTCGAGGGCTACCCAGCCCGCCTTTAGCCCTCGGAGGACAACAAATTAATTTTTTTATTTTTTATTTTTTTCAAACACAAACTATTTAAAAAATAATTTTTTTTTTTAAACAAAAAATATTATAATAAAAAAAAGTGTATTGTTAAAAAAAAAAAAAAAACTATTCAATTAAAATTTTAAAATATAAAAAAGCAATAAAAACAAATTAAAAAATATGTTTTAAAAAATAAACAAACAAATATAAAAAATAGATATATATTTTTTAATTTTAATTTTTTTAAATTAAAATAATTATTATTTAAAATATAAAAAAACAATAAAAAAAAAATTTAAAATATGTTTTAAAATATAAACAAACATATATAAGAAGATTTTGATTTTTAATTTTTATTTTCTTAAAACTAAAACAATTATAATTTAAAATATAGAAAAACAATAAAAAAAAATTAAAAATATGTTTTTATATATAAACAAACAAATATATGAATAATAAATTTTTCATTTACTTGTTCATTTTTAAAAATTGTTTAAGTCATATAATTTCTCCATAATTTCATGGTTCAAGTATCTTGAAAACTTAAGATTTAAAAACTTGAGATTTACAACTTGTCATTAAGGTTTTTATGTGCCACTAAATTTTATCTTTAATGTTATGATTGAAAATAATTACAATTTTAGGATTGTTTACAGCCAAGATATTATATGTTTAACAACATGGATAAAAATTTTTTGAAATGATAAGCCCTTCAGACATGATTTTGTTTATATTTAACATCATCTATCAAAAATTTTAGAATTTTATGATTTTTCAATATCCTAATATGGTGTCTTTAATTCCATTGTTACAATGTGTCAAAAGTGTGACACAATGTTTTTTTTGTTATTCCAGCATCAACTCGTTTGTTTTGAGGGTGTTTTTTCAATCATTTTTTCAAGAAACAATTTTGTTTTTAGCATAATTTCATAAAAAGGTGAAATTTGACCTTGAGAAAAAAACAAATGCGCTTTGGAATACACATTTTTTGTTTTTGCGGCATTTTTTCATGTTTTTTGAGTCTTTTTGGGCTAGAGTTCTTGTTTTGAGGTAATAGTTCCCGTTTCATCGGTAACATTGTTAACATATGCTAGCGAGGATCTAACTAGGAAGCCCATGTAAAGGATGGCTCTACCATCATATCATGATTTTATAAATCGGCGAGTGAAAATGGTTTCAATAATCATAAAAAGATGGGGTTGACCCTATGGCAAGATATCACAGTATGGAGGTTAGAATGTAGAATGCAATGGAAAATGGATTTCCCTAGCCTATATGCCTGTGCTAAAAACAATACATTCCATGACGGGTCAGCGGTCATGGAATCGAATCGGTAGAAAATGTCTCAAAATATTCAGTTGGTCCTAAAAACAACCTATCCCAGCACTTGAAAGCCAAAAGTTCATAAAGTTTTAACAAATTTCAAAATAATAGACACAAGATTTATAAAAGTGTGATTTGAATTTTTCTGAAATTTTGGTATAAATATACCTTTTTGACTTACATTTGTCATTTGTGCATTGGGAATTTTGAGAAAAAAAGCTCTAGAGCAAAAAACCAACAACTTCAATCCCCCCAATTTCTCAGTCGGATCACCTCGAATATTCTAGTTAATCCCCTCAAACTCATTCCTAGTGATTCAAGCTATTTTGAAATTATTTCACCATATAAATCTTAATTTTAGATTAACCCTCTGCGTATACGCGGGTTGACCATATTGAAGCCGTGTGTATACGCGACTGTGTATGAAATAAATATGTGTATGCGCAATGCAATTTTTTGAATCAAATATTTAATGGATGGAAATTTTGATTGATGCAGGATGAATATCATTTGGAGAGAGAGGGAACAAAATTCCATTGATAATGAGGTGATGGAATATCCTTTGTCACTAGATGTCCTTAGAAGATGTGGTTTGTTAAAATTCTTTAAAATGCCAAACATGAAGACAAACACAAGATTGCTTGAAATTCTTGTGAATTACTGGGATCCAGAAGAGGATGCATTTATGATTGATCATATGCCTCTACAGATTGAGATAGAATACATATACTTCATCATTGGAATTTCCCAGAGAGGAGAGCCAGTAAACTTGCAAGGGAAGGCCCCAGGATGACTCAATTTAGAATATTATATCTTACTCTATTGTTCAGTGGATACTCAAAAGGTTGGGACTCAGATCCCAATTAGAGATGTAGAGGGATTACATGGATGTAATCCTTAGTGGAGTCGTCAATTTATGTTACGGGATGAATTACCCTAAGGTCTAGGTTGAGAACCCCAACAGAGCAAGAGGCATACAACATCAAGAAGCAAGAAAATATATAGTCCTAATGCTTAAACTAGTAAAATTGGGAGAAGAGGCCTTACCCGTAGGTCCTACGTTTGAAGGCGATCCCGCAGGGTTCAAACCCTCTACTTATCCACGTGCTTCAAAACCTACAACTCATTCAAGAAAAGCACATAGACTAGTAGTAATTGAAAGCATGTTCTAGATGTCAGTGTTAGATCAGATAATATTTTAAACAAAATAACATGAGATCAACCATAACAAGATTGTAACATGTATAAATCCTTAAAGATCATGAAATCAGGAACAGGACAGAGCTTCTTTATTGACATATGTAAAGATATGTGGAGGAATACCACCTGATTCAGCCACGGCTCCAAGCGAAACCATCCTCTGGATTCATCTAGCCCAAGCCTCAACAATATCCTTCCATAAGCATACACAAGGATGTCACATAATAGGGGTGAACATCGTTATGAGGGAAACAAAGGTTTCCACAATCTGGGAAGTGCAGGAGGCACAGGGATAAATCAGACTTGATCAAGGAATAAATGGCTATATTATCAATACCTATCTCTCTCTCCCCTTTAGGCCTTCCTATGAGGTGTATTTATACTTCCTCAAAACATTTTTTTCAGTTGGGAAACAGTTTGGCCATGGGCTCCTGTAGGTAAGCTTTTGGTGTAACTTGAAAACCTCACCTAGAAAATAGTGAATTTTATATTTTTTATGTTCTAAATTTTATAAGTGGGTTGGGTATAACTAGACCCGCATGTGAATGCATTTTTGAAAGGGTAGAGTACTGTATGAAATTCAAAATAATGTTTTCTAGGTGAAGGACCAAGTCTGAAGGGAAAGGATTGCCCAAGGCCATAACATAGAGCATCAAGTATATAGAGGTGAGAAATGATGCTATAACACTTTTGCATCCATGTTAATTAATTTATTTTTTGTCTCCAGTTGTCACATGATAACAAATACTCACATTTTTGTTATTTTGTTTGCTTCTTGAGATTTTTTAGAATTTCTTGGTGTATAGCTCCATGTTTCATGTCATGATGCTCACCTTATATATATGTATAACCGACACACACGTTATGGGTTTAAAAATATCGTTTTGGGATAAGGATCAATGCATTTTCTTTCCATGCATTGACAACATAATCACACTATGCAGTTGATTTTTTATTTCTATGGATATGAGAAAGTTTGTACATTTTATCAACCATTTGTATGATGTCATTCCACACACTATACTTTTTAGTCCCATAGACCTACTTTTATGGTATTTTTTAAATAATAATACAATTATCTTATTTTGTTTTAGAGTTGAAAATGCTCAAGATAATACAATTATTTTATCTTGTCTTGGAACTAAAACTTCCCACAAAGCAGCTTGGATGGATAAAAAATCCCTTCATTAATTTGTCATTCACTGTAAAAATAAATATTTAAATATGAAAAAAAAAAAAAAAAAAATTAAAATAATATTTTTATATAAATGAAAACAATATATATTTCATTTCTATTAGTAACATAATTAAATTATTTAGTCAACCATATTAGAAACTATTAAATAATTATTAATAAAGCATAATGCATTTGTATTAATAATGTATAATATTAATTAATCAAATATAAATTATATCAATATTGTTTGTATTATTATTAATAAAATACAAATCAATATAAAGTATTTTTGATAACCAATCAAATAAATTTAAGAATTCTTATATTTATATTTATATTATTTAGTTATTTAAAAATGATATATAGTACCATAATTATGTCATAGCATAGTATACATGCTAAATACATGATTATTTTAATTTAACAGTCAATCATTAACTAAAAGAACTCTCAACATCAAAACAATACTATTATGTAAATGAAAATAACATATATATTTGATTTGTATTTGTAACATAGTTAGATTTTTTAGTAATCATATTATAAACTATTATGTGATTATTAGTAAACATAAAGTATTTGTATTAATAAGCTATTAATATTACTTAATCGACCAAATATAAATTATATACATATTATTTGTAATATATAAGAATTTTTAAATTTATATTAAAATTATTTAGTTATTTTAAAAATGATATATAGTTTCATACTTAAGGCATAGCATAGAATATAGGCTAAATATATGACTATTTAAATTTAACAAACATCATTAACTAAAACAAAACAATAATCATTATACTCTCAAGATCCAAAATATATTTGGTTTGTATTTATAACATAATTAGATTATTTAGTAAGTCATATTATAAACTATTATGTGATTATTAATGATACTCAAAGTATTTGTATTAATAACTTATTAATATTACTTAATTAACCAAATATATATTAAATAAATATTGTTTATATCATTATTAATCAATGTAATATTTCTAAATGGGGAAGTAACAATATTTGAATACAAACTGTAAATAGCAGTGTAAATCAACACATCAACAATGGAGGTCAATATGGAGCTATAACATCGTGTATAAGAATAAAAAATCAATACAAAATAGTGAGGCATAAATCGTATGATATGAAGAAACAATCCTCCCATAAACAACCACTCCTAAATATGAGCCGTTGCTACAATACAAAATGCCGGAGAGCTACTTCAACGCAGTCATACTAAGCATAACTACAGCTAGACACCATACAATGATACAAAAATTTTGATATAGGCCACAATATATGCTACACATACAGATCTAGGCATTAGATCATCTTTCCAAGAAAACCCAAGAGGGTTTCCAAAAAATACACACAATGTGCCAATGTAAGTTGCAGCCCTAGGGCTGAAGGTATGCTGCAATAACAGAAATAAGAAGATATGGCTGAAGTTGATGTAGAAACCTACAACTCTTCTCCAATAGATCCTCTGGATGAAAGAATGACTCCTCCACTGAAGAAATCACCTCTCAAAACAGACACTGCAACCACCCCTGCAACTCCTCCCTAAAATAACGCAGATCTGGACTGAAACTACGTTGTAGGGGATAAATACTCCTTGTCCTAATGCAAAATACGTCAATAAAGTCCAAGGGGCTTCTTTACAGGCCTTCCAATGGATGGAAACCTTCCTCCATTGCAAAACTAGCTCTGAAGTCACCTAATATAATTCTCCATTGCTGCACCCTGCAACACATAACAACTCTAAGCAGAAACTGTGCTGATGAAGAAATTTGTAGCTTGGCCTTAAGCCTAAGTGTGAAAATTTAGTGCAATAATCCTCTAAGAGGCCTCTCAAGGAAAGAGGTGGGATTCCCGCTCGAGAACACCCTGTGCTAAACAACACTGCAATCTTAGCTAAATAGTTGAAGAGAGCAACAAGTCTAAACATACCATATCAAAATAATAATCTAAAAACATACCCCCTATGGCTACCATCCTCTTCCTTATATAAGTGATGAGCTTCCTCACCCTTGGCCCCACTCAATTAGGTCACTACTTCCATGCATTCAATCTCCCTCCAAAACTGCTTTGTCCCACCATGAATGCCACTCTTCCATAACAACGTTGTTGATTTGGTCAAAGTCGACCCAATCTTTAGCTAATCTTCAGCCCCTTTTCACACCTAGGGTCTTCAATCCAGCTTTTAAGATGACCTCCATTCACATTAGGAGTGTATTTATTCCTACTAAGGAGATTTATGGGTCTCCATACCCTCTTATTCCTCTATCTAAGAGAAAAATCAAAATTTATTATTCCAATTAGCTGTGTGCTAATTTAGGAATATTACAGTCCTCCCCTCCCAAATGTTGCTTGTCCTCAAGCAACTGCAAGGATAGAATTGAAGAGCCTCTCCTCTTTCTCCTGTATCATCCTCATATGATAAGTTCCTCCAATGAACAATATGCTCTCTCATCAATATGTCCTCAAGTTTCTCCTCCCAAGTGTATAAGTATGCCTTTGGTGAAAAATCCAAGTGGCTTCCATCATGAACAAGTGGGATATCCATGGAGGCAACTATATTCTATCTAGATGCCTTCTTAAGGCATGGAATCTGAAAAATATTGGGAACCTTCATTCCCATGTGAAGCTCCCATCCCCAAGCTATCAACCATACAAAATGAGTCACCCTCCAAAATGGTAACTCATAGAAATACTCCTCCACCTTAAACTCCTGCAAAGAAGGTGGGTTGCATTTCTAAACTTGATAGACCAAATTTCCTATCCCATGTTGTCTCTCTCTCCACTTATGATAAGTGTAGAGTAGCTGTTGATTTTGGGCTGTAATAATGTTGCCTTCAAGAGTCAAGATGAAAACTGGATCTTCAAATATCCTCTCTCTAGAGTCATGAATCATGCTGGCCCAAACCACCCCATATATGATGAATAGGACATCATCACCATATGGCATCCAAATGAGATAGATACTGAAGTTTTCATGCAGTGCTGGAAGGTAACAACAATTTCCCGAGTGGTCACACCCCAGTTTTTCTAACTGATGTTTCAAAAAATAACATGGCAAGTTGTCTCCCAAAAAATTGCTAGTTGTGCATGTCATCACATCTACTAGTAAATTGTAATTTTCCCAAATGGGGAAGAAGCAATATATGAACACAAAACTGAAAATAGCAGTGTAAATCAGCACATCAACAGTGGAGACTATTATGGAGTCATAACATTATGTATAAGAACAACAAATCAATACATAATAGCGAGCCATAAATCACATGCAATGAGGAAACAAGCCTCCCATAAGCAATCACTCCCAAGTATGAAATGCTGTTATAATAAAAAATGCTAGAGAGCTGCTACAACGCAATCATATTAAGTATAAATACATCTAGAAATGATACAATTATATAAAAATACTGATATATGCCCCAAAATATTCTAGACATACATATCTGGGCACTAGATCAGCTTTCCAAGACAACCCAAGAGGGTTTCCGAAAAATGCACACAATGTGCCAATGTAAGTTGTAGCCCTAGGGATGAAGATATGCTGCAACAACAGAAATGAGAAGATATGGCTGTATCTGATGTAGAACCTACAAATCTTCTCCAATAGATCCTCTGAATGAAAGAATGGCTCCTTCACTGAAGAAATCACCTCCCAAAACAACCACTGCAACTACCCTGCAACTCCTCCCTAAAATAACGCAGATCTGGACTGAAACTGTGCTGTAGGGGATAAATAATCCTTTGCCTGATACCAAATGTGTCAAATAATCCCAAGGGGATTATTTACAGGCCTTCCAATGGATGGAAACTTTCCTCCACTTAAAAACTAGCTCTAAAGACACCCAATATAATTCTCCACTGCTGCACCCTGCAACATAGCACAATATTCTGCAGAAACTGCGGTGATGAAGAAAGTTGTAGCATGGCATGACATTGGATAGTGGACCATGTAGTGCAATACTCTCCCAAGAGGCCTCTCAAGGAAAGAGGTGGGATTCCCGCCCAGGAACACCCTGTGCCAAACAACACCAGCAATCTTAGTTAAACATCTGAAGAAAGCAATAAGTCTAAATAGACCATATCAAAATAATAATCTAAAACATAAACCATATGGCTGCCATCCTCTTCCTTATATAATTTATGAGCTTCCTAACTCTTGGCCCCACTCAATTAGGTCACTTCCTCCATGCAAATAATCTTCCTCCAAAACTGTGTTATTCCTCATTAAATGTCCACTCCTCCATAACAACATTGTTGATTTGGTCAAGGTTGACCTATTCAACATGTTCCAACCCCTGTTCACACTCAAAGGTGCTTTATTTAGCTGCTTAGAGGGTCTCCTTTCACACTTGAAGTGCTTTTATTTTTTCTAAGGAGATTTATGGGCCTCCCTAACCACTTATTCACCTACCTAGTGACAAAATGATCTATAATATTCCATTTAGCTAAAAGCTAAATTTTAGGAATATTACAGTCCTCCCCTGCAAAATTTTTATTTTCCTCAAGCACCTATAAGGGTTGAGAAAAATTCTCCCCTCCTCCTCTTGTGGCCTCCTCATCAAATAGTCTCCACCATTGCTTCAGATATTCTACAACAATTCAATCTCCCAATGGTTCCTCCCAAATGTGCAATTTGGCCTTTGTTGGATAAACCAAATGGCTCTCATCATGAGAAAAGGGAAGGTCTATATGGAAACCTTCTTGCTATTCAATGGCTTATTCAAGGTAGGTGTTATCACTATAAAAGTTTTTAAAACTTGGACAGTTTGCATTTGTTCCTAAGTCATGGTCTTAGATAGGGGTTAAGTCATTTTTATGTTTTTAGAGTCTAAGTCATAGGGTTAGAGTCTCATTTCCATCATCAAATAAATTCCAACAACCTTGTTTCACACTTTAAGGGTCCCATATTATGTTTCGGAAGTCATGTGTTTAGGAATTTTGAATTTTTTTTTGAATAAGCCACAAAACCACGTTTTCGTAGCACAGACAGTGTTAAAAACTGATTTTGCGCTACGAAAACGCTGGTCTTTTCGTAACACAAAACCTTGAAATTACATTACATGTGCTACGAAATTTGGGATTCGTAACCAATCTTGTCCAACTGTCAAATCCATCAAATTTTGTTAAATTTTCATGATTAGGTGTCAATCCATGAATCCTTTCTCACACATGCAGCCATTCATAACCATCATGTGATTCGTTAGGGGTCATTTATCATTGGTCATTTTTAAATTTGAAAAGGGATGGTTGTTCTTGGTTGTATTGTCTCATGCAAAAAACACTTGGTGCATGTCTTTCTTCGAATGATAAGCTTATGGTAAGAAGAAACCAGAGCTTCTTTCAATTATCAAGTGAGGATGAACCAGTTATCAAGCGAGGCTAAACCCTTAATCAAGCGAGCCAGTTTCTCTGAAATCAAGTGAGGCAGTTTATTACAGGTTTTCCGAAGCCGCAAGGATTTCGAGGGAAATATGACAGAGGAAAAAGGAAACCACGGGTCAGGTCACTGCTTGAGAATGGAACCTGAAGGCATAGAGGCTCTCACCAAGGATAAATCAATTGAAGAAACCTTCAAGAAGGTAGGATGCTGGAGATTCTGTGAAAAGCTACAGGGAGGTCATAATCAAGTCACAAAAGAATTTTCCATTAATTTCGCAGGTTCAAATACAAAGGTTGGATTTTTAAACTTGCCAATTTATCCTGAAATTATATCATTAGTGACAGAGATTCCAAGGGGAGAAGAAAGGTGGTTCAAGAACTTCAGGTTTGAAATGGAACCTTGTAAAATATTTTTGAAGCCAGAGTTTGTGGACACGGATTTAACCAAAGCATTGCCAAGAGGTTATGTCAAGAATACATATGCTAACCTTCTCTCCAACATTCAAAGGTACTTCAGCTGTGAAGGAAGATATCATAAGGTGTATTCTTATCATTTCAAACTCTTATTGCATTTCACTAGAATAATTTCTATATATTTACCTTTCTTCTTGTTTCGAATTTTGGCCAAGATGGCACATAAGGTGCAGATGAAAACTCAGGCATGTGAAACTTCATTATTCCACGATGGTCTAGTTAAATTAATAGTTTTGCATGAACTTTAGAGGGTGAATAGAGAATGGTCTGCATTTCTGTTTTTGTGTGGATTTGGGGTGGAAACACATGGAACAGGTGTTAGCCCTAGGGCCAAATAAAAATCACCATTAGACACCAGTGACCCTGTAGAAACAAGATCAAAGATATTTGTCAAGTTAAAGCCTAGAAAGCAAGTGAAAGAGCCAGGGATTAAAACACCAATGATTATTCAAGAAACCGCTCAACCTACACAAAGGAGGACAACCAAAGGTAAGGAAATAGTACAGGAATAGTCAACCAGTAAATCAGCCCAGAAAATATTGACTAGAAATTAAATAGCAAGGGAAAAAGGCAAAACAGTGGTTTCAGAGGAAGATCCAGGTTTAAAGGGTAGTTTGAATGATATTTTACAAGCTATTGATATTGAGGAATCTCCTTTAGTTCAGGCATATTTTATAAGTTTGGATGAAGGGAAATCTAAGAAGATTAAGTCTTCCAAAAAGCTGGATTTTAATGATGAAATTTCAAATTTTGTGTTCAAGCCCAGACGGCCTCTAACTAGGAATTCAAAAATTTGCAAGGGCTGGATATGGAGTTAGATAAAGCTGGAGAAGTTTCAAATGTTTATGAGGAACCCATAGACCTTTCATCACCTATGCCTAAAGATGACAGAAACAGATTTTTCAATACTCAAAGAGAAAAGAGAAATTATGAAGGAATTAAAGAAAAAATAAGACTAGCTAATCTTGAAATTGCTAAGCTTAAGAAGAAAGCAAAATAACATGTTGTTGAGAAGATAAACTTTGACAGAATTAAGGCTCTTTGGGAGCTTGAAAGAGTCTCAAAACCTAAAACAGTCAGCAGTGAAGCTCAGTATTTTACCTGGACTCTTCCTGCAATCAAAGAGGCGAAATTTGTGAGAAGGATAAATGTTAATTTAAGGGCTACTAACAGAAGGTTGAAGAGGCAGATTGAAGATCTTGAAATTCAATTGATAAACTCTGAAGGTTAGCTACAGCAGAAGTAAGGCAGTAAGTGACAAATCCCTAATACAGTTTTGTTTTGGGTAGAACACCACTTTTTGAAAACATTTCAAAGTTGACTTATGTTGATTATTAAGGTCTATTAGCATCAAGGAAATTATTAAAGGGTTGTAAATATTCTTAAGATCTGAATATGATGAAAAACTTGTGTAATAAGGAGATACACAGCAGTTTCGTAGCGCGCTACGAAACTGCTGTAGGTGCGGTTTTGAGCATTTTGTTGATGTTTCAAGAGGTAAAACATTTGGTTTTTGAAGTGTTGATGCTGATAGAGGATGGAAATGGTTCACAAATGAAGTTCTAGGTGTTAAAGCAGAAGAAATTGGATGTTAAGAGATGTTTACAAAGACATAGTTATTGCGCTACGCAGACACATCAGCTCTCTTTACACTCTTTCAAGGACTTAATTTTTCACAAGTGGAAGGGCATGGTTATATGGAAGTGATAACACATGTCACTTGTCTAAAAAGGTTAATTTTTTTCAGCAAAAGGATTCGAGGAGCATAAATGAGGGTTAAAGCTATATTGCAGGAAACATGTTCCTAGTTTTCAGGACATATAAGGGATAAGTTAACAGAATATAACAACAAGGTTATGGACACTATCAAGGTCGAAGATAAGGAGGAGCAGCTGTCAAAAATAATATTTAATTTCTATATAAGGTTGTTTTAGTCATAATAAGGAGTTTTAATCCTAATTGTATTAGGACTCTAGAACAGACATTCAACTGTCACATGTAATTAATAGCCTATTTTAGGAGTAGATAGGTGTCAAGACAAGAAATTTGAATTCTCCACAAGTTAGATAATGGAATCCAATATTGTAATGATGGATCTATAAGAGCCATGAGGTCAAATTCCTCAAGGTTGGAAAATTTTCATTAACAAGCAAACTATGTCATTGTAGCAAACTATGTGTTTTTATCATAATACAAATATTGGCTTACTACTCAGGATTGAGAAAGATTTTTTTGATGCTTTATCTTCCTATGGATTTCTTTATCTACTTATTGTAAATGGTATGAACATATGCTACTTATAATTCATTGGAAAATTCTCTAACTTCCTGCATATGTTTGTAAACTGTGTTTTGTTCACTTTGTTACTGTTTTGCTGAATATTTAAAAAACTCTGAAATGCCCTGACCTCCATGATAAGCTTATCTTGATGTTTTTTGGAAGAATACCTTGACTCCATAGCCTAATATATTTTTTTTGATCAGTAATTCAACCAATCATACGTTTTTATCCAATTTGTTCCTAGAGTTAGCAATCTAATCCTTAATTCAAAATCTTAAACCTAGTGAGAGAGCCCTCTCAGGTTGAGGAGGCTAAGCCTCAACTAAAATTCTAGTTTGAAATAGTTACTCAGAGTCTACTTGATTAGCAGCCTATCAAGGTAATATTTTGTGTTAACAGTAGGAGTGATGACAAGCACAGGGGATCTTATTCACAATGAGAGACTCCCATCTCCATGCTATCATCCAAATGAAATGAATCAACTTCCAACATGGTAATTCATATAAAATTTCCTCCCAAAAGTTCATGAGAGGCATATCCCAAGTGCTCGAAACAATCATATGGCTCACCTCATAAAGAAATAATTCATCTACTGTAGTGGCCATATCATCTCCCATGCTCCCCTTGAAGCATGAAGCATAAAAGGTGTGGGAAATTTCATTCCCCATGGACACATCCAACTAATGTGCCTTTCCTCCAATCATGTTCCCAACAAAAATAAGAACATCATCAGCATATGGAATCACAATCAAAGTCATGCTAGCTGCCATATGTAGTAAAGGATAAGGACAATGGTCCCTCATGTGCAACTAGCGCAGTTTTTCTCCTAACTGCCATAGAATGTGATATAACAAGTGTTCCTCCCACCACTTGTTTGCTGTCCCATTCTTCTTGCATGCTTGGAGAAGGTGTATGATGGTTGGTGTTAATGAATCACCCCATGAAAAATACATCATTTCCCAAAAATCATCATTGCTTATGGCCCCAAGTATCCCATGAAGCCAATAAGAAAGAGTGCCCCCTTTTAGAGCAATTCCCTGCACATGAGTGTTAAGAAAATGAAAGTATATAATAAATATATCATGATGCTCAGAAATACAATCCTTACTATACACTTGGTTAAAACTAGTGAGGTAGCTCATGGATGATCTCCCTCTCGCGCCCAATGAGTAAGAAGGTGGTGATGATAACTCTTCCCAAGAGTCATGTTTCTCCTCACTCTCCAAACAATCTATGCACTTCCTCATATGATAGTGCATCTCCTCTTTGAAGCCTTCCCACATGAATTCCTCCAAGATAGTATGACATGCTCTAATGAACCCAGTGGGATAGGAAAGAAAGATCTCATAGGCTTCATGTAGTATTTTATCCTTGAGCTTTGAGGCTTTAGCCAAGAAGATCCTATCCTGATAAAAGATGACCCAATATCTCACTGTGTATCCTCCATCTGGAAACTGGTCATCAAGTATCCTACATGTAAAGAGATCCTTTGAGTATTCCACCAATAGCTGGGATATCCAATAATGATCTAATCTCTCTAATGATAGCGATGTTGATCTATACTGTGTAGCCCCTGTCATGTGGTTGCCTTCTTCCTTGACATCTCCTATGCTATATTCAAGCACTGGTATGCTACTAACATGTCTGGCTTTTGGAGGTTATTCTTCCATAGGAAGCTATCACCTCTCCAAAATCTCCCAAGTCTAGCCAATGCATGCATGAGTAGCCACCCTCCTCTACCAAATGGGGAATATTCCTCCCTATGTGGAAGTATCCTCCTCTCCTTCAATTCCATGGAGTTGTCTCCTTGCATCATGATGGTGCCATCCTCCATCCCAGTAACATATTCTCCCAACATAGAATAGCTGATGAGAGTGGGTAATGATGATATTGGGAGAATGTCTCCCTCCTTGAGCCTACCCAAGACTCTCTGTGCTATGCCAAATTCTCCCAAAGTTCTCACCCCTCCTAGATCAATGAGTCGTGAGGTGTCTCTCATCTCCTAATCTGATGGTCTCCCAGGTGGAATGCCTCCATTTAATGAGACATCAAAATCTAAAGTAGACTGTATAGGTGAGTGGACTGATTTGTCTCTCCTTTCATTGCACAAACTAGTCTCCTTCTTCTGTGTATAAATCCCTTGAAATAAACAAGGTTACATGCTTCCCATCCTTTAACACTGATCCACTTTTTCTTCTCCTCCTTCCATCTAGGTCCTACTGCCCATCATTACTGTCACATGCTACTCCTTGGGAACCTTTTGAAAAGATGCAAAAGCTCCTCTAATTGAAGCAATAGCTTCATGCCCATCCCCGTGAGGTGATGGCTCTCCTCCTGAAGTGACAATGTTGTTACTTCCCCTATGATCTTCCTCCTCATAAATATTTGAAAACACCTCATCAAAAATGAGAGACCCTAGATCTTGGTCTTCCTTTGAAGGAGGAATCTCCATGTCTTCCTTTTGAGAAGAAAGCTCTTTCTGCAATGGGGATCTTGCCCTTGGCAAAGCATCATACAAGTTTTTATTCCCCTCAATATAAATATGAAGTGGATTTGGTATAGTGGGTCTTTCCAACTCATGTAAGGGTTTTGAATGCTTATGTTTGGCTAGCTCAATCAAAGATGTTTCACATTGTTTTTCATCAAATATCTTCACTAATCTCCTAGTGAATCTTGCATAAGTAGCTACATTTGTATGATTAAATGAAGAGGATTCATAAAACCACCAAGTATAAGCATTAAATTTAAGATGCAACACTGCTATCCTAAGGGCTTCCCTTTCTGAAACTTGATGTAGTTGCAAGTATGAGTCTAGCTGCTCTATCCAATCCTTGGCTGTGCATGTGGAGGACCCATCAAAATTTGGCAGAAAGAATCTACCTCGTCTGCTTCTGTTGTGATTTTTGGGTCTTCTTTCGTCCTTGAGTTGGAAAAACTCTTGGAAGTTCAAGTGCTCCTTGAATCTCCAAGATTGAGATTCATACTCCTGAAGATAGTCACTCAAAGTATCCTCCTTTGGTGCATCTTCTTCCTCCATTTCTCTTGCTATGAATATGGGCATAAAAATGCATTTTGAATCATATTGTGTGGCTTCATGCTCACACCCTCCATGCAAAAATCTAGGATTTTCTTCAGATTTAAACCCCCTTGGAGATTCCCTACTCATCTACCTTCTTATCTTCTTGATATCTTCATTAATGCTCTTCATAGTTTGAAAAAGAAGCTTTGAGAGCTTCTCTTCCTCTCTTCCTCCAAATAATGGAGTCTTGTCTTTGTCCCTTTTGTACATCTTCTCTCCTTTTGAGAAGTTTCTCTTTATGGTGACATATTGGCTGAATGCACAGGCTGAGCCAAGATTACGCTCTGATACCACTGTAATATTCCCAAATGGGGAAGCAGCAATATATGAACACAAAACTGAAAATAGAAATGTAAATCAACACATCAACATTGGAGACTATTATGGAGTCATAAAATTATGTATAAGAACAACAAATCAATACATAATAGTGAGGCATATATCACATGCAATGAGAAAACAAGCCTCCCATAAGCCATCACTCCCAATTATGAGCTGTTGTTACAATACAAAATGTCGGAGAGCTGCTACATCGCATTAATATTAAGTATAACTACAGCTAGAGATGATACAATGATATAAAGATACTGATATAGGCCTCAATAGATTCTAGACATACAGATTTAGGCACTAGATCAGCTTTCCAAGACAACCCAAGAGGGTTTCCGGAAAATTCACACAGTGTGCCAATGTAAGTTGTAGCCCTAGGGATGAAGATATGCTGAAAAAATAGAAATGAGAACATATGGCTGAAGTTGATGTAGAAACCTACAACTCTTCTCCAATAGATTCTCCAGATGAAAGAATGGCTCCTCCACTGAAGAAATCACCTCCCAAAACAACCACTGCAACTATCCCTGCAACTCCTCCATAAAATAACGCAGATCTGGACTGAAACTGCACTATAGGGGATAAATACTCCTTGTCCTGACGCAAAATGTGTCAAATAAGCCCAAGGGGCTTCTTTACAAGCCTTCCAATGGATGAAAATTTTCCTTCACTGAAAAACTAGCTCTGAAGACACGCAATATAATTCTCCACTGCTGCACCCTGCAACACAACACAATATTCTGCAAACTGCGCTAATGAAGAAAGTTGTAGCTTGGCCTGATGTTGGATAGTGGAACATGTAGTTAAATACTCTCCCAAGAGGCCTCTCAAGGAAAGAGGTGGAATTCCCGCTCGGGAACACCCTATGCTAAACAACACCAACAATCTTAGCTAAACAACTGAAGAAAGCAATAAGTCTAAACAAACCATATCAAAATAATAATCTAAAAAATAACCCATATGGCTGCCATCCTCTTCCTTATGTAAGTTATGAGCTTCTTTACTCTTGACCCCACTCAATTAGGTCACTTCCTCCATGAAAACAATCTCCCTCCAAAACTACGTTATTCCTCATTAAATGTCCACTCCTCCATAACAGTGTTGTTGATTTGGCCAAAGTTGACCTATTCAACATGTTCCAACCCATGTTCACACTCAAAGGTTCTTCATTTAGTTTCTTAGAGGGTATCCTTTCACACTGGAAGTGATTTTATTTTTTCTAAGGAGATTTATGGGCCTCCCTACCCACTTATTCACCTACCTAGTGACAAAATGATCTATAATATTCCATTTAGCTAAAAGATAAATTTTAGGAATATTACATAAATAGAAAATGGCATTATGTATCAACTGAGAATATAGAGAATAGTACAATTCTTGCCCAAAGCCATACAAGATATGGCTATCCCCATCACTGATGTTTGTCCCAAAATTACCATGAAGCCCAAATAGAGGCTTGCCCTCTTGCGGAGAAATGCATTGTATAGAGATGGTAAGAGAATGAAAATACTGTGTTAGATAATCAATACGTGCAAAAACATAATTCTTACCATGTACTAAGATTAGGTTGATAATAAGATCCTTGAATGAGCCCTCCATAGTGGTATGACATATCTCCATGAAAATAAATGAACATGTGCTACATGCAAAACCTTCTTCTTATGCGTGGAGATCCAAGTCAAGAAGATCATATCATGGTAATAGATTTCTCCATCCACCACTCCATCACCCTCATCTCCTCCTTTTCCATCAAGTGCATCATATGTGAAGTGATCCTGGGAACACTCCATCAACAAACCCAAGCTCCCAACTGACAGCGTTGTTGGCCTTTGTAATAAGGCTCCTGTCATCTCATAGCTCCATTCTTTGACATGCCAAATGTCAAAGTAATCTACCATAATGCTACTATATATGGGAGATTCCTTCCAAAGTGGAAGTACCTCCTGATCTTCCAAGGCTAAGGAGTATCCCCTTTGCACCATGATAGTGCCATCACCTACTCCCGCAACATCATCCAAATTATGGGAGAAAAATAGCCCATACTCTCCCAAGAGCTTCCAAAGCAACAAAAACTCTTGTTTCCTCCCCACACCATCACCATATAAACTATGGAGCAACAACATAATGGTTGACATGAAAGATATCACATCACCCCAATACACCCAAAATTCTTGCTTCCATATGATGTAAGTGCCATGCCAGGTCCCAACCATTAGCTCACCCTTTGGACTAGGATATTCTACATGATGGCCAAACTCTTTCAAGAGTAGCCAATGCAACCTTGCCTCCTACTTCCCTGTTTCATAGATCTTCAAGTGGATCTCCAACCTCTTTCTCATCAATATCACCCATCCAACCAATGGTGAGTGTCTACTATCATGCTCCCAATGGATATTTCGCCAATGGAGGATACCATCCTCCCAAATCAGATTTTGTATCTTTGCATTTCATGGGATGTTGAAATGCAATCTCCTGGAGATCTCCAAATGAATACCACTCATCAATGACCATGTTGAATCCATAAGGATCCAAGTATGCTGAAGCAAAAATATTCCCATTAAGATTTGGAATTCTCATCAAGAAAGATACATAACAACAATGAAATATAAGATGTCTCTCATCAATCATTTGACTATCCAATGCTACACAAGTGTGTTGTTCATCAGAATGTCTCAATGTTAGTTGGGCCCCAAACTCATCACTGTTGTTCATTGACAGCGCTTCTGATCTCCATGATGGTGCATCTGCTACCTCATGTTCATGCTCAATGCTGAACATAGACTTCTACATTGGATTGTTTAGGATAATGTTCATCCCATCCTCCAAAATTCTACACTCCAACCCCAAGAGTTATGTGCAGCTCAACAATGATATACTAGGATGACTGTATATCTCCTCCTTGAACAAATCAAGGGTCCTCAGTGCAGTGATAGTCTGCTACTCCAAATCATAAATGTGCTTTGACCCTAGGTCATGCATTTGCCCTAATAGCATGTTTCCATAATCCTCTATATGGTGTGTTGAAATAATAGGAAATGGAAATATGTGCATACCTCGATAAAGCTTGGGAACATCTTGTACTGCTACAAGGGTTCCTTACTCCAGTGTGATTACTTTCCCAACTACTCATGATGATGGTTGCTCGTCTATGGCTACATCAGCGCTGGTATAACTCTCCTCCTCCTCATGCATCTCCAGAATAGTGCATGGGACTCTAAATGTCAAGAGATCAAGACCACTTTGCAAAGGTGAAAGTGTTCTTTCTCCTGATGCAAGTGCTCCTGTAGCAAGTGGTGGTGGAATTTTCTCCTCTGATTTCTTCTTGTCAAACATCTTGATCAAACTCTGAACAAAATCTGCATATGCAGTTACTCTTGCATGAATCAAATGGTTGAACCACCAAATTTTTGCTTCACCCTCAAGGTGCAATGCTGCAATCTCAATAACTTCTCTTTCTACCACTAGATGTAGTAGGAAGAATGCATCCAAATTAATTCCCCAAGCTCTTGTTGTGCATTTAGATGACCCAAAAAATACAAATAATAAAAATCTACTGTTGCAATGTCTTCTTTCTTCTTTGATCTGAAAGAACTGTGGGAGAGTTAGATTCTCCTTGAAAGCCCTTGCTTGAGATTTTTATTCTGCAAGATACTCACTTAGGATATCATGATCTAAGTGTCCTCCATCTCCATGCTTCTTGCCTTCCTCTTCAAAATAAAAGGGCATAGTATGTCTCTTTGGAGCTCTATGCAATACTGAATCTTCCTTTTGCTGATAAGAAGTACATGGATCTTCCTCATCTTGAAACCCTAGTGTGGTTTCATTGTTTTTCTCCACTTTTCTTTTCTTGACATCCTTGGCAAGGTTCGTCTTAGATATGAAAAGAGATGAGATAAAACTCATTCTTTCCACCATTCTGATCTCTTTATCCTTCTTATTATTCTCATGATAGTGTAATGGCTGAGTTCCACGGGCTAAGCCAAGATTATGATTTGATACCACTGTAATATTCCCAAATGGGGAAGCCGCAATATTCAAACACAAAACTGGAAATAGTAGTGTAAATCAACATATCAACGATGGAGGCCAATATGGAGCCATAACATTATGTATAAGAACATAAAATCAATACAAAATAGTGAGTCATAAATCATATGATATGAAGAAACAAGCTTCCCATAAACAACCACTCCTCAATATGAGTTGCTGCTACAATACAAAATGTCAGAGAGCTCCTACAGTGTAGTCATACTAAGAATAACTATAGCTGTAGACCATACAATGATACAAAAATTCTGATATAGACCACAATAGATGCTACACATATAGATCTAGGCACTAGATCAGCTTGCCAAGACAACCTAAGAGGGTTTCCGAAAAATGCACACAATGTGCCAATGTAAGTTGCAGCCCTAGGGTTGAAGGTATGCTGCAATAACATAAATGAGAAGATATGGCCGAAGCTGATGTAGAGACCTACAACTCTTCTCCAATAGATCCTCTGGATGAAATAATGGCTCCTCCACAGAAGAAATCACCTCTCAAAACAAACACTGCAACCACCCCTGCAACTCCTCCCTAAAATAACATAGATCTGGACTGAAACTGCGTTGTAGGGGATAAATACTCCTTGTCCTAATGAAAAATATGTCAATAAATCCCAAGGGGCTTCTTTACAGGCCTTCCAATGGATGGAAACCTTCCTCCACTGCAAAAATAGCTTTGAAGTCACCTAATATAATTCTCTAGTGCTGCACCCTACAACACAGCACAACTCTAAGAAGAAATCGGATGTAGCTTGGCATTAAGCATGAGTGTGGAAATGTAGTGCAATATTCCTCTAAGAGGCCTCTGAAGGAAAGAGGTGGGATTCCTGCTCGAGAACACCATGTGTTGAATAGCACTGCAATCTTAGCTAAACAGATGAAGAGAGAAACAAGTCTAAACATACCATATCAAAATAATAATCTAAAAACATACCCCCCTATGGCTTCCATCCTCTTCCTTATATAATTGATGAGCTTCCTCACCTTTGGCCCCACTCAATTAGGTCACTACTTCCATGCATTCAATCTCCCTCCAAAACTACGTTGTCCCACCATGAATGCCATGCTTCCATAACAACGTTGTTGATTTGGTCAAAGTTGACCCAGTCTTCATGCTCCAGCCCCTTTTCACACCTAAGTGTCTTCAATCCAGCTTTTAACATGACCTCCATTCACACTAGGAGTGTCTTTATTCTTACTAAGGAGATTTATGGGTCTCCATACCCTCTTATTCCTCTATCTAAGAGAAAAATAAAAATTTAATTCCAATTAGCTCTGTGCTAATTTAGGAATATTACATTCAAGTCCAAATTAATTTATAATTACATATTTTTTATAAAATAAATCATAATTATAAAGTCAATTTTATAACAAATTAAATAAATTAAATAATTCTAATATTTATCTTAATATTGTTTGATAATTTTTAAAATGATATATAGCATAGAATATGTGCTAAATACATAATTATTTAAATTTAAAAATAGTATTATTATATAAGTGATATTTCATCCACTAGAGATGAACATAATATTATTAACTAAGATTAATACTCTCATTCCTCCATAAATTAAATTAAATATTGGATTCTCACTGACCATCATTGGTATAATCCCTAACTTTTGAATACGATTATTGCATCTGTAGAAATTATATAAAATACATGTATGTCTGGGATTCTCCTGATCTAACAATATGCTACTATTAAATATAGAATTGATTCTACAAATCTTTTTAGAATTTAAAACACAATCGCCAATTACAATATCATGAATAAAGATCAATCACACAAAACACAGATAATTTACCAGGGAAATCTTATAGCTAAAAACCACACTATCTTCTATTGTATATTATATCATAGATCATGAAACAATTGCATACAAAACTCCAATCCAATACCTCTCAATACATGAGCTAATTGTTTCACACTGTTATACAAAAATTGGCAAGTTCCTTAGCCAATTTACTGTCTACATACAACCTGCCTACACTGCGCAATCCCTGTTGATAGAAATCCCTGAATGAATGGAATATTTCCTGCCTTGACTGCACAATCCTCATGGGCACATCCAATGTGTGTTTGGTTGCATGTGTGCAACCAGATAATGTCACAATTGATAGTTTACTTCCCTTTCACCTAGAACTCAACTGGGTCTCCACTAGATCTGACATTCATGTAGTTAATAATACTAAATCTTTAGTTGCATGTGAGACCACTGATTGTGAATTAATTAATAATTAATTCACTTGATCTCTCACTCTTGTATCTTCAATTACAACTAACACAACTGAGTTTAACTCACTTAACTAAGTTAAACTACTTTACAACTTGCATAACTGCACTTCCAACTCCGTTACAACTTCAAATCACTCAGTTACAACTAAGTCAACCTACATGTCCCACCAACCAACCACTTAACTCGAAATTTGTTTAGCTAAATGATTTTCCACTTCAGTTAACTATTTCCAAGTGCTCATTGAGAATAGAATATGTTTTATTGTCCAACTAATATTAAGGGATAATAATAGTAGACATGAATCTATAAATACACATGCATTCTATAAATATAATTTTCACATACATCTATAAATAGACATACACCTAAAAATGGCCTGAGGCTCCATTCTAGTGTAGGTGCTTAATTTTCACTAGGATCTTCTTGTTGAATCTCAACACTCCCTGTCAACAAGAAAGGGATCATCCTTCACCCTGATCCTGTCCCTATGGTATTCGAATTTTCTCCTTGTGAGCGCCTTCATCGGAATATCCGCATCCTGATCTTCCGTGGGAATGAAATGAAGTAACATGATTCTCCTCTACACACAATCTCTGAGATGATGGTACCGAATATCTATATGGTTATATCTATCATGAAACATAGGATTAATCAAGAGTTTAATACAACTTTGATTGTCACAATGAATCACTGTCGGATCCATATGAGAACCAAACAAACCAACCAAGATCTTTTTCATCCAGATAGCCTCAAATGCAGCTTGACTCGTTGCCATGTATTTTTCTTCTTCTAAACTGAGTGCCATGGATCAATGCTTCCTACTGTACCAAGAAATAGCTATAGAACCAATACTAAAGATCCCCCCTGATGTGCTCTTTCTATCTGATGGACTGCCCATCCACTCTTCATCTATGAAGCCATGCAACTTCACTCCATCTGGCTGTCCGTACCTATTGTGGAGGTAAATCCCCTCTGCGGACAGAGACGATCCCTACTAGCCTAGATCGGGTCTAGCAACAATCGTTCACGCTATAGTGCAGGTTCCTAATTGCAAATAAACCAACTAGCGATGAAGGCTTACCTGGAATCCAACACTGTCGCTCGTAGAGGTAGCGCTCCCGTTTCTTAGCTCTGGCAGATCACAATCCCCACGATCTCCGTGATCGGACACCTGCACATGCAAGAAACAAAACAAACGCAAGCGTAAAATCCAATGCATACAACTATATGTCAGTCAGATAAGACATAACTCATGATCATTATCAAGAACAAGAGTGGAACCATAACCAATAGTCGCTTATCATTAATCAATCAAAAGAAGAATACAACCATAGCTCTGACGCTGAATTCTCCTTTGGAGGGTCATCAGCAGAACGCGTCTCGATAAAGCCTGTCAGGGATGGGAAAAACCTCTCTCTTCGGAGGTCTCGAAAATGATCTCCTTGCTTGGATTTGGCCTTAAGGGAATGAGTCAAGGCTCTTGCAGCATTAGGCTCTTGGGAACTTGGAGACTAGCTATTTAACCATTCAGCCATTCAGCCCCTTCATCAATGGATGAAGGCTATATTTATAGAGAAGAGGAGGAGGTTGGGATCCCTACAATAGTGGAAGGGAGGCCTTATCCCTTGGGAGATTCCCCATAAGGTGGAAACAAGAGGCCAAAGGAGGAAAGTCGTGGTTATTCAGTCGAAACCACTACTCATGACTCAACCACGAAGTTGTTGTAATCGAAACTTTGCCTCTTTTTTTAAAAAACTTTCCAAAAGCAGATTGGCACGCGTTCTTAACTGGGATAGAGTGCCAATTGGCACGGACTCAGTGTTAATTTTCCTCATTGGCGCGAGTAAATAACGGGCTACCAGCGCCAAGGCAAAAATAGGTGTTTTTAGGGGTCTGCTCAGGAAATGATCAACAAAATAAATGTTGTCCTCATGGAAAGGGATGCAATGATGGTATTTGCAAGGCATGAAACTGCTTATTGGTCACAGAAACGACCCTCCAATGGGCAAGATGGGGATTGCAGGGATGGTGACAAATTACTGTGTAACAAATTCCCCCTAAAGCATGAGGCCCGAAAGAGAGAGAGGGGTGAAATGCTTTACGAGAACGTGTCCAACTGAAAACACCGTCGTCGGAAAAAATGCGTAGAGAAGTACAACTGATGTCTCAAATACATTATATATACATGGTATGGGCACAGCCATCCATAACAGAGTATGTAATAATCCAGATCCAAGGTATGGACGTAGCCATCCAGTGAGGATCGGTAAATAGACTAAGGTATGGTCGCAGCCATCCAATCAGTGAGTCATGTAACTAATCATAATAATCCACAAAATCACAGCCTAGATTATAACAAGAATAATCTAGGGTCTTGCGCTCCATCTTGACCCGAACAAAGTACAAGTTCAAGCATGCGAATATGTGAGCTGAAGTCGAACATGCAAGAACATCGCCTGATTACCAGCCAATGATGAAAGCTGTTAACAGACGTGACAGGTACCACCAATAATGACAATCGTCCTCAAGGTACTATAGGTACAATCCACGGCGTGTGAATCAATGAGCTGGTGTCGAACACCCGTAGAATCACTCGATCGGAGGCCAATAATGAAAACCTCACGTCGAACGCGAAGAACCTACCATTGAGGCATGTAGGCTCCAAGGTACCAAAAGGGAGTCTCTAGATCAGCTTCCTAGAAAATGAGCTGAAGTCGACAGGAAGTGACCTTGATCGAAGGTGGGCCATAGTGTTTCCCACATCATTGACATGAGACAGAGGAACATAATTTTTTTTGTGAATCACGATCAGATGAGAATCAGAGGAAGGTTGAAATCTGCAAAGGTCAACTTCTCTTGAACATATCGGCAGCACGACAATGGATTTGGCAGTATTTGACATCAAAAGATCAAGGGTCATGGTGACAAGGAAAAGGGCAGATGAGAGGTCAAAAAGGATCACCCAAACCTACGGAGGCAAGTGGAAAACGAGATGAGATGTCCCCAACCCGACACGAATGCAGACAAGTGCCATGTTCAAGAGCGACATACTGCCGACACGACAATGATGTTGGTTCCATTTTCCCCCACCATTTCTGGCGAGTACCTCTTTATTTTTACAATCTTGAAGAGGATACCATATGCTTGTCATATAAGTTCGTCCTTCGGATGAATCCATCCTAGTACATTTAATGAGCCCTAGGATGGAGGAGCTCAGATACCGTCATTACAACTGAATCCAATGTCATCAGGGTTTAACGAGTCTGACAAAGGAAGAAATCGGCGTCTCCAACGGTCCCTTTTCGTAAATAGTTCCTCAGATCTGAAAAGGTAGAAAACTATGTCTGAGAAAACCTCCTAGTCGCGATAGGCTAGGTATTCCTTTTTCATAAGTAATCTATCCCAGCCCAAAAAAGGGGTAAACATATACTGGGTAGATGTTGTTTCACAACCACTTTAACGAGATCAAAACGACAAGCGACTCGACAATATTTTCATGTTTAGGGAGTCAGAAAAGAGCTGAAAGTTGACTCCTCCTGGAGGAATGAGTGGTATAAAGGGTAGCAACTGGTTCCGGCAATGGTGGAACTGCTCAAAACATGATAAAAGTCAAGAGGCTGGCTAACAAGACCACTCATCACAGCGTTTCCTCAGGAACGGGTAAAACAACCAAGTGAAGGCATATAATCGGCCAAGCAGATAGTGACGATGGAGTGAGAAAACCAGGGCTTCATCTAGAAAAACAAGCTGATAAAATGGCAATCACAAGAGGTAAAATGGGAAAGGTTCCATTTTTACACAAGCTTGAAATCAGGAAACTCTACTTGAGGTTGGTTTCATTTTTACACAAGCTTGAAACATAGATAAACTATGCTTGAAACCAGTTTCATTTTTACACAAGCTTGAAACAGAAACAAACTATGCTTGAAAAAGTAAGCATGCCCCTAGCATGGTGACTCAATTTGAGGTACATGCCCCCCAAGGTTCAATCCATATGAAAGGCAGATGGAGTGAAGGTTCAAATTACGAGATCAAGAGAAAGACTCGACTGGGATTTTACGAGAACTTATCAAAGACTCGAATTGAACAGGAATGTGTTTCATTGTTTTAACGAGGTTGACACGTTAAAAGAACTATCCTCAGACACCCTTGTTTCATTTTTTAAGGAGCTTGACACAAGACAAGCAACTCTGCTCTGGAAACCTTGTTTCATTTTTTAAGGAGCTTGACACAAGACAAGGAACTCTACTCCGACGACCTTGTTTCATTTTTTAAGGAGCTTGACATAGGAAAGGAACCATGCTCCGACCAGCTTGTTTCATTTTTTAAGGAGCTTGACACAAGAAAACGAACTATGCTCCGACGAGCTTGTTTCATTTTTTAAGGATCTTGACACAAGAAAATGAACTATGCTCTGACCAGCTTGTTTCATTTTTTAAGGAGCTTGACACAAGAAAAAGAACGGTGCTCCGACGACCTTGTCATAATGAACAAGAAGTCATTTCTCCCAAGAGTTCCAATCCTGATGGAAGGAAAACATCCTAGAAGTCAGGACCCAATGCCTCTAGCACCTGATGCACAACGGCACTATCACTGAGTACAGGCATGGGGTAGGTAGCCACATAGTTGACCTGCAGTGGGGCAGATACAACGGGTGGATAAAAACCAGGAAGGGATGATGGCGGGCTAGTTGCCACATCGAGACCAAAGAATGAAAGCTGATCAATGGTCAGGATCTGCCCTTCATGTAAAAAACAGACCACACGAAAAAGGGAGGAGACAAGCGTTCCCATGGCATAGGTGTAATCGCGCCCCAAGAGCAGATTGAAATCAAAAGGGCCTGGAACAACCATCATGTCCATATCGATGGTTTTACCTCCCAAAGTAACAGGTAATCTTGGGAGGATCCCTAACGGTTGACTAGTTCTTCTGTTAGATGCCAACAGATTCTGCGTAACAGGCACAAGCGGTGGTGAACCAAATGCTTGCCAAGTAGTTGAGGATAGAATAATAACAGACGCACCTTTGTCTATAATGTTGCTGGGTACGACCAGACCAAAAGCATGTACTGTTATCTCGAAAGGCACATAAGACGGAAGGCGGTATCCTGAAAATCGATTCCAATCAAAGGAAGCGACCAAACTACTCGGAGGGGCTACCATCGAAACGAGAAGGTCTTCCCCTGGTGTTACGGAAGAAGGAGCATCCTCTACTACCTCCATCTCGAAGGTGGGAGGGGGATCATCCGGGACCTCCATCACGGGAGGCGAAGGAGCAACTTCTTGAGATAAAGGGACAGGAGAATGTCTCTCCAAGTCCAAAGAATCTGAAGAAACCAGTAGAACATGAGGGGTGTGAGATCCACTCTCCACAGAAAAGACCTGGTGCACCGAAGACAGGGCCAGTTCAACCGATCCCACGACCAATGGTTGGTCGGGAATGGATTCCTGAATTTGAATTTCCGGGGGAGTGGGATCGACCAAGGATGACTCTTGACCAATCGTAGGATCAGCTAGCGGAGGACTCAAAGAAATCCATTTATAACCGGCCAGGAGGCATGGTGTAGAAACAGTTGCGTTGCCCAAAACTCTTTTGGCTTCATCCATATATGGACAAAGGTGAATGGCATGGTGCCCTTCACACAACTTATAGGGATTGGTGAGCTTACCCTGTTTCTTAGGAGCTTTACCAGCACCAACTAAAGACATGCCCCCAACCTGACTCCCGGAAGTCAAAGGCAATGGCGGACGATCGTTGGACCATACTTCGAGTACCTTGGGAATGCCAGGGCAATCTCGAAAAAGATGATCTCCTGTGCACAACATGCAAGGGAACTTGAATTTCTGTGGAGGGTTGGAAGGTTTATCAAGAGGAGACTTCTTAGGCACAATAGCCGTAGAGCTAGCCTCTCCTTTATCGGACTTCTTCTTCTTTGTATTCTTCTTCTTCTTCTTAGCCACCTAGTTACTCGAATCCAGACTTTCACTAGGCAAAGTAGAAGAGGAGGACGCAGAAACAGGCAAATAAGGGGAGAGGTCCACCTTGGAATCAACATGATGTTGTTTAGGCGGAGGAGATGGTTGAACAGTAGCTGAGACATTCAGGACCATAGAGGTTGAAAACAACCAAATAGGCAACCCAATAGTTAACCCAGGAAGGGACAACGTTGCCATATAAGGAGCGCCAACATTTTCAAAAGGAGGAAAAGGACTAGGATTCCCATCGGAGGGGATTCCTTGGTTGGTGAACTCCGGAAAAGTTTCCATCAGAAACGATCTTCAGAACAACACCCTAAGGAAACTAACTTTAACCAAAATATTTCGTGGGCAGTTAATTTTTAAAACATTGAAAAAAAACTCTACCGTTTCATCTTTTAAGAGTCGAGAAACAGGAAAAAGGTGACTCTATCACTTTCAGATTGGAAACAAGCGTGAAAGGACAAGCGCTTGATGACCTTTTCAAATTTAATGAGTCAGAAAAGATTGAAATGACTGCTCAGGAATACTAGGCAAAGGGTGTACCAAATAACCGTGAACTGCAATATACACCTTGGTTCCAAAATGAAGGAGAAATCAACCAAGGACTTAACGTACGTGTAGGCAATCTCCCCGAATGTTGTGTCCGGTGTATCATGGGTATAGGGCGGCAGACTCGGCTTCCTATGGATAAAGGATAGAAACCTAGTGGGGTCTCCCTTTATATATGCGACGGTACGGGGAGCACAAGTCCGTACTAGTGCTGTCTAAAGCCAAGAGGCAAACGACAGCTACTAGGTTTAACGATGCCGGAACACGTCTCTAACCTAGACCTCTAAATGTTTCGTTAATGTTTCAATGCTTCCTTAGGTAAATTGAGTAAATTTTATAGTTGATCTTCAATTATGTGTCAATTTCAAGGCCCTACCGTATGTCATCTAACAATCTCCTATATGCAGCTATATGAGAAAAGAAAACTTTCACTTCGATGAATGCTATCTAGTTAAGGGAAGAGCTTCAAACAATGATGCAACAAACAGCAAAACTGGAAAAGAAACTTTTTCCAAAATAGATGACTTTCACTATCCAAAAGTAATTTCAAACACTCAACGATGCGAATAATGCAATGTAATCTATGCAAAATCCTCTTTTTCGAAAACTACGCAATTGTAATCTATGCACAATTTCCTTTTTCTTTTCAAATGATAAGAATGCACTCAATGCATTTTTCGATGAAATGAGAATCTACTTAATGCATGCTTTTAATGAAAGAGAATCCACTCAAAGCGAATTTTATTTTTCAATCATTAAACAATGTGATCTAAGTTCAATGATAAATCTCAAAAATACTTTTCAATGCAATGTGATCTAATGCATTTTAACGAAAAACAGACTATGAGACGAAAACTAAAAGAATGCAAATCTCCTTAATGAAGGATGAATGCAAAAGAGATGTAAACAAAAACTAAGAATGCAATCATTGTTTCAAACACTTTGTCACGAAATCCCTCAAAAGGCGACAAGACATATGAGGTCAAACACAAAGAGGACTTCCAAAGCAAGAGATAAAAACAAGGCATTCATTCCCTTTTACATCAAACAATCATGGAAATAAGACATTCCAAACAATGAGCAATGTAATCTATGCTCATATAGAGGAAAGACCGGAAGGGAAAGACACACTGGTGAAGGATTTAGGGAAAAAAAAAAAACTCAATTTTCACACACCCTGAAATTGGCCCGACTGTGTCATTGACAACTAGCGCCAACTGGCACGACTTGCTCACTGACAACTAGCGCCAATGCCTGAAAATGAAAAAACAAAGAATTTTTCCCAACCAAGACCAGACTCACCACTTCAAGCAGAATCTAAAACAAACCCAGAAGCAAATTACTGACCAAAAGAAACTTCCAAACAAGGGTAAACCCTAACACCTACAAGAGATGGCGCAACTGTCTGGCTGTAATCCGTGCTAGACAGGGGATGGCGCGAGTGATGAACTGGAAACCCACGCCAATTGGCGCGACTGTCAGGGTGGAAACCGCGCCAATCAAGCCAACCATGAAAGGATGAAAACTCGGAAAAACAGAGGTCAGATATGATCCTCTGGGGCTGAACCAAAAGCCAAACACTCAGAAAAGAGCCAGCCAAAAGAGCCGATCAAGCAAGCAGAATCGAGAAACAACCGAAAAGACAAGACAATACTCCAAGTGTTCAGTTCATAAACTAAACCGGAGATTGACTGAAGTAGCTTTGATCTACTTCGCTAATGCAAATCAATAGCGTTTCGAAGGCTATCTAGCTAACTTCAGGCTTCGTCTGTAGCTTACAAAGTAGAACAACAACAAGCCAAAGATCCCCAGCGGAGTCACCAATTTTTTGTGGAGGTAAATCCCCTCTGCGGACAGAGGCGATCCCTACTAGCCCAGATCGGGTCTAGCAACAATCGTTCACGTTATAGTGCAGGTTCTTAATTGCAAATAAACCAACTAGCGATGAAGGCTTACCTGGAATCCAACGCTGTCGCTCGTAGAGGTAGCGCTCCCGTTCCTTAGCTCTGGCAGATCACAATCCCCACGATCTCCATGATCGGACACCTGCACACGCAAGAAACAAAAAAAACGCAAGCGTAAAATCCAGTGCATACAACTATATGTTAGTCAGAGAAGACATAACTCATGATCATTATCAAGAACAAGAGTGAAACCATAACCAATAATCGCTTATCATTAATCAATCAAAAGAATAACACAACCATAGCGCTGACGCTGAATTATCCTTTGGAGGGTCGTCAGTAGAACGCGTCTCGATAAAGCCTATCAGGGATGGGACAAACCTCTCTCTTCGGAGGTCTCGAAAATGATCTCATTGCTTGGATTTGGCCTTAAGGGAATGAATCAAGGCTCTTGCACCATTAGGCTCTTGGGAACTTGGAGACTAGCTATTCAACCATTCAGCCATTCAGCCCCTTCATCAATGGATGAAGGCTATATTTATAGAGGAGAGGAGGAGGTTGGGATCCCTACAATAGTGGAAGGGAGGCCTTATCCCTTGGGAGGTTCCCCATAAGGAGGAAACAAGAGGCCAAAGGAGGAAGGTTGTGGTTATTCAGTCGAAACCACTACTGATGACTCATATCCTTCATTTCGAACTCCCTTGCAAGATCCTCCTTGCATGAGTGTATCAGCTGGTCATCACCAGTCAATATTATATCATCAACGTAAAGAAAAATGGCTAAAAGCTTACCCTACACCACAATTTGGTATAGGTTTGCATCTTCTTCAATTTTGGTGAAGCCTAGTTCGGTGAAATAGCTATCTATACAAGTGTACCAAGCACGGGGTGCTTGCTTCAGCCCATACAACGCTCTTTTGAGTCAGCACACATGTGACTCACTGTTGAAGATGTCAAAACCTTCAGGCTTCTCTATGTACACCTCTTCCTCAATGATCCCAATGAGAAACACAGTTTTCATATCCATCTGATGAATGCGCCAGCCCATCTACACTGAGAGAGCAAGGATGGTCCTTATGGAAGAATACCTTGCAACAGGTGCAAAGGTCTCTTCATAATATATACCCTCGATCTGTGAGATGTCTTGGGCCACAAATCTGACCTTTTATTACTCAACACTCCCATCAACAACTTTCTTTACCTTGTAGATCAATCTTGAACCTACCATTGATTTCTCAACCGGCCTTGGAACAATTTCCCAAGTATTTTTTTTGACAATGGAGTCATACTCAACCATCATTTCATCTACCCATGTGGTCTCCTACACTAATTCCTGAAAGGAAGATGGTTCAGTCACAATACATTTGCTCATGAGAGCCATGTATCCAGTAAATCAGCCAGGAGACTGTCTTTGTTTGCACTGTGAAGTAGGGGCTCCTACATTTTGTGCAGCATCAAGTCTCAGCCTATCAGCTTCCGTGGTATGCCTTATACCATTTCTGATGGATGGATCTGCGTGAATGGACTCTTCCACTCCATGAACCTCCTCATGTGGTTGATCAACATCTTGAGACTCATCTTTGGGAACCAGCAGTTCCTCCTCTACATGCAAGTACAACTCCCTCTCAAGCGACAATCGCATGGCTTTCCCCTCATCAAATTTTATATCCCGTCGCACATCAGTCATTCTGTTGTTTGGAAAATACACATGATAATTATGGGGAGTTTTTGTGTAGCCCACAAAAATCCCAACTTCAGTAGTCGACTCCAACTTCTTCCTAGCGTCCTTGGTCACATGCACATAAACAGATGAGCCAAAAATCTTAAAGTGTGAAACATCTGGTTTCTTACCAGTGAAATCTTCTTCAAGTGTACTCATGCAAAGTACTCTATGAGGACAATGGTTTTGCACATAAACCACAATGTTTCATGCTTCTACCCACAAATGCATTGGTTGGCCCTGATCATGAAACATCACTTGTGCTGCCACCATGATTGTTTTGTTCTTCCTCTCTGCGACCCCATTTTGCTCTGGGTTATGAGGCACTATTAGTTCTCTATGAATTTGACGCAGCAACACTGAGATTGGACTTCAAGGAGGGATGGTCAACTATAAGGGTGGCTCTGGTTGTATTCCCTTTCCTTTTTTCCACGTGGTCCTTTATCCTTCTTTGTATTATTTATCAATTTCAAAGGAATTGGCAATGAAACATATTCGCAACTTTATAGTAGACCCATCCACTTTAAATTACTGTGCAATAGAATTTCTCCTTTTCTGGAATATTATTTAGTAAACCGATACTTATGGACTTAGATTTATCTCCGACCTTCATACTCTTTCATCCCTTTGTAATAATATTGTGACCCGACGGGATTTTATATTAATATACAACACTTTATGAACAAAGACTTTATAATGAACCTGAGGCTCTAGGGCCCACCCCTCTGTCCAATAGTCAATCAAACAAGTACACTGTACCTCTCTTATCGTCTGCACACTTTGATTATCCTTTGGGAAAGTTCAACGAGCACCCACCATTGGATAGCCCTCCTCCAGATCAACGACCCGTATGCATTTCGCTCGGCATCCAACGTCGATCTTTAACGCGTGAGGGCGCAGGTTAACGAGCGGTTTTGGAATAGTGGCCCAAGCCACGTGTCCAACAGTCTATGGAATCGCTCGCCCTCCAGGCGATACCGCTTATGGTCGAAAGGTGGTGCGAAATGGGGCAATCCGCCTTTGTAACTCCACCGTGGTTTTGCTATAGTGTTCAATCAAGGTTAATCGGGGTTGCGTTCTCTGTTGTAATCCTCTGTTTATTAACTAAATTCTGACCCCGGTTAGGAACTCCATAAACAAATGTAAGTTTTCTTTTTAATTAACGGGATTTCTATTACCATACCAGATTTCTTCTATGAGTGGAGACTTATTCCACAGCGCCTGTTCAACAATCTTGAGGGAAACGATAACCAGAGATATACATAATCTATCCAATAGTTCAACTCAACAATTGTATACGCACAGAGTCAATCATTTCACAACTAAACAACCTCTTCACAATTAAGGAGTGGGACAGTTCAACGACGAAATGAACACAGAAATCATTTAATTGGAAACAACTGTTAGCACAAAGTTTTATTGCAAAAATTTCTCTTCGTCCTTCCCCCCTCTCCCTCTTACATCCGGAGGCATACACTTATATACATAAACATATGACTCTTTGGTTCCTCTTTGAGGACCGTTCTAGAAATCAAAGGTATAATTACAATTTAATTAAATAACTGAACTGACAGATGGATGAAATCCAACTATTCGACTGCTACAACTCTAACTACTCTGAAATGAAATGGTCAGCTGAGGTATTGACACCTAGCTGTTACAATTTTGATGATTTCAAAACCTCCTAGCCACAACATGTGGACAAAACCTCCTACGTTGCTGGCTAGTGTCTAATGCCCCTGCATCAGACTCTTGAGGGCAATTTTCATCATGGGCCCCTGTCCATGAGCTCTTTCACTGATCTGCCTATCTTCTGCAACATTTATTTTGTCATCCAAGTGGCATATTCCTCTGGCTTATCCTTCCATTTGATCAAGTACTGAAAGTACTCTTGTCCTCTGGTCCTTCTGAACACCCTTTTATCCAATATCTTCTCTGGTTGTAATGGCTGTGCTGGAGGTAGCTGCTCTTTCCACTCAATCTGTTCCTTGTCTGGTGATCTTTCCTCTACACCATCATCTTCGTACTTATACAAATATGCAACATTAAAAATGGGAGATATTACAACATTAGGTGGCAATTCAATCTCATAAGCATTTGCAGAAAACTTTCTAAGTATCCTGCATGGCCCAATCGTTTTGGACTTCAATTTGTTGTACTGCTTCTTTGGGAACCTCTCCTTTCTCAAGTGTGCCAAAACCTGATCTCCTACTTCAAAATGAACTTCCTTTCTACTCAAGTCTGCTCTGCTTTTGTATTTGATGTTGCTACCTTGTAATTGTTGTTTCACTTGTTCATGTATGGCATGGATCTCTGAAGCAAACTCCTCACCATCTGCACTCCTTAGCTCTTCTCTTCCCAGATTTCTTAATTATGATATTCCTCTGGGATGCATTCCATAAACAATATGAAATGGACTCTGCCCTATGCTCTTGTTTGGTGAGTCATTATATGCATATTCTGCCTGGGGAAAAATATGATCCCACTGCTTGGGATGCTCTCCTGCAAGACTTCTCAATAAATTTCCCAGACTCCTATTCACTACCTCAGTTTGTCCATCAGTCTGGGGGTGATAAGCTGAGCTGAAACTCAATTTGGTGCCAAGTTTCTTCCACAGTGTCCTCCAAAATTTCCCCGCAAATCTGGTGTCTCTGTCCGAAACAGTGCTCCTGGGTAACCCATGCAATCTAACAACTTCTTTGAAAAATAAGTTAGCAACATGGGTGGCATCACTAGTTTTATAACATGGAATAAAATGTGCCATTTTGGAGAATCTGTCCACCACAACAAAGACTTCATCATTCCCTCTCTGGGTCTTGGGAAATCCTAGAACAAAATCCATACTCACCATGTCCCAAGGCCTGTCTGGAATAGGCAAAGCAGTGTACAATCCTGCATTCTGGCTCCTTCCTTTAGCATACTGACAGATTTTGCAATTCTTCACAAACTTGTCTACTTCTGCTCTCATCTTGGGCCAGAAATAAAAGTGACTCAACTACTCATAAGTCTTATCAGTACCAAAGTGTCCAGCAAGTCCACCACTATGCTTCTCTTTGATCAAGTTTTCTCTCATGGAGCATTTTGGTACACACATTTGGTTCTTCCTGAATAAAAAGTCTTCCTGCAGAAAATAATCCAGCCACTGGCTTCTATCTGTTAAGACAGGGTTACTGCATGCCTCAAATGCTTCTTTAAAATCAGGATCTGTTTTATACAATTCCTTGAGAAAATCAAATCCTACAACCTCAAAATTATTTTCTTGAACAAGCAAGTGTCTCCTACTCAAAGCATCAGCTACTTTGTTGGCTTGGCCACTTATATGTTTCAAAACAAAATTAAAACCTTGGAGATACTCAACCCATTTAGCATGCTTATGTTTCAACTTGGGCTGTTGTACAATATACTGCAAAGCATGATTGTCAGAATATAACACAAATTCCCTGGACATCAAATAATGTCTCCACTTCTTCAGTGCCTGAACAATTGCATAGAATTACTTCTCATAAGAGGAATAATTTCTTCTGGTATCATTCAACTTTTCACTGAAATAGGCTACAGGCCTATCATCCTGACTCAACACGGCTCCAATGGCCTCTCCACTGGCATCACATTTTACTTGAAAAGGTTTAGTAAAATCAGGAAGGATCAAAACAGGCTTCTCTATTATCTTTTGCTACAATAGTCTAAAACTTCTTTCTGCTTCAGCAGTCCACTTAAATGGTTGTTTTCTCTTCTTTATGGTCTCAATTATGGGTGCATTAATCTTACTGAAGTTTCTTATAAACTTTCTATAAAAACTAGCAAGTCCATGGAAACTTCTTACGTCAAAAATACTCCTGGGTGAAGGCCACTCCACAATTGCCTTAACCTTTTCTGGGTCCATCTTCAATCCTTCTGTAGAAACAACAAACCCCAAATACACAAACTCTTCCTTCATGAATGAGCATTTCTTCAAATTTATCAGCAGTTTCTCCTGGTGCAGCTTCTTCAAGACATGATTAAGGTGCCTTAAATGTTCTTCTTTAGTTCTGTTGAAAACTAATATATCATCTAAATATACTATCACAAATTTCCCAATAAATTCTTTCAATACTTCATTCATAAGTCTCATAAAAGTGCTTGGTGCATTCTACAACCCAAAATGCATTACCATCCATTCATACAGTCCTTCATTTGTTTTAAATGCAGTCTTCCATTCATCACCCTCTCTTATCCTAATCTGATGGTATCCACTCCTCAAATCTATCTTTGAGAAATATTTAGCACCACTCAAACAATCCATTAAATCTTCAATTCTGGGTAAAGGGAATCTGTACCTGATTGTGATCTTATTGATTGCTCTGGAATCAGTACACATCCTCCAGCCTCCATCTTTCTTTGGGCTCTAAACTGCTGGTACTGCACATGGACTCAGACTTTCTTTGATTAGTCCTTTGTCCACCAACTCCTGCACTTGTCTCCTGATTTCCTCATTTTCCTTGGGATTCATTCTGTAGGCTGCCTTATTTGGCAGATTTGAACCAGGGATAAAATCTATCTGATGGCTGATCTTTCTCACAGGTGGCAGCTCATCAGGTAAATCATCCACAACAATGTCACAGTAATCATCTAACATCTCTTGTATCTCTACTGGTAAATCAGAAATATTTGTAGAAGTAAGAACTACCTTAAGCTTGGAAACTAAAGCAAAGCTTACCTCTTCTTCTTCTATCTGCTACAGATATTCTTTCCCACTCAGCAACAAGGTCTTTGGATCAATCATTCTGCTGGATGGCTCTCCTTCTTCCATGGGTATCAATGTATGATGCACCCCATCCTTGAAGAACTTGTAAGTGTTCTTCTTGCCATCATGCACTGCTACTCTATCAAACTGCCAAGGTCTACCCAGCAGTATATGACACACATCCATGGGCATTACATCACATAGGACCTTATCTTTGTATTTTCCCATTTGCAGCTCTATCTCACACTGTTCTTTCACAACTAGCTGGTGCCCTTTGTGCAACCAGGACACCCTGTAGGGAGTTGGATGCTCCCTAGTCCTCAGCTTCAAATTTTCTATCACCTCAGTGGAAACCATATTTTCTGTGCTGCCACTATCAATGAATAGTTGGCAGCATTTCCCTTGGACTTTGCATATGCTCCTAAACAAAGTCTTCCTTTGTGCAGGCTCAGTGACCTCTTTAGCTTGCTTCAACAGAACCTTATTCACCACCAAGGATTCTCCTCTTTCTGGAAGAATGTCTTCTTCAATTTCTGCCTCCTTTTCAGCCTGGGAAACAACAACATTCCTTGGGCCAGCACCCACATTCTCCGGGCATTCATAGTGCTTGTGTCCCACTTCCTGACATCTATAGCACCTCAATTCTCTACCTCTGCCTCTGTCTCTGCCTCCTCTTCCTTTTCCTCTGTAAGAACCCTTTCTACCCCTTGCATCATCCTCTGTAGATGCATTATGAGGTGAGCTACTATTAGCTCCATCCTTGGGTATAGCAGGCTTCCCTCTACCACCCTGACTTCCCTTCCCACAGAAAGTACCTCTCTTCTTGGCAGACTGTTTCCTCAAGAGTTTCTCCTCTGCTTTCAAGGCCATCTGATAGGCCTCTTCCACTGTCTTGGGAAATAGAAGACCAATCTCATCTTGGATCTCTAGCTTGAGACCATTCACATATCTGGTAGTCTTCTCTGGTGTATCTTGAAATTTCCCAGCTCTTATGCTTACTCTGTAGATTTCCTCTGTGTACTCTTTTACTGTCAGCAACCTCTGTCTCAGGTTCTGTATTTGTCTATACAATGTCAGCTGGTAATCACTAGGAAGGAATTTACCTTTCAACTTGGCCATCATCCTGGTCCAGCTCTTGATAGGTTTCTTGCCAAATCTCCCCCTCTCTGCCTGTACTCCACCCCACCAAAGTGCAACATGTCCCTTCAGCTTTGTTACTGCAAACTTGACTTTTTTATCTTCACTTATTTCTTCATAATCGAAGCACTTGTTTAATTCATTTATCCAGTCCACCAGCTCCTCTAGATTCAGTCCCCCTGCATAGCTTGACACTTCAATCCTGGGCTTAACCGTAGACCCTAGAATGGTTCTAAGGAGCCTCATGTCAGGAGGAATTTCAACATTTTCTTCTGCTTCTTCTGTCTCAGGTTCGCTGATGTCTTCAGGATCTCTAGGCTGTCTTTGCTCCATGGCATCTATTTTGGCCTCGACCCTCTGCAACATCCCCAACACCTCAGTGTTGGCAACAGGTCTCCTTCTACCAGCACCTCTACCAACTCGGACCGCCATGTCAGCAAAACAACTTCAACCTGGCTCCAATACCACTAATGACGCAGCAACACTGAGATTGGACTTCAAGGAGGGATGGTCAACTATAAGGGTGGCTCTGGTCGTATTCCCTTTCCTTTTTTCCACGTGGTCCTTTATCCTTCTTTGTATTATTTATCAATTTCAAAGGAATTGGCAATGAAACATATTTGCAACTTTATAGTAGACCCATCCACTGTAAATTACTGTGCAATAGACTTTCTCCTTTTCTGGAATATTATTTAGTAAACCGATACTTATGGACTTAGATTTATCTCCGACCTTCATAATTTTTCATCCCTTTGCAATAATATTGTGACCCAACGGGATTTTATATTAATAGCCAACACTTTATGAACAAAGACTTTATAATGAACCCGAGGCTCTAGGGCCCACCCCTCTGTCCAATAGTCAATCAAACAAGTACACCGTACCTCTCTTATCGTCTACGTACTTTGATTATCCTCTGGGCAAGTTCAACGAGCACCCACCATTGGATAGCCCTCCTCCAGATCAACGACCCGTATGCATTTCGCTCGGCATCCAACGTCGATCTTTAACGCGCGAGGGCGCAGGTTAACGAGCGGTTTTAGAACAGTGGCCCAAGCCACGTGTCCAAAAGTCTATGGAATCGCTCGCCCTCCAGGCGATACTGCTTATGGTCGAAAGGTGGTGCGAAATGGGGCAATCCGCCTTTGTAACTCCGCCATGGTTTTGCTACAGTGTTCAATCAAGGTTAATCGGGGTTGCGTTCTCCATCATAATCCTTCGTTTATTAACTAAATTCTGACCCCGGTTAGGAACTCCATAAACAAACGTAAGTTTTCTTTTTAATTAACGGGATTTCTATTACCATACCGGATTTCTTCTATGAGTGGAGACTTATTCCACAGTGCCTGTTCAACAATCTTGAGGGAAAAAATAACCAGAGATATACGGAATCTATCCAATAGTTCAACTTAACAATTGTATACGCACAGAGTCAATCATTTCACAACTAAACAACCTCTTCACAATTAAGGAGTGGGACAGTTCAACGACGAAATGAACACAGAAATCGTTTAATTGGAAACAAATGTTAGCACAAAGTTTTATTGCCAAAATTTCTCTTCGTCCTTCCCCCCTCTCCCTCTTACATCTGGAGGCATACACTTATATACATAAACATATGGCTCTTCGGTTCCTCTGTGAGGACCGTTCTATAAATCAAAGGTCTAATTACAATTTAATTAAATAACTAAACTGACAGATGGATGAAATCCAACTGTTTGACTGCTACAACTCTAACTACTATGAAATGAAATGGTCAGCTGAGGCAATGACACCTAGCTGTTACAATTTTGATGATTTCAAAACCTCCTAGCCACAACATGTGGACAAAACCTCCTACATTGTTGGCTAGTGTCTAATCCCCTTGCATCAGAATTCCTTCTTTGCTACAGAATTTCATGAATTTTTTAGAGATGTATTATCCACCATTATCGCTCCTAAGAGCTTTCACTTGCTTCCCCGATTCTTTCTCCACCAATTCCTTAAACTCATAGAACTTTGAGAATGTTTGATCCTTATTCTACTTGAAGAAGATCCAACATTTATCAGAAAATTCATCAACAAATATTACATAGTACTTATGTTTTGTTGTTGAAGCAACCGAGAACGGTCCACACACGTCTGTGTGAACTCTCTCAAGGATCCCCGAAGCACGGTTCTCCTACTCATGAAAGGTGGAATTTACATACTTCCCCATGTGGCAACCCTTCCACTGATCTAATTGAGCAAGTGTTCCCATTGGAAGTCCAATATATATTTGTTGGGTGACTTTCAAGGGTCCATGATGAAGATGGCCCAATCGTATGTGCCATAATTCTCCCTCATCCCGACTCACCACTTTTTTTTCCTTTCCCATCATGGCAGCACATCCATCTACCTCCATATTGTATATATTCTTAACTCTAATCCCTATCCTCTTGGCTTGATCCATTGTTTTATGTTGCAGGAAAGCTTTTCCATCGATAAAAAAAATGTCATAGCCTCTATCTTCCAACATTGCGATTGAGACCAAATTTTTCTTCATACTTGGAACATGCATAACATATTTTAATTGAAATGGTTTACCTAACTCCCTCTAAAAGGTAATGGTACCAATCCCAGTAGCATTGTATCTTTCGTCATCGCCCATGTCTATATGCATTTGGAGATCTTCCTCCTCCAAGTCACTGAAAATTTCCTTATCTCCTGTCATGTGAAAGAAAGTGCCACTATAAAAATACCACACCGGTCATAATGCACTTGAAACCATGCATGAAATCAAGAATAATTCAAGCTCAAATTGCGAGGCAAGGGCCTCACCAGTTGTAGCTCTAGCAGCCTTCTTGTTCTTCTTCTTTTATGGAGAATCAGTAGCAAAATGCCCATGTTCGTGACAGTGAAAACACTTCATCTTGGACATATCTAGATTCTTGCCTTTAGACTTGGATTTCAAATAGAATTTCTTCTCCTTCCCCTTCTTCTCCTTGGCAGACAAATCACAATCATATTCATCATCATGATTTGATGAAAATCCATCTCTAGTGTTCCACCTGAACTCCTCCTGCACCAAATCCGACCAGAGTCGTTCCAAATCCGGAAATTTTTCCCATCCGTTGACAGAGTCTTCATAACCCTGCCAACTCTTAGGAAGTCACAAGAGAGCCAAGATCATCAAATCATTATCAACAACAGTTATTCCCACACTTCATCTCGACATTTGGAAAATTTCGTGAGATACTTTGGAATGGTGTCGCCCTTTTCCATCTTGATCTTTCTGAGTTTATCTATGAGTGCCAATTTCCAATGTTCGATGCTACTTTGGAATAGATACGTCAAAGCCTTCCACATAGAATATGGTGTGGCTTTTCCATGGAGGCTTGAGAAAATGTGGTATCATACTCCCTCCAACAGGATCCTCCTCGCCTTTGCCACTTTCTTTTCCATGTATCAAGATTGGCAGCATCTGATGAAGCAGGCTTATGAACATCATTGTCAATGTATTCCTTCAAGCCATTATCTTCGAGTACTGCCTCCATCCTCTCCTTATAAGTAATGTAGTTTTAGCTTCCCTCGAGTTCATACTCTAACCTCAAGCTATTGAAAGTCATTTTGATCTTGAATCAGTTGTAGCACCAAGAAAGTCTTTCTGCAAATTTGAATTCTTTCCACCAACAAACTCAACTCCTGCTTCACTACTGCAATTTCCCGTGCTCCGATACCATGTAGAAATGATAAAAAGTACATGTATTTCCTGGATTCTCCTGATCTAATAATGTGCTATTGTTAAATACAGAATCTCTTCTACAAATATTTCCGGAATTTAAAATACAATCACCAATTACAATATCATGAAGAAAGATCAATCACACACAACACAGATAATTTACTAGGGAAATTTTATAGATAAAACCCCACTATCTTCTATTGTATATTATATCATGGATCATGAAACAATTACATAAAAATCTCAAATCAAAGAGCTCTCAGTACATGAGATAATTGTCTCACACTATCATACAAAAATTGGCAAGTTCCTTAGCCAATTTACTATCTTTAGAAATCCTACTTCAACTGCACAATACCTGATAATAGCAATCCCTAAATGAATGCAATCTTGCTTGCCTTGACTGCACAATCCTCATGGGCACATCCAATGTGTGTGTGGTTGCATGTGTGCAACCAAATAATGTCACAATTGATAGTTTACTTCCCTTTCACCTATAACTCAACTGGGTCTCCACTATATTTGACATGCATGCAGTTAATAATAGTAAATCTCCAGTTACATGTGAGACCACTGATTTTGAATTAATTAATAATTAATTCACTTGATCTCTCATTAGTGTATCTTCAATTACAACTAGCACACCTGATTTTAACTCACTTAACTAAGTTAAACTACTTTACAACTTGCATAACTGCACTTCCAACTCTGTTACAACTTCGAATCACTCAGTTACAACTAATTCAACCTGCATGTCCCACCAACCAACCACTTAACTTGAAATTCCTTTAGCTAAATGATTTTCCACTTCAATTAACTATTTCCAAGTGCTCATTGAGAATAGAATATAGTTTATTGTCCAACTAATATTAAGGGATAATAATAGTAGACATGCATCTATAAATAGACATGCATTCTATAAATAGAATTTTCACATACATCTATAAATAGACATACACCTAAAAATAACCTGAGGCTCCATCCTAGTGTAGGTGCTTAATTTTCACTAGGATCTTCTTCTTGAATCTCAACAGCATCGTGTAGTTTTGAAAGTTACATACACTTGAAATGCCATATGTATAGAAGTAGTAGATGCCATGGAAGGGGGTAATGAAACATGGAATTGGATGAATATATATGGAATAGATTAACACAAGAATTTTGCATAAAATTTTGGCAAGGTTTCCCTTGAAAATCATCTTCAGGTTTTGTGCCATTTCCAAATCTTGAAAGGAAATGTTTGAGTCATTGTAATTCAAATATTTGGTGACCACCTTACGATTTATTCAGCGCCTGATTTTTTCATTGTTATGGGAAGTAACTAGCAGAACCCATTTCATTTACCCTTCATGGAAAATATGTTGATTAGCACAAAATACAACTATAATTTTGGCAAATTGTCTTTGAAGTTTCTGCCAATCCCTGCTTATGTTGTGGCTATTTGCATGAGCTTACTTTGTTGTTTTAGAAAATATATTGAACTTTACATTTGAAATTCAATGACAAAATTTTGATAAATATTTCATTAGTCTAGTTTTGATAAATGCAAAACATATTATACTCTCATTATAGGAAGGAACTCTAGGGGGTGTGTGAGATCAAATTCTAAACTTATTGGTCTTTCTAAACCTACCAGGTTAAAAATATGCATACTAAATCTTCCAAAACGTTATAAAACTAAAGAAGGTTAAAGCCATGTTCAAGTCCCATAGAAGGCCAAATTCGTATAAGTGAAAAATCAAGAGAATGGGAATAAAAATCCAAATCAGGAAGTGTTTGAAATTTAGTTTCTAGTAGACTGAAATGACCACCAAGAGAATCATGTATACTGTAAACCCCGTTTTAGTAATCAATGTGTGAAAGTATGGATGATTTCATATGAATTTTGCAGCATAATATTTACTTCATACTATAGTTAATGTGTATGGAACTTGCATCACAATGCTCACCCTCATATTTTTTTCATCAATACGGTAGAAGTTTCAAAACTCATATTCTTTATGTATCTAACATGAGTATTCAATATGTCAGGCCACTCATTCCCTCCATTTCCACACTTATTCATGTTACAGGTCTACCCATTTTCAAAGAAAAATAAAAATGGGAGCACACATAGGTAGGAAATTGGCAAACTCCCAACTTGGTTTGGGAGATTTTCAAAAATTAGGCATAATTTTAGAGAGATGAGTGCATTTCTGCTTTCTCCCTCTCTCGATATGAAGATACATAAGGCAAACGGTTAAAATGATTTTCCCAGGAGTTAAACTTCTAATTTTTTTTGTTAAATATTACTAACAATAAACTGATTATTAACCTGAAACTGTTATTAACTATTAACTGAATATTAATATGGCAGTTAACTCTTGTGCAATTGTCTAACATTAAATCTGAAGGTGCAGAGTGGTGCACGGTGGAACCTAGGGGAGTCTCTCTCAAAGTGAGCACCTTATAGCCAGAGTTTAGGAAAGAGTAACAAAGAAGATACAAGTAAATTTTTTATGCAATGCAGGTAAATAAACAAGATCAGGGGATAAAGACAGTCCAAGCCTCTCCAAGTTCACCTCACCAATCTAGAGTTTTAGATCCACCTTTGATGGGAGGATGGGATCAAAGGATAAGGGATCGAAACTCCAAAGAGGGATAGGATAGGATATGAATTTTTTATTTGAGGTAAATTTTTGTAACAAATTCTGGAATATTTTGGAAGACGAAATTTTCAAAATTTCTCTCTTTTTCCTGAATTTCTTGAACCAACACAAGTGAAAAGTGGAGCAACCTGTAAGTGATAAATGAAGGACACAGTGGAGAAACCTATAGGTGAACGTTTTCTAGAAAGATACCATGGAGTGTTAGTCCTAAAACTGGCTCAAATGATGTAGTTTGAGGAAAAATTTTTAGGAAATGAAGGAGGTGTGAAAATTTCAATCTAGAAATATATAATTGCAGTGATAGATTTATTTTTTCTACTTATCACTCTGATAAGTTATTTACATAAATATATCAGTAAAATTCGAAATAAATACTGCTACAAAATTCACAATTACATATGTAGAGAAGGAAACAGTAAATGGCATAAGCATAAGAACCAATCACATGTACATACTTATTTTTAGACAATTGTCCCCAGAAAAACCCAATGTGCGAAAACCAATGTAGCAAATGAGGGTTTTATTATTATTATTCTTTAGAAAATGAATATTTATAAGGAATACAGTGGCAGATATAATTAGAAAAAACTTGAGGAAAAATTCCGAACCCTCCCGAAAATTCCTAACACTCAGAAGAGCCTCTGAGTCTCTGACTCCCTCTATGTTTGTCTGCGTGTCTCTCTGCATAGTCCCTGCACTGGACTGCGTCACTCTGCATGGGCTCTATGTGGGTTCACTGGGTTGGAGCTCTGCGTTACCTTCTTTGGCCCTCTATGTCCCTTTGTCCTCGTGCTCAGTCACTATTGACTCCCTCTTCTCCTTTTTCTTGTGTAACTCTGCCTTGAAACTCTCCCTCTAAAATTGAATTCTATTCCTTCATAATTGATCTCCTTTGTGTACTGAGTGTATGCCCGACTTATTTTCCAAATGGCACTCAAGCCTTCTTTTATAATCTTCTTGTTGATGAATCGACGACTCATATTAGAATTCTAATTAATGGCTAAGATTAGAACTTGACTTGATCTTCGTTCTCTATAATATTCACACTATGTCTTATTAATACCTATTAATTATTTAATCTCCCTCATTTTAGACTTAGGGTCTCCATTCAATTAGTTAATTATTTTAATAAAAAATGAACCGAGTGGAATTTCCATAAATGGTTTATGGGTTATTTGGAATACGGATGTCGAGGCCTCCCCGCAAAATTTTAGACTTGGAATACTTTCTGATGATTCAAAATAAACACTCCCTCTTAGCAAGGAAAGTGTTCTAGCAATATGTATGTTGCATGTTGCCCTGCTTTGAAGCATCTTCTGCATTGTTGATCTCTGGTCGTTGCCCCTCATTTACTGTGCTGCTTCCCTCTATACTTCTTCCCATGACACTATCACTGTCACTGACTCATTTTTACTACAACTCCCTCTGAATCCTAATCCCATTCATTCCTGCTACTAAAATGGATTCTTGATCATCCCCATCTTCTCTCTGAAGTAGACAAATTTTGTCTTTCCCAGAGCCTTCGTGATTATATCTCCCACTTGTTCTCCTCCTAGAATGTATTGCAATTGTACATCTCATCATTGGACACAGTCTCTTATGAAGTGACACCTGATGTCAATGTGCCTTGACTAATCATGAAACAAAATATTTTTAGATAGCTTGATGCAACTCTGATTATCACATATAATACAGGTCGCTTCCATTTTCTCTTTAAGTAGGTTCACACGCAGTTTCTGAATCCATATGGCCTCACACGAAGTTGTACTAGCTACCATATATTCAACTTCTTCTGAGCTTAGTGCCACATATTTATGTTTCCTGTTGCACCATGAGGTCATCCCTGATCCAAGACTAAAACAACACCCACTGGTACTCTTCCGATTTACAAGACTCCTTGCCCAATCTATGTCAGTGAACCCACTTAGCCTGATGTCATTTACAGATGTGTAATTCAATCCAAGATTTATTGTTCCTTGAAGATACCTAAGAACATGTTTGGTTGCTCCCCAATGGGCCCTCTTAGATTCCACCATGAACTGACTAATGGTATTGATAGCATGACAGATGTCTGGCTTAGTGTTCACTAGATACATTAGAGATCCTATGAGCTACCTATATAGAGTAGGATCACCCTCATCATCTTCGGACGTGTCAATTTTATTCGAGTTGGTGATCATTGGAGTCGTCGTGGGTCTAGAGTCCTCCATCTGAAATATTTTCAAAGCTTTTGTAGTATATTTTCCTTGACCAAGGAATATCTCCCCCTTCTGCTGCCAAACTTCCAACCCTAGAAAATAGTGCATCAGCACTATATCCTTCATGTCAAATTTTGTAGCCAAATTCTCCTTGCATTCCTTAATGAACCTAGATGACTATGTCAGAAATAGATCATATACATATAGAACCAGTATCAGGGCCTCACTCCCTACCATTAGATAGTATAGATTGGGATCTGCGTCACTCTTAACGAATCCCATCTTCTGCAAATAGCTGTCAATTTGACTATACCAAGCTCTAGGGGCTTGCTTTAGTCCATACAAGGATTTATTAAGGTTGCACACATGATTCTTCTGTTCATGCATCTCGAAGCCCTATGGTTGTTCAATGTACAATTCCTCTTCTATCACCCCATTTAGGAATGCAGTCTTGACATCCATCTGGTGAATATCCCATTCCATCTGCGCTACAAGGGATATCACAAATCTAATGGAAGTATATATGGATATTGGGGTGAAGTTTTCTTCATAATCTATCCCTTCCTTCTGAGTATACCCCTTAGCAAAAAAAATGGCCTTAAATTTCTCGATGCTACCATCTACAGCATACTTGATCTTGTAGATCCACCTTGAACCTACAAATGATTTGTCCTGAGGTCTGGGAACCACTTCCCAGACATCATTCGTCATGATGGAATTGTACTCTTCCACCATCACATCTATCCATACTTGATGTTGAGCTACTTCTCAAAAAATAGATGGCTCCCAAACCTATGCAACAAATTCTTCGTACATATCAGGCTTCCTGCATTGTCTCTTCACATCTCGGGGGGCTCCGACAAAGTCCTCTATGTCCCTTGAAATTTTTCGTAGTTCCCTGATCATTCTCCCACTAGTAGTGGGTGGATCCACCTGCTCTCCATCCTGCAAGTCCTTGGGAGAAGTTTCCCTTGGATCTCTATGCCTTGGAGAGGCAACCGTATTATCTTCCGCAGGTTTTGGGGGTTGAACCAATGGATCCTCCTCAGACTGCATAGTAGAAGGCATCCCTTGGGATATTCGGAAGGCCCTATCCTCCATGAATTTCACATCCCTCTGCATTACAATTTTCCTAATCTCTGGAATGTAAATGCGGTAAGCCTTTGCATTCTCACTGTATCCTACCAAATACCCTTTTTCCACAGTCATGTCCAATTTCTCCCTCTTTTCATTGGGAACATGACAATAAGTTGCACTGCAAAGATCCTAAAGTGACTCACATCAGGCTTGCTGCTAGTGAAGACACTTTCTGGTGTGATCCTTCCCAATGTTTTGTGAGGAATCCTATTCTGAACATAGACAATTATATTACAATGTTAAGCCCATAGAAATTTGGGCATGTCTTGATCATACAAAATTTCCCTTGCAGCCTCAAAAATGGTTCTATTTTTCCTCTCTGCCACACCATTATGCTCTGTATTATATGGAGTGGTCCACTCTCTTCTGATTCCTTCCCTTGTGCAGAACCCTATGAATTCATTATCTGTGTACTCTCCACCATTGTTTGAATACAACACCTTGATCCGCTTTCTTGTCATATTTTCTACCAGAGCTTTAAACTCTTTAAAATGATTGAAGACTTCATCCTTGGTCTTCAGAAAATAGATCCAAGTTTTCATGGAATGGTAATCAATAAAGGTGACAAAATACTCAGCACCACTAAGAGCTCTAGTTGACATCACTCTGTAGATATCTGGGTGTAGCAAGCCCAATACACTCTTAGACTTATTGCTACTTCTCTGATATGCTACCTTGGCATATTTTCCCAACAACACCCTTTGCAAATATCGTATCACTTGGTGCTCCGTTTTCGAACTCTTGTGACATTTTTCTTGAGAATATTTAATGCCCCATGATGCAAATTCCCCATTCCTCTATGCCATATTTCATTCAGGTCCTTTTTATCAGTGTTGCCTATTAGTGCCATTGGATATTCGAGCTGTAACTTATAAATTTGGTTGCTCCTTACTCCGATTTGTGCATTCTTCTTCCAACTGGGGTGTTTGAAGTAAAATTTGTTACCAATGAAGTAAACATCATAACCTCTATTTTGAAGTTGAGACACTAAGATTAATTTCATCCCCAACGCAAGCAAGTGCAATACATTAGTGGCCCGAAGCTTATTTCGAGCCTCAGTCTGAAATACTACGGTACCTATTTGAATAGGGATACATTTTTCTTTATTACCCATGATAATTTTAAAGTTCATATACTCTTATCGGTAGTTGGAAAAACATTCCCGCACTCCCGTCATATGAGTATAAGCTCCACTATCAATATACCATAATTTAGGAGAAGCAGTGATTGAAACACAAGAAAACTCTTCTTCCAGTCTTGATGCCAGAACAAAAACATCGTGATCCCTCTATTCTTTCATGCTTCTCTTCCTTTCTATAGAACTGTGTGAACCCCTCCAAGCTGTTGCAGCAATGTCATATTTTTGTTCACTTTCAAGTTCTTTGTTCCTCTTAGTCATCTCTGGCTCAAATACCATGTGAAAATTTCAATCTTGAAATATACAGTTGCAGCGATAGATTTATTTCTCCTATTTATTACTTCGATAAGTTGTTTATATAAATATATCAGTAAAATTTGAAATAAATGCTAATGCAACAGTCACAATTACATATGCAGAGAAGGAGGAAGTAAAGAACATAAGCATAAGTACCAATCACATGTACACACTTATTTTTGGACAATTTTCCCCAGAAAAACCCAATGTGGGAAAATCAATGAAGCAAATGAGGGTTTTATTATTATTCTTCAGCAAATGAATATTTACAAGGAATACACTAGCATATATAATCAGAAAACACCTAAGACAAAATTCTCGGACCCTTCCAAAAATTTCCTGACACCCAGAAGAGCCTCTGACTCCCTCTGCATCTGTCTACCTATATCTCTATGTAGTCCCTACGTTGGGTTACGTCACTCTGCATTGGTTCATTGTTGCATCTCTCTGCTGCCTTCTGTGGCCTTCTGTGTCCCTTTTTCATCATGCTCAGTCGCTGCTAACTCTATCTTTTCCTTCTGCTTCTGTAACTCCGCCATGCAACTCTCCCTCTGAAATAGAATTATATTCCTTCATAATCAATCTCCTTCCAGTACTGAGTGTATGCCTGACTTATTTTCCAAATTACCCGCAAGCGTTCTTTTATAATCTTCTCATTGATGAATCAACGACGCAGATTAGAAGTATAATCAATGGCTACGATTAGAGCTTGACTTGATCTTCGTTTTATAGAATATTCACACTCTCTCTTATTAATACCCATTAATTATTTAATTTCCCTAAGTTTAGACTTACGATATCCATTAAAATAATTAATTATTTTAATAAAACATGAACCGAGTCGAATTTCCACAAACGGTTTTTGGATTCTTTGGAATACTGATGTCCAAGGCTCCTCACAAAATTTGAGACTTGGAATACTCTACGATGCCACAAAAATAAATAGGAGACATTTATGCAATGATGCTGACAAGGGGGAATATGATGTTGATTGATTGCATTAGGACGCCAGTTCACTGGATGTGAAAAAATGGCCTATTACAGTAATTTTACACACTAATTTGCTTAGAGTAAGTTTTTGTTGTTCACAAAATATTCACAAAATAAGTCTAACGAATTTCGTTATTCTTTGTATGTTTGTGCACCGAACCTTGGCTAACCTTCTTGCATGATACCCTTTTATGTGATGCTCCTTTGCAAAAATCTCAAAAATTGTAGCCCAAAATATTTCTCCAAAATTAGGTCCACATACGACCACTTCTCTTCATATAATAAAATTTCCTTACCATTCAATATCATATTTTATTTTTATCTTTTTTCTATTTCCAGTAATTTTATTGTTAACAATGGATGCCACCTAGGATGATGTTTAGTAGTGAGGCACAAAATAGGTAATGACATGGTGATTTCCTCTCCATTATTGTGCATTGCCTTATCCCCAATGTTCCTAATTTCTAATGTGCATTCCCTCTCTTATTTAGGGTTACTACCTTATCTGCAACCTTATCCATTAACCTACAAACCTTTTTTTTTCAATGCTAATTGATAAAATGGTAACTTCGAACGATTGTTCTTGGAAAGACCCAGAGTTGAATCACAACAACTACCACTATTCACCTCAATATCAAGATATTAAATTTTTCTTTCCCCTTTTGGCTTATAGGAATTACTCATCATGATTTTCAACATGTTCAAATTTTTCCCACTTAGGCTAAGATGTCTCTGGAGAACAGAACCCGGCTGGAGGGGGAACTAAATCCATCATAGCACTTGCCATACTCATATAACTTGGAAATTAAAACATGAATCTCCCTCTCTTTCTCAACACTCATTGTTTCGATGAATTATTTGAAATGAGAGCGAAACTCACAGCCACTGCAACTACCACTCATAAGGAAAACATACACAAAGCAACAATGCAATATATATCGATCAGATTTGAAAAAATCCTCATGAGCCTTAGTCACCGTGGGTTTTAATTTTGACAGATCATTCTAACCAGGAAAGAGATAAAAAAATACTGATACAATGGTTAAATTAATCCAGCCATGGAAAATATTTCCCCAAGCAATGAAATGACGATCCAACAAGTGAAAAAGTCACCCAGTAAAGACAAATAGGTGGAATAAAGCACTCCAACAACCATATAAGTGCACAATTTTCTTTTAGTTTTGCATCATTTACACTTTAATTACTCTATTGGAGTCCAATTATACATGCACCCCTAGCTTATCAATCCACTCATGCATTCCAACCTTAGAGTCATCACTAAGAAATGCATGCTTCAAGTATGTGAGGCTAATAGGATGCAATTGCTACGCATGCATGAGCTTTTCACTTATGCATGGTTAGTTAGTTAAGGCTAACTCTGTCACATGATCAATTTAACTGAGGAAAGTGATTTTCTAGATAATAAATTGCTAGTAGTTTGGGTTATTGAAATTAACACCCTTAGAAAAATCATATCTCATGCCCCATCATCACAACATTTGGAAGGATTAAGAATCTCTTCTAATTTTTTCCTTATTTCCCATTTCAAAATCTGAAGTTGATGTACTACTTCTATGGTATGTCAGTCTAAAATAATTCGAAGTAATAAAAATTTCCATCGAAATATTAAAGAGATCCACAGGCTAGACCAACTACCATTAACATAGACAATTCAATTTGTTTCTTGGACTAAAAAGACAAATCATGACAATGTTGGAACTTAAAAGAATATATTATGCATACTATTTATTTAGAATTTCCTCTAGCAGATGGAATATGTACTACAAAGTGTTGAGAGAAATGTTATTGATAAAATAAGGAATAAATCAACAATGTGGAAACACAAATCCCTACCCCTAGTAGCTAGAATGGAATTCACAAAATATGACATATTGACCATTATTTTTATCAAATTTCCATTGTTCTCACACCAAATAGAGTGATCAATGGTATGGAGAGAATATTTAAACAAATATTGTGGTAGAGGACATCCATGGAGAATAGATGACCTTTCTTTTTATCAGGAATTAATATCTAGCTCTATGCGGGCTATAGTAGAAGGGATAAGAAAATTGGAGCAACTAAAGAAAGTGGTTTGCTCAAAATTGGATTGAAGTGCCAAGCTCATGTGGTTCAAAAACCCACGATGTCACCTTGTAAACTAGTGTTCAATTATAAAAATTTTATTAGAGATTATTAGTGTAGGAAAGAAGATTTGGATCAAAATATAACAATATCATTAGAAGGCCAACTCCCAATCCACTTTCCCACAAACTTTATTGTGAGAAGTAAAGATTTAATTAACATTCTTGTATTTTGGGATGAAAAAAATGGCAAGAAAACAAAATTACAAGATAATGTGTGGGTTGGACATAGGCAATTGACATCCATACAGTGTCTAGTCATAGACAACTCAAAAATGAAGAGATGTTGTTTAATTCATGCAACAAATTATTATAATAGCCTATTGAGATTCATTCTTAAGAGAAAATTTTCTTGAAGGATGCCAAAATTTCCTTGCATCATTAAAATACATGCCCGAGGTTCAATTCTTAGCTAATATGATTGATTCAATCTGTATGTTATTTAATTAGTAATATTACACATTAATTTGTTTCTAGTATGTTCATGTTGTTTAGATACTATTGACATTTTTGGGGGGACATTATGAAATGTGATTGTTGCAACACTTTCATTAACATTAAATTTGACTTTCAAATAACTAAACTAGAAAAATTTAAATGTATTAATGTTACTTATGAGTAAAAAATTCCTTTCCAAGTTGAATCATTCAATTTGGCCTTGAAATGAAGGTTGAGCATGCATTTTTGTGAAGCGGGCCAAAATTTTCTGGCTTCACTAAAATGCATGCTCAGGATTCATTTTTTGGCCAATCTAACTAATTCCAATCTTATACTATTTAATTAGTAATTTTATACATAATTTTCTTCAAGCAAGTTTATGTCGTTCACAAACTATTGATACTTCTGTGAGGCACCGTGAACTATGATTTCTATGGCATTTCTAATTACATTAACTTTGGCCTTCATATCACTCAATTATAAAAATTCAATTATATTAATGTTACTTATGAGTAAAAAAATACTCTCCAACTTGAATCATTCAATTTGGCCTTGAAATGAAGGCACAAAGTGCATTTTTGTGAAGCAAGCCAAAATTGTCTTACTTCACTAAAATGCATGCCCTACCCATGCTTCATTTCAGGGCCAATCTAATCGATTCAAATTGTATACTATTTAATTAGTAATTATACACACAATTTTCTTCCAACAAGTTTTTGTTATTCACAAAATTTTGACACTTTTGGGTGACATCCTGAACTGTGATTTTTGCAGCACTTTCATTTACATTTACTTCGACCTTCAGGTCACTAAATTAGAAAAATTTAATTGTATTAATGTTACTTATGCATAGTCAAGTCCCACTAGTACGAATATTTGAGGATGGGCCTCGTCATCAAGGAGACCTAGGATCAAACCTCACGGGGGGTGTTTATGCCTTGTGCTAGGCAGAAGCGACATGCCAAAAAATCTAGTCATCTAAGGGCTATTATGGCCCAGGCCGGGTGTGATCTATGGGTGCTTTTGACTGCTTAGATTCCCTTGGGTCCGACAATTCCTCAAGCCATAGGTCAATCCTGGAGGATAATAGATAACTTGACAAAAAAACAAAAAATTGTTACTTATGAGTAAAAAAATACTCTCGACATTAATTCATTCAATTTGGCCTTGAAATAAAATTTTGGCATGCATTTTTGTGAAGTAGGCCAAAATTGCCTTGCTTCACTAAAATGCATGCCTAGACTTCATTTCTAGGCCAATATTTTGATTCAAATTGTATATTATTTAATTATTAATTTTACACACTAATTTCCTTCCAGTAAGTTTCTCTTTTTCACAAACTGTTAAAACTTTTGGGGGCGCACTATGAACTGTGATTGTTGCAACACTTTCATTTACATTAAATTTGACCTTCATATCACTAAATTAGAAATATTTAATTGCATCAATGTTACTTATGAGTAAACAAAAGCTCTCCAAGTTTAATCATTCAATTTTTCCTTGAAATGAAATTTGGGCGTGCATTTTTTTGAAGCAGGCCAAAAATGCCTTGCTTGATTAAAATGCATGCCCATACTTCATTTCTTGGCCAATCTGATTGATTCAAATTGTATACTATATAATCACTTATTTTACACCCTGATTTAATTCGAGTAAGTTTTTGTTTTTCACAAACTGTTGACACTTTTTCGGGTAGTGAACTGCCATTGCTACAACACTTTCATTTATATTAACTTTGACCTTCAGATCACCAAAATAGGAAAAATTAGTTGTATTAATGTTACTTATAAGTAAAAAATACTCTCCAAGTTGAATCATTCAATTTGTTCTTGAAGTGAAGGTTCTTCGTGCATTTTTGTGAGATGAGACAAAATTGACTTGCTTCGTTATAATGCAAGCCCAAGCTTCATTTCTTGGCCAATCTAATTGATTCAAATTCTATAATATTTAATTACTAATTTTTACGCGGGATTTGTGATTGCAAAGCAAAGTATCTCCCCTTTGGTGGCCAACCTAGAAAAACATAGATACAAGGAACCCAAATCTTTCCTTATAGTAAAAAGATGACAGAATGAATCCTACCTAGAATCTGTTGCATGTTTCTCTCCTTCTTCAACTTGAATTCTCCAATTCCAATTTTGATTGCCAAAATTAGAACCTGCACAGTAAGATAACACAAGCCAAGAAACTATAGGATCTATGCAACATCATATAATCACTTTATTCAATAGATCAACATGGTATTGAAATACATGAAATAATGACATCATAAATAGGAAAACAAAGAGCTCTTTGCATTGATGAAAATGGAGTGAGTTACAACCATAAATAGGTGGTGATATTGTAGAAGAGCTTCTCCAGGCTGACTTGTCATTTCTTTGTCACAAAGTGTACCTCTAATCACTCTAAGTGCATGAAATGATGTCTCTCACAACAACAACATAAGGGTAAAATCACTCTCCAAAATCAAACCTCTTGCATGTTGAAGTTTGTAAATATATAGTGGAGTAGGATAAGTTGGGAGTTCTTATCAAAATACCAATATAAGGTTTTAGATCCACCTTTTATGGGAGGATGGGATCAAAGGATAAGGGATGGAAAATCCAAAGAGGGATAGGATAGGATATGAATGTTTTATTTGAGGTAAATGGTTGTAAAAAATTCTGGAATCTTCTAGAAGAGGAATTTTTCATAATTTCTCTCTTTTTCCCGAATTTCTAGAACCAACGCAAGTGCAAAGGGGAGCAACCTGTAAATGATCAATGGAGGCCACATTGGAGCAACCTGTAGGTGAACTTTTTCTAGAAAAAGGCCATGGAGAATTAGTCCTAAAACTGGCTCAGATGATGTAGTTTTAGGAAAAAAATTTGGGAAATGAAAGAGCCATACTTAAGGCTTTGCGCAATGATGTTTACAAGGGGGAATAGGATTTTGATTGATCCCATTAGGAGGCCAATTGACTGGATATGAAAAAATGGCCTATAACAATAATTTTACACTTTAATTTGCTTCCAGTATGTTTTTGTTGTTCACAAACTATTCACAAAATAAGTCTAACGAATTTCCTTTTTCTTTGTATTTTTGTGCACTGACCCTTGGCTAACCTTCCTGGGCAGTAACCTTTTATGTGGTGCTCCTTTGCACAAATCTCAAAAAATGTAGCCCAAAATATTTCTCCAACATTAGGTCCACATATGACCACTTCTCTTCATATAATATACTTTCCTTACCATTCAATATCATATCCTATTTTTAGCTTTTTATTATTTCCAATAAGTTTATTGTTAACAGTGTATGCCACCTAGGATGATGTGTAGTAGTGAGGCTCGAACTAGGTAGTGACATGGTGATTTCCTCTCTGTTATTATGCATTACCTTATCCCCAATGTCCCTAATTACTAATGTGCATTCCCTCTCTTATTTATGGACTACCTTATCTGCAACCTTATCCATTCACCTACAAACTTTTTTTTTTTTCAATGCTAATTGGTGAAATGGTAACTTCGAACAATTGTTCTTGGAAAGACCCAGATCTGAATCACAACAACTACCACTCTTCACCTCAATATTAAGATATTCAATTTTTATATCCCCCTTGGACTTATAGGAATTACTCATCATGGTTTTCAACATGTTCAATTTTTTTTTGACTTAGGCTAAGACATCTCTCGAGAAAAAAACCCGGTTGGAGGGGGAATTAAATCCATCGTAACACCTAGCCTACTCAGCTAACTTGGCCATGAAAACATGACTCTCCCTCTCTTTCTCAACACTCATTTTTTCGCTAAATTATTTGAAATGAGAGCGAAACTGACAGCCACTGCAACTACCACTCACAAGGAAAACATACACAACATAGTAACACAATATATATCGATCAAATTTGCAAAAATCCTGATGAGCCTTAATCACTGTGGGTTTTAATTTTGACAGATCAGTCTAACAAGGAAGGAGAGAGAAAACGACTCAGACAATGGCTAAATTAATCCAACCATGGAAAATATTTCCGCAAGCAATGAAATGAAAATCCAATAAGTGAAAAATTCACCCAGTAAAGACAAATAGGTGGAATAAAGCACTCCAACAACCATATAAGTGCACACTTTTCCTTGAGTTGTGCATCATTTACACTTTAATTACTCTAGCAAAATCCAGTTATACATGCACCACTAGTTTGTCAATCCACTCATGCATGCCAACTTTAGAGTCATCACTAATAAATGCATGCTTGAATTATGTGAGGCTAATAGGATGCAATTGCTATGCATGCATGAGATTTTCACTTATGCATGGCTAGTTAATTAAGGCTAACTCCATCACATGGTCAATTTAACTAAGGCAAGTGATTTTCTAGATAATAAATTGCTAGTAGTTTGGGTTATTGAAATTAACACCCTTAGAAAAATCATCTCTCATGCCCCATCATCACAACATTTGGAAGGATTAAGAATCTCATCTAATTTCGGCCCTATTTCCCATTTACAATCTGAAGTTGATGTACTACTTCTAGGATATGTTAGTCTAAAATAATTCGAAGCAATAAAAATTTCCATCGAAATATTTAAGAGATCCACAGACCAGGCCATCTACCATTAACATAGACAATTCAATTTTTTTCTAGGACTAAAAGGACAAATTTTGACAATGTTGGAACTTAAAAGAAGATATTATGCATACTATTTATTCGGGCTTTCCTCTAGTAGATGGAATATGTACTGCAAAGTGTTGAGATAAATGTTATTGATAAAATAAGGAATAAATCAACAATGTGGAACAACAAATCACTACCCCTTGTAGCTAGAATGGCATTCATTAAATATGACATATTGACCATAATCTTTATCAAATTTCCATTTTTCTCGCACCAAAGAGAGTGACCAATGATATGGAGAGAATATTTAAACAAATCTTGTGGTAGAGGACATCCATGGAAAATAGATGAATTTTTTTTATTAGGAATTAATATCTAACTCTATGTGGGCTATATTAGAAAGGATAAGAAAATTGGAGCAACTAAAGAAAGTGGTTTGCTCAAAATTGCATTGAAGTGGCAAGTTAGTGTGATTCAAAAACTCACATTGTCGCCTTGTATACTAGAGTTCAATTATAAAAATTGTATTAGAGATTATTAGTGTTGGAAAGAAGCTTTAGATCAGAATATCACTATATCATTAGAATGCCAACTCCCAATCCACTTTCCCACACATTTTATTATGAGAAATAAAGATTTAATTAACAGTCTCATATTTTGTGATGCAAAAAAAGGCAAGAAAACAAAATTACAAGATAATGTGTAGGTTGGATATAGGCAGTTGACCTCGATACAATGTCTAGTCATAGACAACTCAAAAATAAAGAGATGTGGCTTAATTCATGTGAAAAATTATTATAATAGCCTATTGAGATTCATTCCCAAGAAAGTTTTCTTGAAGGATGAGTTCTGGCTTAGATTCATTAATCCAAATGAAGATGAATACTCATTCTGCCCCAATCGAAAATCTCAAGGAAAATACATTGAAAAACAAGGGAGTCAAGATGTTTTTATTAGCATAGAAAAAATTCCCAGGTGTCATATATTTGTCATATATAATTGTTTTAATATATATTTAGGATATTTACAGTGTTCTACCTGTTTTAAAAATAATACTAACGTTTTCTTATATTATTAAAAAAAATGAACTGGATTCTAACTTTAGAATGTGGCTAGTTTGGAAAAACTACTTTTCGGACCAAATGGAACTACAAATAATTGCTTGGAAATCTATTTTTAGAATAACAACTTTTCAGGTTGTGGTTCTAATGAGAATGATTTTTTAACAACCAGTTTCAACATGTTTTCAATAGTCCTCCACTAAGTCAATTTAGTATCTTATAATTCATCCTTGACAATATGGTAAAAACATAAGTATCCACCCCAAATCTTCCACAGGACCACGACTAAGTTGTACGCAAATAAAATAAAACCCATAACTGACAGAAAATTCATTCAGATGTTAAATCACAATGGAAGCGAGGTAGCCATGGGATAGTAGATCAGGGCTATGGCGTAAAAGGTTGAAGCAATTTGTGAAAATCCTCTATTGAAATCAATGGAATTAAATAATTAAATTGGGGAAGAAATAGAACATAATTATACGCATACATGAATAAGCTTGTTGGCAAAGGATATATAGTTGGACTCATTCAAAATATTGAGAAAGCAAACCACTTGGCTTGGCAGGGTTGTAAGTTTTGCCATCATGGTCGGTGTAGTAGATCTCAATAGAAACATTTTTTTCTAACCCTAAACCTTTTTCTCTCTTTGCGAAAATTGTAAATACACCTTTATGCTCCTGTATATGGACCTAAATGAATTCTCTTCTCTTACCTTTAATGGATGGAGATAAATATCAATTTATTTGAGGAAGGATATTTTCAAAGAGACCATAAACATGCACATATTTGCACACATTTACACACACCCTCTCTATATATGTGGGGATATTGTGGTGAGAGTAAAAATGCTACACATATGGGAAAAATTGTACTGTTTGGATTATTTTGTATTCACACATAAAGAGCTTTGGGTCCTATCCCACATTAAAAGTAATATAAACTTTTTTATATGTTATATATAAAAAAATGAACATTCTAGATTTAAAATTTGACTATTATGAAATAGTTAATTTTAAAATTACATGCAACTACAAACTGCTGTAGGGAAATATTAGGAAATATTATTTAAGGAAAAGAAAAAAAATCAGACAATAGTTCTTTTAAGAATGATTTGTTCACAACTAGCTTCCATTTTTTTTCATTATTCTCTCTGTTATAAAATCATAAAGGTAGAAAGATTTTCTTATCTTGATAATTACTTGTGATATTTAATTATCTTCTTTTTGGCTCTTCTTCAATTTCTTTATGCCTTCATTAAAATTTCTTATTAAGTAAGAAACTATCAAAACATAAAAATGAAGATCAAGGACACAGGATGTAGCTTCTCAACTAGGGAAAAACCCCTCTTTGAGAGGAAAACCCAAAAATTTCTTCTCTTCTTCAAGAACTAAATCAAATGAGACAACCAAGACCCAAGACAAAGACAAATTACCTCCTCTAATCCACTAAGTCAGCCTCCATGAAGAAAATTCAAACTTCCAAAATAAATTCAAGGAAAAACATCTCAAATTATTTCAACTAGGGTTTCAGCCCTTTCTTTCACCTCTACAATTTTCAGTTTTTTGTTCTTGTAACTTTAGCCCTGCAATACTTCATTTTACTCTCATGTGTGATGGAAGAAGATGAATTTCATACCTATGTGAGGCTTTTATTCTCCTTCACTTGGACTTCATTTACTTCTTCCAATAGGATAGTATATTATTGATATATTCCACACTTCTTCTTCACTTCTGGAGTTGCAAATCAAATTCCATTATTGGATTCTCCAAATAATTCATGTTGCACTTCTTTTCATAGTGGTTTTAGCTCCCTCAATGAGGTCGTCTTGATGAAGGGTGGGTCGACTTGTTGGAGGAGGATTTATATGACCAATTTACCTCAAAATGATTTTCTTTCTTGACATGAAAATCCCAAGAAGGGTATAGTTCATAATGAAAAAGACTATGACTCATGACATAAACCCTAAAAGCACACAATGGGTTCTTTGACCTAGAGATAAAATAAATAAAGCATGAAACACATGCTAATAAATGGTTTTTCTTTTACAAATAATTTTTATTTTTCTTTCTTTTGACAAAAACATTTCATCGTGACTAAAATACAATTATGAAGACCGATACTAGTTACATTTCTCAACACTCCCTTTTAACTAGGGAGGTATTCATAATTTTTCAATTGGTGCAAGGTTGACTTCAATTTGAAGTGTTCAAGAAGAGTACAACATCATACGCAATTCTAGGTATATTGATACAATAAAAACTAAACTGTCCTCCCAATATGGACTAAAGTGTCATCCAGACGCCTGCCACTATAGGTACCATTAGGCTTCATCCCTAACACGAACCCTCAGGGATCCAAGTATCATCTACGAGGTCGAAGCTCCACAAGACCAATGATACCCTCCCTCATTGGAATCTAGACATCATCACAGCTCAGTCAAGATGTTCTCGCAAATACCATTATATAGACACATAGCCTAAGGTATTTCATCAACTACATGTTCAACAATTAGAACATCTAGTAGCTTCATAATCCAAACCAGTATTAATACTTCCAATTTATATGCTAGAAAAAAACTATGAGGTATTCAATCATTCTGATGTTGCTTAGGTCAATCTTCCTTCTTCAATTTCTTTAGAAACACCAAACTCAGCCTCAACACTTCTCAACACATCCAATTCTTATTTGCAACTTCAGTAATAATTGTCTGTAGTGATTTAGCCATTCTTTAATCTCATTTTTTTTTCAATTTATTCATTATAGTTGTCACAATATATCCTCCCTCTCAACTAGGGAGATAAATACTTTCCTATATCCAATATTTTTCTCAACTAGGGTACATTTCCATTAACAAGTTCATTCTTCTAGTCGCACAGGCTCTTTATTTCACATCAACATATCATCGGAGATCTTTTACCTTCCAAATTTTCATTCCTTCTGGAACATCATTCTTTATCTAGTGTAATGTTTAATGTCATCTATCTCGCTCTTTCCATCATGCTCAACATCATCATAAATTCATCATCAAGTAAACATCTTCAACATCTTGAAGACTATGCACCTACAAATATTGTCAACAAGTACAACCAAGCACAAATATATATGTGCAAGAGCATGAAGTTAAATTTATCAATTTAAGGAACATCTAGGGTTATCAAACTTTAGATATCCAAAACCTAAATCTAGTTAGGTTTGTAGCAATCAACAAGGATTACACCTTTTATGCCCTATAATTTTATAACAACCTTTGCAAGGGTTTTTTAAAAAATCTTCATCAAAATTAAACCTTAAGTCAATTAGGATTCCAATCATCTCAAATCATTTTACATCTAGGGTTTCATTATCATACCCAAGAATATTGTAACAATATCTACTAGGGTTTTGTCATAAACCCTAGATAAAATCATAAAAAAAATTAAAATAAAATTATGGTTTCATTCATAGGATTAATTACTTTGTCATAAATCCTAATTCATCAAACCTTAAAAAGCTAGGGTTTCATCAACAAACCCAAAACATCAAAAGACTAGGGTTTTTATTGTGAACCCTAAAGGTTAGGGTTTTATCAAAATAGAAAATAATAGTAAGATGAGGGTCGATTTAATATAGAGATCAATCACCCTAACACTATGAGAATATTTCATGATTTTATAACAAATCCCTATACATGAGAGATAAAGACAAAATGATTGTACCTTCTTATATAAAGAAGACCTACAACTCTTTATACATACCTCTAGTTTCTTCTTTCACAAACCTTGTAGGGTTTTGTATTGAAGGACTCCTACAACAAATCTTCTTACAAGTCTCCCTTTGAATACTTTATCTGAATCTAGTTACAATCCCAATTATTTAGAATATACCTGCAAGCATAGTCCTTCCAAGGAAAATACAAGAGAAAGGATAATAATCAAGCAATAAGGATAAATATCTCTCTCTCTCTCTCTCTCCCTCTCTCTCTCTTTGTGAGAAGGTGGAATATCCCTTTGAAAGGGCTCCCTCTCACCATGAAGTATCAACATTCTCATTTCTTTATGTACCTGCAACATTCGCTAACAAGTACTACCAAAAATATACAAGTACAATAGTATGATTACAAAATAGGGATATTAGATCCAAACCATAAGATATCAATTCTAGGGTTTCAAATCCAATTCTATACTTACTAGGGTTTCCAATTTCTCCCTAGACTACCTACAAATCCAAAATATAAGGTTTCTATGAGGGAACAAAATGGAATAGGGTAGGGTTTACAAAAGCTTAAATGAAAATGAATTCCAATATCATAAACCCTAAAACCAAAAATGAGATTTCAAAAACCTAAATAACAATTAGATAATTTTATGGATAAAAACAATTATACTTACCTCAAGGCTGCTTACCTTAGTCCTTCGCGATCATTCTACTATGTAATGGTTTCTTCATGATCACATGAATATTCAAAAATGTCGAGGTCAAAGGGTTTCCTTCAAGGGTATTGCAACTTTTGTCAAGATCTTCTTAAGAGGAATATTCTACACAAGGTGATTAATTGTGACTTCATAATCCTTCAAGCTTGGGACAAAATTTTTCTTTCAATCAGGCTTGCTTTCTTCACCAATATGAATGCAATATGCTTGATAGGGATTTTCTTTTTAACTTTAGTTGCCTTGCTTTATATACTTTGTTTGTTTTGATCTCTTTCCTTTGGGATTTGGTTATCTTTTCAAGATTTTTTAACTTCATATCACTTATATGACATGGATTCCTTTTCATAATGCCCACACCTTTGATCTATATTTCATATTTGACCCACATTATATATTGTATAACAAATATTCTTAGCATCTGCAATTGATAGAAGCCTTCATATCCTCATTACAGAGCTTTGTATTGACTTGAAATAATATATTGTAGTGTATTATCATCTTTAGATTACTTGTTATGATCAAAATTATATTGACCTTCTGATATACTGATTTTTTTTTACTCGTAATATTGATTCAACCACCTTTATTTTCTCTGCAAATTCAGCTTAATTGATGTAGAGACTTCCTAAATATAATGTATTATTTTAACCCTTGCAAGGTAAGGTCACAATCATGTTTTAATATTAGATCACCTCACATTCTTGTATTTTTAATAGCTATTTCTCCTCACATATCTATTATGTATCAAATGTTTTCATCACAACATCTTATTGTGTTTAATATTATTGAAGCAACTCAAAATTCACATTGTGATTTTCATAAGTTGTCATAGTTAACCAATAGAGATTTTATTCACAATACTTCATAGAACATCTACTGAGTTAATTCCTAACGATGAGAGCCAAATATATTCAAGTTTCCTTTTTTCCTTCTTCACCATAGCTATAATACCATGTTAGAAAAATTATAAAGGAATAAATATTTTCTTATCTTGATAATTGCTTTTGATATTTAGTTATCTTCTTTTTGGATCCTCTTCAATTTATTATGCCTTCATTTTATCTTCTTATCATCAAGAAATTATCAAAACATAAACATGAAGATCAAGGGCATAGGATGTAGGCTCTCAGTCACAGAAAAACCCTTATTCGAGGGGAAAACCAAGAAAAATCTTATCTTCTTCAAGAACCAAAATAAATGGGATAACCAAGGCCCAAGACTAAGACAAATGACCTCCTATAATCCACAAAGTCAGCCTCCATGAAGACAATTCAAACTTCCAAAATCAAGTCAAGTAAAGACATCTCAAATTATGTCAACTAGGGTCTCATCCCTTTCTTTCACCTCTGCATTTTTCAGTCTCTTGTTCCTACACCTTCGTCCCTACAATACTTCAATTTACTCACACGTGTGGTAGAAGATGATGAATTTCAGACCTATGTTAGGCTTCTATTACCCTTCGCTTAGAATTCCTTTACTTCTTGCAAGCTCTTATTGATGTATTTCACACTTCTTATTCACTTCTATAGTTGCAGTTCAAATTCCATGATTGGATGTTGTAAAGAAGTCAAGTTGCACTGCTTTTTATAGTGGTTGTAGCTCCTTTAATGAGGTCAACTTGATGAAGGGTAGGCCAACATAGAGGAGGAGGATTTATATGACCAATTTACATCAAAATAATTTATTTATTGACATACAAAGCCCATGAAGGGTCTAGATCATAATTACAAGGACTATGACTCGTGAAATAAACCCTAGAAGCACACAATGGGTGCTTTGACCTAGAATCAAAATAAAGAAAGCATGAAACCCATACTAATAAAGTATTTTTCTTTTACAAACAATTTTTATTTTTATTTCTTTTGACAAATGCATTTCATCATGACACAAATACAATTATGAATATTGATACTAGTTACATTTCTCAACACCTTCTCCAAGTTCTTTATTATCTTAATGAATCCTCAACAATGGGCACAAACCAGTCGCAATCAATAGAACAATTTAATACAAAAAATAATTAGTTGCATGTTGAACGACAATGAAAGCAAGAAAAATATGTTAAATTATATTATGGCTATGGTGTAAAGGGCCAAACCAATTTGTGAAAATCCTCTGTTGAATTCAGTGGAAATAAAGGAAATTGAATTAGAGAAGAGTATAGGGAAAAATTAGACACATACATGGGTAAGCCCCTACGTGATAGAGAGATAGTTGGCCTCGTTTAAGATGTTGAACAAGAAGCCAATTTGGCTTTCCAGAGATGGAAGATCATCATCATGGTTGTCATCATAGATCTAAACAGAAACCCTTCCTTCAAACCCTAACATTTTTCCTTGCTTTGCGAAGATTGTGATTACACCTCTATGGTCCTTAATATGAATCAAGATTGATTGTATTCTATAGCATTTAGTGCATGGAAATGAATAATTTATTCAATTATATTCTCTGGCCTTCACTGCATGGAGCTAAATAATTTATTTAAGGCGACAAAATTTGAAAGATAGCATAATGATGAACATATATAATTTGTATACATTCACACTCACCCTCCTTAAATAGATGTGTGCGATTTGGGAAGCCTCACTCCAATTAAAATTTTGGGAGAAATTAGTGAAGCTCGTGGCTTGCAATTGTTCAATCTCTGAAATTGTAATTTGAAAGTTCCACAACCGAGATGGATCCTTCATTTGTAAATAAAAATGAGCAAAATCTTGGCTTCATTAGGAATGTCAAACAAAGGAGGCAAAACTTTATTCACCTGCTTCTGATGAGAGGGGTTTTTTTGTTGAACATGAAGGTTGCGGGTCAAAAATATCGTATTGATAGCCTTCAAGACGGAAATGATTCTCTGCAGGAGGAGAATGAATCTCTGATGAGAAAGTTTACCAATTTGAAAAAAAAATAGATTTGAAGGATTTGGAGTGGGAATGTTATGTATATGGAAAAAAAAATATATCATTGGTATTCTTCTATGAGCGTTGGGTCCCATACTACTTTAAAAAAAAATATAGGCCTATGGTGAAGATCAACGGGGGCCCTATGCTTAGGGAGATCAACCTCAACTTTGATAAAGGCACTAAAGGTGATATGAGAAGGTCACACTAAAGTTAGCGCCAAAGTTGGCGCTAAATTCGGCACTAAATACGATGCTAAAGTTAACTATTGAGCCAACTTGGAGGCAGGATAAATTTCAATGCTATTATGACATGGTGAGGCTTTTCGTCGAGCCCTACCCCATCCACCATACCATCTATGAGCCTCCATTAGGTTAGACTTAGGAGCGATCGTTGTTTCCATAATAATGGACTAATTGAAGGTGAATTCTAGTGGATAGATATACTTAAACAAGATCCTAATAAAACTTAACTCTCTCTAAAAGGCCCACAACTTAAAAAATACTAGAGATCCAATAACACATGACCAGAAGGAAATTATAAAAATCTAATCAATAACCCATGGAACCCAAAATTCAAAACCATCCTAATGACTATTAGTGATGTGACTAAGTTCTATGCACAAACACACCAAAAAAATAATCCGGAAACAAACAAAAGAAAATGGCATATAATTAAAATGAGATAACTAAATGATAACCATAAATGAAAGGCTAGAAAATAGACTTAAGGCTTGTACATGCTTGAAATCACTCTCATTAAAAGATAATTTCCACTCAAACGCATGTTGTTGAGCATCTTTACCATGACTAATAGAAACGACCTCATGAACCAGCTCAAGCTACTATCATAATAGTTCACATACGATAATCCTCCCATATCCTCCTACGTCTAGAATCAAATCCTACGCTCGATTACGGGCTTCATCACACTCTAAATAATGAATGTATAGGTCCCATTAATGGGTATCTCCTCAATGGCCATTACATGCCATTAAAACTCATCATGGTCCATAGTGTGGCTAATTCAAGCCCACATACCTATGTTATCACTCAATTTGGGAAACGCTTCGCGTCTTTTTTTTCTTTTTTCTTTTTTTAAATTCTTTTTTTAGAGATGAGGAATTAGGTTAATAAGATGGTATATTTTGAAATAGAATTTTTAGAATTAATTATCAATAATTCTTAAATGGATTGTGAGAATTTAATTTTTATGGAACATCTTATAATATTTATAATAGTATACACAAATCAAATTAATGATTGAGATTTATCTTCAAAGTAGTTATGTTCATTTTGTCTTTTTATTTAAATTGATTAATTAAAAATAATTCATATGAACAAGTACTATATGAAGTGAGTTATGGTTTTTTGGGCATGTGGTATTGCTAATCCATGGTATTGGCCCACGGTATTGTAACAAATACTATTAACATATTAAGAATCTCCATGATAAGTGGGAGTAAATCTCATTGGTTAAGAATTTTGTTCCATGATTTTTTAAATGCATATATGTTTAACTTATATATTGAATTTTTTATAATTAATAATAATAATAATACTTGTATGACCATATAGCCCCAAGGGTTAGCTTAGCTGGTTGAGTTTTTGTTGCTAGGTACTTCACCAGATTTCTCGTGGATGTAGCTAATGGATGATTATTTGCCTATATTTTCTTATTGATGAGAACACCAATGTCTGTGAAATTAAATGGATGATGATTTGCCTATATTTCATCATGGATGATACCACCCAGTGTCCAGGAAGACCTCGTAGATGTAACAAATAGATGATACCACCCAGTGTTTGGGAAGACCTTGTAGATGTAATGACCACCCAGTGTCTGAGAAGACCTCATGGATGTAACCACCCAGGAAGACCTCATGGATGTAACGATGGTGGATGTAACGACCACCCAATGTCTGTGAAATGACCACCAAGTGTCTAAGAAGACCTCGTAGATGTAACCACCCAGGAAGACCTCGTGGATGTAACAATCGTGGATGTAACGACCACCCATTGTCTATGAAATTAAATGGATGATGATTTGCCTATACTTTCTCATGGATGAGACCACCTAGTGTCTGTGAAATTAAATGGATGAGGATTTTAATTAAATGGATGATGATTTTCCTATATTTTCTACTGGATGAGACCACGAGTGTGTTTGAAATTAAATGGATAATTTTTCTAGATATTTGCCTATATGTAGCTATCACTCAGTATTTGTGAAATTAAAAAGATAGTAAATGTAGATAGGAATCAATCCATAATATGCATCAAAATACTTCATCATATACAGGAAATTTCTAAGATCAAAAATTCATAAGAAGTTAACTAAATTGTAGTTCTATTTAAAATAATAATAAGTATTCTTAATGATAGAAAAAATTAATATATAATAAACATACACACATTTAAAAAAACATGTAACAAGATTCATAACCATGGACGTCCACCTCAACTTTATCATCGAGATTCTTAATTTTTAATAGACTTTTTTACAATAACATGGCTTATCAATACCACATGCCCAAATAACTATAACTCATTCCATGTTCATGTGATTTTTTTTTTCAATTGATAATGATAATAATGATAATCCAATTTTAAGGTCACGGCCAAGGGAAGTCTATGAAGGCATACATACTCTACCCCCCTCTGGTTTTGAACGTGTGACCTCTTAGGAGGAAACACATGCTCTTAACCATTAGGCCCACTCAAGCTGTATAAAAGGGGTAAAAACTTATAACCCTTAGGCTCACTCTTGATGAATTTAATTAAAAGGGTAAAAACTTATAACCACTTTAGAAATAAATATCAATCTTTGATTTATGTATACTACTAAGAATATTCTAGAATACTCTATGATGGTTAAATCCTTACCATTTACCTAATAATTATTGGTAATTAATTTAAAATTCTAAAATAAACATGCATAACTAGATAGCCCAACCATGTAAATTAAATGACTTGAAAATGCTGATAAGCATCAATCCATTAATTTTTATGATTTTTTTTTTTTTAATTTTAGCAATATTCTATATTTTGATGCTTATTATGAATTGATGCCTATCAACATTTATCAATCATTTAATTTATATAGCTGCCTTACTTTAAATGAAAACATCAATAAACTACTTTTGTGAATAATACTTATTTCCAAATAAATAAATAAAGCACTTAAAGTTTAGATCTTGTTATTTTTAAAATTTAAATCCTGTTATTTTTAAAATGATAAAAAAACATTCCTTAACTTTTGATTTGTTTAAGTCTTTAGAATTTGTTTGATAGATTCAGATTCTAGTAGTCTCTAGCGCTACTTTTTGAAGGCTTTTTTGGTAGATTTTTCCGGTCTAATTTCTCTAAAATCCAGAATTCATTGAAAACAGAAGTTTGATGGGTACCCTTGCACAATCAAAGTGCTCTAAGGGTTTTTTAAGGTGTTGAATCCATATATACAGGCAAAAAACCAATTTAAATAACATAAATCAATATTTTACCTAAACTCTAAAAAGTCTCACTAAAAACAACTCCTAATTTTGTGAAATTTGTTTTATGGATTCAAATTTATCTATGTTTTTAAAAAATATCTGATAAAATTAGAAAGATACAGAAAATATTAACAGATATAAAGAAAAAACATTGTCTCATTGCAAGGGTGACAACTAGAAATAGTCCAATTTTTTTTGGAAAAAAACAAAAGAAGTTCAGATTTATCACTGACCATACCTTCATGGACAAAACATAACATAATCGCAAAACAAACGCATGAAAGAAACGATAACTACTTTCTAAGAACAATAACACTCAGGGTTGACTTATTTTACTTCTAACATCAAAACAGTCAGGGCTAATTTATTTTACTTCTAACATCAAAACAAATAAAATGCAAACATAAAATCTAAACATCAAATTGAGGCTGATAACTCAAACCCACTGAGGCCAAGAACAAAAGATCAAATTTGACCAGAGGCCAACAACTAAACTGCTCCCCACCTCAACAAAACGCAGCATAATCACTGAACAAGAGTCATTCAGATCATGCAACAAATAAAACAAAATCAAAATTAAATTTGAAAATTAAAATTTGAAAAATAAATAAAAATAATAATTGAACGATTTTTTTTCACTTAAATTTATAAAAAAATTTAGGAAATTTTAGAAGCTAATACGGTGGACTAATTTTGGACTAATTTTCTATGCTTTTATAATATAAAGATATTTTACCCTAAAAATCACCAAAATTTTATATATAATAATACAAAAATAATTAAAAACCTAAATTTTTTTACAAAATATCATAAACAAATTTACAATTTAGTAAAATTCCCAAAATTTATAAACATTAAAATAAACTTCATCTACTTAAATCTAATCTAAACATAGACCTCCATCGATTTTTCAATTAATTGAGTTACTGACTCGTGGCCTCCTTGCAATTGCCAACGCAGATCTTCAACTCAAATTTGATGTAACCAGAAGATTAAGCCACTTGATTCAACCTCTGAAAATATTCCCCATATCTCCTCCATCAACTCACTAGTTGCAGTAATTCCTCGAACATTCAACTATTTGGGTTACTGGCTCGTGGCCTCCTTGCAATTGTCAACGTAGATCTTCAAATCAAATTTCACGATAACCGGAAGATTCAACCTCTGACAATACCTGGACAGATATATCAGCCAATCCACGATCTCATTAGTGCATCTGTCTACATAAGCATTGGGATCACCAATTTTTCTACCTGAAAACTTCTCTGGAATTTCTCTGGCATAAAAACTTCCCATTGGATCTTCTTCTGAGAGTAAGTTCACATCAATTACTTGTGGAAAAGAAAAGAAAAAGAAAAAGGTATATTACATGTGTGGATGGGTATTAAAAATGATGTCAATCTCTCTTTAATTAAATTTGAAACGTACCTAAATAATGTGTTTTTTATAAAGGTTTATAGCCATCAATTTATAATTTGTCATCAAAACTAACAAAATTTTAATTTTATTTTAATTTATTATTATTAATTATTAAAAATATTTTTTATTATTAACTATTAAAAATAATATAAAACTTAAACATATATATGAAGATGAAATTCTTACTATTAAATGCAGAGAATTTAGATTTACAATGACTTTTTTTTTTATTGATGTTTATGATATTTATATTGAATGTTATGTATTGGAACTTCAAATTAATATGGCTTTTAGTTTCTTCACTGAAAAAAATATATACATTTGAAAAAAATATCTAAGATTCTTGATTACACTTTATTATAGAGATTTTTAATTTGTAAATAAGATTTATTATAATATTATTTTTTATCAATACTATATGTTAAAAGTTCATAACTCATTTTATATGATATTTCCTAATTGATCAATTTAATTAAAAGAGAAAAAAAGTCATAAAGATAAATCTTAATCTTTGATTTGTGAATAAGCTTAGATCTATCTTAACTCCAGTAGGCATCAATTTATAATAAGCTTCAAAACATTTTAAAAAATCATAAAAATTAACTAAATTATAATTTTTTTTAAAAGCTTGGTAGGACCTTTCTTTTTCATTAATCATCAAAAAAGGAAAGTTACATCCATATGCATATGGTTAGGTGGCCTTAACTTTCCCATAGAGAAACCAAGTCTATTGGGCACCTAATGGTGTGATAAGCCATCCATAAACAAAAAATAATAAGTCTAATCAACCATGCCAAGTAAGTTTGATTGTCTTTGTACTGCCTAGACTCTAGATACCTGAAAACATAACTAGAAACATACTGAAAATTATACCTTTTTTGCATTCAGTAAAGGACAAAATAACAAAACAACTAGAAAACTAGTCAACATCAGTAGACTCAATCGGAGTGGGGTCCTTAGCACTGGAACCTGGGAGCTCAGTTTGTGGAATTCATGGAATATGCTCCTCAAAACTACACAGACGCTTGTTCTACTTCTGTAATTGGAAATGAATTTTCTGAAACTCTTTGTTGTAGTTTGGAAACCCCTAAGTTATCGCAGCCACTCTTGACAGAACCTGCTCTAAGGCTTTAGCCAAAAGGCTCTTCATCGGCCAATATGGGTACAGGGTTTATTTAAACTGAGTGGTTCTGCCCTAGGTGTGACCTAGATCGAGCACCAAGACGCGCCAATATTTCATATCAATGTCCATCATACCAGTATGTCTATTCAAATCTTCTTCTCATTCCTCAATTAACTGGCGAACCTCATCTGAGGTGCCCTCATTGTATGTTGTGGTCGCATCGTTAATGATACTTGAGATCAGTTTATGACCCCAAGCTCTACCCCCAGAGGAGTTCGGTTGGCTGGTCATCGAAGACCCCATAGATCATTTACCTCGACCCCTTGAGCTTTGGGATGCTTTTCATTTTCCATAGCTTAAGCGATCCATACTCCAGTACCTGCAATTACTTTGAGAAACTAATAAAAAACCCTTAACTGACTCTGATGGCAGCCAAATTCTTGAAGTGTCCAGCTTCCAGGGGATGCTACCTTGTCGAGGACCTACCAAAGGACATAGGTAAGAAGCCAGAGACTGCAAGAAAGTAACCCTGTGAATTTCCCATTTACTCTTCCAATTCATACTATGTTGCAGACATACAACCATAAATATAACAGCCCTGTGAAACGAACTAGCAACCCAATCCTCTGGAGGAGTCGAAGGGCATAGATACATACTACACCAATGTCATGGAAGAGCCTCGAGGGTGCTGCAACAAGACCATTGACCTATAAACATAGCAAAAAACCCCGAAGGCAGGGTGGAAGAGAAATGCAAAGATAGAACCAAAGATAGAGCCACCAACAATATAGACCCATACGAGATAATAGAATTCCAAAAATGACATACAGAGAGAGACCAGGAAGAATCAAGAACATCTCTATATCCAATTCAAGCACGGAAAATTCTTCATAAACTACATTCCTCTGCAACCCCAAAGACTCAAAACCAAGAAACCCAAAGGCCAATAGATAAAGAGATCAAACCATGGGGGAACTGTTAAAGGAGTTAAACACATACCCGTTAACTAGAGCGAGGAATGGTCATGACTAAACTCGCTTTCGGAGAGTCCTCTCCTACTGAGCCTGCTCCACACCTTTGAACAGAGTGACAATAAGCCACAACAAACAATTATCTCACACCAGAAATTTCCCTAACTCACCCCATAATTCTATGGAAAAATTCTTCTCGTAAATACCTTTTCCACCTTCTACGAGGTCATTAAATCCCCGCATGCAGTGAGCCACGGCTCCATGTGCTTCATGCATGTGGAGGGTGGTCAAGGGGCTCCTTGACATGACCCACATCAATCACCTGCGAAGATAATTGTTGCTAGCTCGCACCCTGATTGGGGGATTTTAAATTATTATTATTAATTATAAAAATAATTAATATAAAATTTAAACATATATACATTTAAAAAAACATTTAACAAAATTCACCATGTAGATTTATTCTCGCTTTATCATGGAGATTATTAATTCGTAAATAAGCTTTATAACAATACCATGGCTTATCAATACCATATGCCCAAAAAATCATAACTCATTTCATATGTGATTTATTTTAATTAATTAATTTAGTTAAAAGAGAAAAAAGGGAATAATTACTTTGGAGATACATCTTAATCTCTGAACCCATGAGGTGTAGAGAAATTGGTTTGTGTGGGTTTTAGTTCCCACTAGGTCATAGGTTCAAATATCATGTTTGAACATAAACAATTTTGTTTATTTTATATCATGATTTTAAGTATAAATATTTTGTTTATATGTTTAAAACAACATGAAAAAAAAATAATAGTCCCCCAAACAAATAAATTCAACATGTATACTACATGGCTCATTGAAGCAGTTATGTCCAACAACCCTCACCTTAAATTTTGGAATCTAAATGGTTTCCCTAATCCTTTGGATGCATATTTGGGTTTGGTTTTGTTAGGTCCCTATAATACTACTGTATCCCCTTATTTTTATTTTTATTGCAGCCCCCTTATTGTTATTGGTGTTCCCATGTAGTCCCCATATTATTATTAGTGTTCCCCATAGAATCTCACTATTGTTATTGTTGTTCCCATGTAGTCCGCATATTGTTATTATTGTGCCCCATAGAAGCCCACTATTATTATTATTGCTCCCTTACATTATTATTGTTATGTCGGCTCTGATTATATTGTGACCCCTCAGACTCCTATATATAGAAAGGAGGGTTTTTCATTTGAATCATCCAAGAATTGTTCATTTACGTAATGTAAAGGAGGTTTACCCCTCGAAGAGGATAATTTTAAGTAGTCGATCTATATTTTTTTCTATTTTGTGAATTGGTTGCTTAAAATTTGGTATCAGAGCTTTGGATTCTAAGGTTTCACTACTACAAATAGGACTTCTTGGAATTTCCGCTATAGCATTTTTTCTACAAATCTTTAGAAGCTGAAATTGAAACAACATGAATTTGAAATACTGGTGAACCTTGTGTATGAATTTCAAATCTTGGTTCGCTATATTTTCAGAAATATGATATGAAAAAGTTAGGGTTTTTGCGGGATCTATAATTTCATCTTAAACAAGTGATCGAGGGAAAATTGTCATAACTTTTGTTTCAGACATCAGATTTGAATTATGTAAAAGGTGGTTGAAATTGAAAAGACTATAGAATTTCCTGTATCAATTTTGGAACCAAATGTTTAATAAATGACATGTCACATCCCTTACAATTTCTCTCTACTGAACGAGTCCACAATTAGGTCATCGTGGGAGATTTGACATAACTTAATGTTGAAGAATCCAAATTTGGTTTGACTTGTGGCATTGGAAATATGATTTAGAGGGATACCACAAGACCGAAGTTTAGATCTTGGAGAGCCAAAATCACAGAGATACAATAGTTTCAATATATAGCTCCTAAAAATAAAGAAAAAAGGTGTGTATTTTTAAAATTTTTTCATTAGTCTTGTTTGAAAAATCAGTTTGAAGTGATTCAAGGGGCATAGTCAAGCATAGATATTAGTATTTTGTTATAAAATGCCTCTAAAACAAAATAATTATACACCCATTAATTGTTAGGTCCCTATATCACTAGTATATCCCCTTATTATTGTTAGTGTAAACCCCTTATTGTTATTGTTGTACCCTTGTAACCCCCATTTTGTTATTATTGTGCCCTTAAATTATTATTGTTAGGTCGGCTAGGATTACATTGTGACGCTAGGATTATGTTATTTATGAGACTCCTATATATAGAAGGAGGTTTTGTTCATTTGTATCATCCAAGAATTGTTCATTTATGTAATGTATTGGAGGTTGCCCCCTCGAAGTGGCTTATTTCTAAGGCGTTTATATCTCTTTTCTTCTATTTATGAAGCTGGATACACAACATTTGGTATCAGAGCTTGGGATTCTAGGGTTTCGCTGCTCCAAACAGGTCATCGTGGCATTTTCGCTATAACTTTTTTTCTACGAAGTTTCAGAAACTGAAATTTTTAGGGTGCGAAGCTGAAATTCGGAGGAATATTGTCTAAAAATTTCAGATCTTGGTTCGCAATATTTGCGGCGATATCATCTATGGAAGTTAGGTCTATTTGCAAGCTCCTAAACAGGTCATCGTGGCATTTTCACTATAAAAATTTTTCTACGAAGGTTCAGAATCGGAAATTCGTATGGTGTGAAGCTGAAATCCTGAGGAAATTTGTCAAAAAATTTCAGAGCTTGGTTCGCAATATTTTCGGAGATATGATCTGTGGAAGGTAGTGCTTTTTCAGGCTCCAGAATTGCATCTCAAAGAGGTGATCGTGGGAAAAGTTCAATAACTCTCTCTTTGGAGATTGGATTGGAGTGCCGTAAAAAGTGGTCGCAAGTACACGGCCTGTAGTTTCTTGGCTGTCAATTTCAGAGACAAAGAACAAAACAGTGACACGTGGCAAGTCGTACAAGTTCACTCTACTGAACCAGTCCAAAATTAGGTCATTGTGGGAGATTGGACACAAATTTGTCTTGGAGAATCCAAATCAAGTCAGACCTGTGGCATTTGAAAGAAGCTTCAGAGGGCTACTACAGGGCTGAATTTGAGATATCGAAGATTTTCAATTACAGAGAAAATTCAATTTCAATATCGAGCTCCTAAAAGCTAGTAAAAGGTGTGTATTTTTTTTCCGAATTACATAAGTCTTGTTTGAAGAATCAAGTTGAATTGATTCCAAGGGCAACTTGTAGAATAGATATCAATATTGGATTTTAAAATGGCCCCTAAAAAGAATTCAACACCCATTAAGCCTTCAGAAGGCTCTACTATGACTCATGAAGATGAATAATTGCGACATGATCTATCAAAATTACAAGAGCAAATGCAACAGTTTTCACTCTCGCAAAGAGCAACAAAAAATGAAATGGAGGTTTTGAAGAAAGGCATGGAAGTGAAGATGGACGGTTTGAAGAAAGGCATGGAAGCTAAAATGGATGGCGTGGAAGCTAAGATGGATGGCGTGGAAGCTAAGATGGATGACATGAAAGACAACATGGAAAACATGAAGAGTGATCTAAAAGCATACATGGAAGGCTTGATGACAAGCTTCCATAACGTGCAAAACACGCAAAAGGTACGCATTGCAACTTTACATTTAGAACAAAATACATTTGTATGGTATCAATGGCTTTGTTCCCGTAAAAAAATTGTCACTTGGTCAATTTTTACGGAGGAAATGATAGCACATTATGAGGATACAAAGAGCAACACCTTCTTTACCCAATTGATAAATCTCAAACAAAAGGGTTTAGTGGGGCAACACATTGAGGACTTCCAAAATTTGAATATAAGGGTAACTGATATTCCAGAGGGACACAGGATTGATCTCTTCCTAGGCACTTTAAAGGATAACATCCAACATGAAGTTCGCGTTTTGGAACCTGATTCATTGGAGAAGGCATTCAAGTTGGCAAGAAAAGTTGAATGTAAAATTATGGCGACAAGGAAGCCTACCACTCAATTCTATAAAGAAGGAAGTGTTGCTACGCCTAGATTTCCACAACCTACAAGGTTGAGACCACAACAATTGGAAGAAAAAAGAGCAAAAGGGCTTTGCTACAGTTGTGATAGAAAATACACTAAAGGTCATAAGTGTGCTGAGAAGAAATTATTTTACATAGATTGTGAAGAAGAAGAAGAAAATGAACAAGAAGAGGATATACACTAGGAACCACCCCTAGAAGAAGAAGAAATGAATCCGACCATATCGTGTAATGCACTGGCAGGAATTACCACTCCTCAAACTCTCAAGATAGAAGGACATATAAAGAAGAAAAGGGTAATAGTGTTGATTGATTCCGGTAGCACCCATAATTTTATTCATTATAAGGTAGCCAAGGAATTAAATTGTTTCCTATACCCAGCACCAGAATGTCAAGTGATGGTTGCAAATGGAGGAACTATAAATTGCTCTGGAAAAAGCCATAATATCAAGCTAACCATGGGGGAATATGTATTGACTAGTCCAATGCTTGCCATTCCTATGGGAGGTGCTGATGTTGTACTAGGAGTACAATGGTTACAATCTTTGGGGACGGTAGCTTTTAATTTTCAAGAACTTTTCTTGAAATTTTTTTCAGAAGGGAAGGAAGTCGAATTACGGGGTATTGCGGGGAAGCAAGGAAGGATAATAAGCTCTAATGTCATGACAAAGCTTCTAAAGAAAGAACAGCGAGGCGTAATTGCACAATTATGCTCACTAGAAGTTCCAACATCAAAATCATCTATTTCTGCAGATCTCCAACAAGTCTTGGACAATCATTCCAAGGTGTTTGAAACCCCCAAAGGACTCCCACCTATTCGTGATCATGATCATGCTATTCATTTTATTCCAGGAAGTGTTCCTCCAAACATCAGGCCTTATAGATATCCTTACTTCCAAAAGAGCGAAATCGAACGTATGATTGCAAAAATGTTAGAGGCGGGTATAATTCAACCTAGTCAAAGTTCTTTCTCTGCTCCTGTAGTTTTGGTACACAAGAAGGATGGATCATGGCGAATGTGTCTAGATTATAGGGAGCTCAATAAGCTCACCATTAAAGACAAATTTCCCATTCCCGTGATTGATGAATTATTGGATGAATTACATGGAGCAATTTATTTTACCAAGTTGGATCTTCGTTCAGGATATCATCAAATTAGAATGAAGACTCAAGATATTCCAAAAACAACATTTTGAACTCATGAGGGTCATTATGAATTTTTGGTCATGCCTTTTGGCCTTACCAATGCACCTTCTACATTTCAAGGGTTGATGAATTCCATTTTCAAACCCTTCCTTAGAAAATTTGTGCTAGTATTTTGATGATATACTAATCTACAACAAGTCTTGGAAGGATCATGTTGAACATGTTGACAGGGTGCTCAAACTATTGCAGGAGAAACAATTATATGCAAAAAAATCCAAATGTTTCTTTCGAGTACAAGAGGTGGAATATCTGGGTCATATTGTATCTCATGAGGGTGTTAAAGTAGACCCTAACAAAATTAAAGCCATTAAGGAATGGAAAGTGCCCACAACCATAAGGAAGACACTTCAAGGTAAAAACTGATCATGATAGTCTTAAACACTTTTTGGAACAAAGACTATCGTCAGAAGAACAGCAAAAATGGGTCACAAAGATGTTGGGTTATGACTTTGAAATAATCTACAAAAAAGGAAAGCCGAATGTTGTTGCAGATGCACTCTCAAGAAAGAATGAAGAGGTGGAAGCATTGCTTTGTGCCATTTCTATTATCCAACCAGATTGGATAACTGAAGCAAGAGATGAATGGAAGAAGGACAAAGATGTATGGATACTCATTCGAAAGTTGCAGCAAGATCCTAGTACATCTGATACATTTAGTTGGAAAAATGATTCCTTATGGTACAAAGATCACTTATATCTTTGTGAGAATTCCCAACTAAAACAAAAGATTCTTCTGGAATTGCACACTTCTCCTTTAGGAGGACACTCGGGATTTTTAAAAACTTACCACAGGGTGAAGAAAGAAATTTTTTGGGATGGCCTTAAATCTGATATTCGAAAGTTTGTGGCGGAATGTTTGGTTTGCCAGCAGAATAAAGTGGAAACAATTAAGACCCCAGGACTTCTACAATCTTTATCCATTCCAAGTCAACGTTGGGAGGAGATTTCAATGGATTTTATCACAGGTTTACCTAAGTCCGAAGGAAAGAGTGTCATCATGGTGGTAGTTGATAGACTTACCAAGTATGCACACTTTTGTGCATTATCTCATCCATTTAAAGCAAGTACATTTGTTACTACATTTATGGACAGAATTCAAAAGCTACATGGAAGCCCAAGGGTTATTGTGAGCGACAGAGATCCCATTTTTACTGGAAATTTTTGGACGGAGTTATTTTCTTGCTTGGGTACTCAATTAGCTCATAGCTCATCTTATCATCCTCAATCTGATGGTCAAACTGAGATAGTAAATAAATGTTTGGAAGGATATCTTCGTTGTTTTGTATCTCATAAACAAACACAATGGGTCAAGTGGTTACCTCTTGTTGAATGGTGGTATAACACTTCCTTCCATACTGCAGCAAAAATGACCCCATTTATGGCACTTTATGGATATCATCCACCATCCATCACATCATCTTTAAGGGAAAATTCGAAGGTTCAAGCAGAGGAAGATCACATCGAGCATCAGCAAGAAGTTCTCCAACTCTTAAAGGATAACCTGAATTTGGCACAAAATCGAATGAAACAACAGGCAGATCAACATCGCAGCTAGAGAAGTTTTGATGTAGGAGATTGGGTATTTTTACGGCTACAACCATACAAAAAAATGTCCCTCAAGCAAGAAAAGAAGGATAATAAATTATCGCCAAAGTACTATGGTCCTTACAAGGTGTTGCAAAAGATTGGTACTATGGCATACAAATTGGAGCTTTCTGCTTCTTCGCGAGTACATCCAGTTTTCCATGTTTCATGCTTAAAGAAGGTTATAGGTGAAAATCTTCCAGTTCAAACAGTATTGCCAGAACTTGATGGGGAAGGGAAAATCATATTGGAACCTGAAGCAGTCATGGAAAAAAAGAACTCGACAACTACGGAATCGATCAATTTCAGAGTATCTCATCAAGTGGAAGAACTTACCCACTGAAGATTCTACATGGGAGGATGAGAATTTTGTACAGAAGCACCCAGAGCTACTCAAGTGTTGAGGACAACACTTTTTTGAAGGAGAGGGGCATGTTAGGTCCCTATATTACTAGTATAGTCCCTTATTGTTGTTAGTGTAACCCCCTTATTGTTATTATTGTACCCTTGTAACCCCCATTTTGTTATTATTGTGCCCTTAAATTATTATTGTTAGGTCGGCTAGATTACATTGTGGCCCACTAGGATTACATTATGGCCCCATGGACTCCTATATATAGAAAGGAGGTTTTGTTCATTTGTATCATCCAAGAATTGTTCATTTATGTAATGTATTGGAGGTTGCCCTCTAAGTGGCTTATTTCTAAAGGCGTTTATATTCTTTTCTTCTATTTTTTGAAGTCAAGTTACACTACTAAGAATATTGTCCAGAATCTTAGTACTATCTTGAAACCTCAAGATTTTATCCTGTTTTTCTAATTTACCTTTGAGAATGTTTACCTCAACCTCCAATTTTTGGCATTGCTTCTTCATGCTTTCTTCGACCCTTTTTCCTTCTTCTACTTGATCATTCAATTTTAAAATTTCTTCCTTCAACCAATTTTCTTGTTCTTCACATGTTTGTAACAGCTCTTCATTCTTCTTATTTGCTTTTTCCAGATCTTCTTTGAGAGAGATGATTTCTGCTTCAAGTCCTTCCTTTTCAAATGACAGGATTTCTTCATTCTTCTTATTTGATTTTTCCATATCTTCTTTGAGAGAGATGATTTCTGCTTCAAGTCTTTCACTTTGATTAGTTGCATAAACATACAACTTTTGATACTTGTCTATCTGTCCATTCAGTATTTCTTTATGTTCATTCATTCTAGAGATCATATCTTTGTAGATAGATTCTCTCTTATGAAATTTATTCCAATCATTTCTTTTATCATTGATCTTGAGATTTGCTTCTAGACTTATAATGTTACTTTCTCTATCTTCACCATTGCATGCACAAGAAAGTGGATCACAAAACCAACAATCAATACCTGTTTCCTCTTCTTCATTTTCTGCTGCACATGTTTTATGAGGTATCTTCTTTCTTTGAGTAGCCTTCTTCTTTTGCTTCCTTGCCATGAGCGCTTTCAGATCTTGGTCAGAATCTTCTTCATCTTCACTTGTCATTTCATTATTATCTTCATTTGCATAATAACTCTTTCCCTTTACAAATTTTTTCCCTTTATCATGATTTTCTCTATAAGGACATTTCGCAGCATAATGACCAACTCTTCCACAATCAAAACATTTGAAGGGAAGCTTACCTTTGAATCTTCCAATACCTGGTTGGAGTCTTCTCACAAAATTTGCTTCTTCTTCTTCTGATATATAATTTGATTCCTTGACAACTTCCTTTTATTTTCCTTTTGCACACGCCTTAAAAGTAGCTTCTTTGATTTGAGAGGGACCTCCTTGTCTCATTTCATAAGCAGTCAGAATACCATGTAGTTGAACAATAGTAAGAGTTTTCAGATCTTGCCTTTCTTCAATAGCTGATACTTTTGACTCAAATTTTGAAGTTAAAGATCTTAAGACTTTTTCCACCAGAGTAGTATCGGTTATGGTCTCACCCAAACTTCTCATATGATTTACAATATCATCTAGACGTAAAAAGAAACTGGCAATACTCTCATCACTATGCATCTTTAAATTTTCATATTCTATTCTGAGAGTTTGAAGTTTTTCACTTTTTACCTTTGTATCTCCTTCATAGCTCAAAATGATTTTGTTCCATATTTCTTTTGCTGAATTTAGCTGCATCACTTTAGCAAATTCTAGTTCATACATGCTTCCTAATAAGACATTGACGGCTTTGGCATTGATTTCATATTTCTTCCTTTCTGCTGCATCAGTAGGAATACTTGCCGGATATTGATAACCTCCTTCTACAATTGCCCATACTTCTGCACCAAGACTTTGTAGATATGCTTTTGTTCATATCTTCCAGAATAACAAATTATTTCCATTGAATAGAGGAGGCCTTATAGACATTACTCCTTCATGACTTCCCATTTCAACGGATCTCCTTCAAGTGATCAAGCTTCTGCAGAAGGACCTGCTCTGATACCAATTGTTGGGAAAAATACTAAGAGGGGGGGGTGAATCAGTATTTAGGACTTACTCAAAACTTTTTACTTTTCCAATCACTAAAACCCATACGCTACTTTGCTGAAGCCAACTAGCGTATGCACACAAATATCCTTCATAAAACTCGCATATACACAGAGATCTTATTATGCATTTATTTCATTACTTAGGTCTATGCATCATTCATTCATCGGATGTTTAGTTAACAGTAAGCATGTGCAGTAATAAAAAAATAAACCATCACACATGAACACCAGGATTTAGGTCGAAACCCAAGTCGGGAGAAAACCACCGCTGCCGTTGTCTCAGCCTTCAATATTTTATTATAGAGAAAACATCTTACAACCATGTACTGGCGTAGACTCATACCAGCACGCAGTCACCCACCTGCAGAAGGCTACAACCTTCTCTCATTTACCAGCCTCTCCTGGAAGGGAGCTACAACCCCCTGCTCTCGTTTACCAGCCTCTCCTGGAAGGGAGCTACGACCCCCTGCTCTCGTTTACCAGCCTCACCTGGAAGGGAGCTACAACCCCCTGACTGAAGGCTTCAACCTTCAGCACCTTTGTGGACCACGTTTCATCAATTTTCATACTGGATCCAACCCACACAATTAAGCTCAAGGAACATTCATCAAACCAACAACTTGCTCTATAGCAGCATAATCAATATTCGAACAACTCAGATCATGATTGACAGATAGCAGTAAAACAACAGAACTGATCAGACATTTCTTTCCACACACTCCAGCAAACCCTAGATTACATACACGCTTTTTCTTCACTAATCCTGCGTATATACGCGCTTTCACAAATACCAACCCGCGTATACATCTGCACACATTTCAGAGCTGACTTCACTTCCCATACGCGCTTTCGCCGAATACAAGCTGCGTATATACGCGCTTTATCCTTGACAAAAATGCGTATAGATCTTAAGACATTTTAGGGCAGTGCAGCTCTCCAGAACAGATAAACAGCTCATATCTTCATTCTTTACTTCAGCACAGATTTGCCAGATCACAGATCTAATCATTCCATAAATAGATCCAGAAGATACATATACATTTCAGATCTAGAGATCCCTCTTCATCATTTTCTTCATAGGTGCATCATAGAATTAGATCTATCATAAAACTGTTACCCTTTCCATTCAGACATACTTCAAATTGAAGTATTCATTCAAACTCAGACATCTTGCACCCTTTGCACAATTAATTTCTTCTCCTTATATAGATTTAGCCTTTGTCAATACCATGAGCCAAAACCACATCACTTTCGATGGTATTCCTGGACGGGATCTCATAGACAATCCAACGCTCAATACAATGAGTCAATACCATGGTAGTAACCCCTGGTTTTACACATTTAGAGCGCAATTGATCATACGCGAATTGGCACGTACTTTTCTGCGTGCATACGCTCCTTCTCCTTGACAAACCCGTGTATGCCTTGTAACACACCTTTTTCATCATTATTCTTGCACATACTGATATTTCTTTCTTCTGCAACTTCTGTACTACTTGTAGAACATCAGATTTACATCATTAATAAACTTATCAAGCATCAAGAACAACTTCATTAAGTAGGTTTCCATCATCCTCATAAAGTGGGTTGCCATCAAGGACAACACTCTGCATCATATTGCCAACTAAACCTTATATTTACTAGTATCCATTGTCGTGTTGCAGCCTTATTCTCCCATCATTCTTTTGTTGAAAGGATTTTTTGACCATGCTCTTCTACTTTCTCAGCCTTTGCCTCTTCTCTTTCATCTTTTTCAAATTCTTCCTAACATTTGTTCAAAATATCTCGCATGAAAATAACCTTCTCATTATCTGCATAAAATTCTGGTATTCTTGCAGTAAGCTAAAAATAGAAATTTTCATACATTTCACAAAATCCTAGCTCCGTCAAGGCTTTGTCAAATATTTGAGATATTATACTATGAAGACACGATGTAGAGTCAATTTTCACTTCTTTGACCTGTTCAAAAAGTTTCTCAATGTTTTGGGGCATTAATTTATTAAGGATGCATTTAATTTGTTTTTGTTTCAACTGATCCTCTCAGAAACCTTGCCCACTTCATATCGGTTCTCTAATATATGGATTGTGGGCAGAGAAGGTTGTGGAGGAGGAATCAAACCCTTTTGAGAAACAGAAACATGCTACCACCTATCAGCATCACAATTATTTCTCACTAGTCAAACTTGTGGAAGTGGTTCTTGCACATAAGTCCCTCCAAGAAGGATTACATTCATACTCATGTGTTGCATAGGTATTTCTTGCAAAGCTAATATTATAGCCTTGGCCAAGTCAAAACACAGCATAGGAACCACTAAGATCTGCATCCATCTGCATATCATAGCCATCAGAAAAATCATCCACTGACTTGTCCCATCTATCATCATCCAAACTAGCCATATTGCTCCCACGATGTTCAAGTAGATAATTCCCACTCAACTACATGTCAATTCCTCTTACAGTGCTTGCTAATGCATTATCCTCTCCTACATGACTTGCAAGTGCTTGGGAATTTCCAAGTAATTCAATGGTGTCTTGAAAAATTTCAAAATGATTTGGTAGATATTTGCACTGATCCTTGATTGTCAACAAAAAATATCTGGAGTACATTTTGTCTTCTAAACATTCATTAACTAAAATAGATACTTGATTCATAGGATTTGAAAGCTCAGTTGCATCTTCCCAGACATCCACTTCTTTCAGGACTTGCTTCTCAGGCACTTTTGAATAAGTCTTACTCTTGACAACATCGGTTACTATTTTGGATGGTTCTGGAAGGTTCACATATTCATCCTTCTCCTCTTGAACCTTATAAGCATAATATAAATCTGTGTGGGAGTTGCAGCATTTTCCTTAGTGTAAAATCCTTCTTTTTCTTCTTCTTTTTGACAACTACTACCTTGGCAACATCACTAACATTTGCAACACTATTCTTCGTAGAAACATTGGAATAAATTTTATTATCATTTTGTGTCAATCTAGATACTAAATCATGCTTGCCTTCACTTTCAGTAGGAAAATATGACACCTTTAGTTGAAAAGGAATTCACAAATATCACTATTAGTGGTGATTAATTAACCCTTATCTTGTGTGTCAATTTGTTAGGTCCCTATATTACTAGTATAGTCCCTTATTTTTGTTATTGTAACTCCCTTATGGTTATTATTGTACCCCTGTAACCCCCATATTGTTATTATTGTGCCCTTAAATTATTATTGTTAGGTCGGCTAGGATTACATTGTGGCCCCATGGACTCCTATATATAGAAAGGAGTTTTTGTAATTTGTATCATCCAAGAATTTTTCATTCATGTAATTTATTGGAGGTTTCCCCCTTGAAGTGGCTTATTTATAAGGTGTTGATATCTCTTTTCTTCTATTTTTGGAGTTGGTTTCACAACATATGGTATCAGAGCTTTGGATTCTAGGGTTTTGCTGCTCCAAACAGGTAATCGTGGAATTTTTGTTATAGATTCTTTTCTACGAAGTTCAGAAGCTGAAATATTTTGAGTGCGAAGCCAAAATCTTGAGGAACATCATCGCAAAATTTCAGAGCTTGGTTCACAAAAGTTTAGGAGATATGATCTGTGGAAGTTAGGTATTTTTGCAGGCTCCTAAATTTAACCTAAACATGTCATCGTGGCATTTTTGTTATAATTTTTTTTCTAAGACGGTTCAAAAGCCGAAATTTTTAGAGTGTGAATATGAAATCCTGAGAAGCATCGTCATAAAATTTCAGAGCTTGGTTCGCAATATTTTTAGAGATATGGTCTGTGGAAGTTAGGGCTTTTTCAGGCTCCTAAATTTCATCTCAAAGAGGTGATCCTGGGAAAATATTCATAGCTCTTTCTCTGAGCATCGGATTGGAATGCTATAAAATGTGTCCACAAGTACACAGACTGTATTTTTCTATCTATCAATTATAGAGCTAAAGGAGGAAACATTGATAGTGGAAAGTCATACAACTTCGCTCTACTGAACGAGTCCATAATTGGGTCATTGTGGGGGATTGGAAATAGCTTTTCCTTGAAGAATCCAAATCTCGTTAGACCTGTGGCATTTGAAAGAAGCTTTAGAGGGATACTACAGGGCCTAATTTCAGATATTGAGAATTCAAAATTATAGAGATAATTCAATTTCAATATCGAGCTCTTCAAAAGCAAGTAAAAGGTGTGTATTTTTCTTTTCCAAATTGCATAAGTCTTGTTTGAAGAATCAAGTTAAATTGATTCCAAGGGAATTTTATAGAATAGATATCAGTATTGGATTCTAAAATGGCCCCTAAAATGAATTCAACACCCATTAAGCCTTTAGAAGGCTCTACTATGACTCATGAAGAAAAAGAATGGCAACATGACATATCAAAATTACAAGATCAAGTGCAGCAAATTTCGCTCTCGCAAAGAGAAACAAAAAATGACATGGAAGTTTTGATGAAAGGCATGGAAACTAAGATGGATGGTTTGAAGAAAGGCGTGGAATCTAAGATGGATGGTTTGAAGAATGGCATGGAAGCTAATATGGATGGCATGGAAGGTGGCAGGGAATCTAAGATGGAAAACATGAAGAATGACCAAAAAGCAGACATGGAACGTTTGACAAAGTTGATACAAGAAATTTTTCCTAATGGTGAAAAGATAGTAGAGGAAACTCATGATGAGAAAAAAATAAATGTTAATCGTGATTTCATAAACTCTAATTTTGGAGGGAAGAAATATTCCAAAAATGGATATGAGGAATTTTGATGGAAAGGATCTTGTAACATGGATACTACAGATGGAGCAATATTTTGATCTCAATAATGTGCAAACCACAAAAAAGGTACGCATTGCAACTTTACATTTAGAACAAAATACATTTGTATGGCATCGATGGCTTTTCTCCCGTAAAAATATTGTCACTTGGTCAATTTTTACGGAGGAAATGATAGCACATTATGAGGATATACAGAGCAACACCTTCTTTAGCCAATTGATAAATCTCAAACAAAAGGGTTCAGTGGGGGAGCACATTAAGGACTTCCAAAAATTGAATATAAGGGTAATTGGTATTTCAGAGGAACATAGGATTGATCTCTTCATAGCGACTTTAAAGGATAACACGCAACATGAAGTTCACATTTTGGAACCTAATTCATTGGAGAAGGCATTCAGGTTGGCTGGAAAAATTGAATGTAAATTATGGCGACAAGGAAGCCTACCACTCACTTCTATAAAGAGGGAAGTGTTGCTACTCCTAGATTTGCACAACCTACATGGTTGGCACCACAAAAATTGGAAGAAAAAATAGAAAAAGGTCTTTGCTACAGTTGTGATAGCAAATACACTAAAGGTCATAAATGTGCTGAGAAGAAATTGTTTTACATAGATTGTGAAGAGGAAGAAGAAAATGAATAAGAATCTTCAAAAGAAGAGGGTATACACCATGAACTAACCCTAGAAGAGGAAGAAATGAGTCAGACCATATCGTGTAATGCATTGGCAGGAATTACCACTCCTCAAACTCTCAAGATAGAAGGACACATCAAGAAGAAAAAGGTAATAGTGTTGATTGATTTATGTAGTACCCATAATTTAATTCATTGTAAGGTAGCCAAGGAATTGAATTGTTTCCTATAACCAACACCAGAATTTCAAGTGATGGTTGCAAATGCAGGAACTATAAATTTCTCTGGAGAATGCCACAATATTAAGCTAACCATGGGGGAATATGTATTTAATAGTCCAATGCTTTCCATTCCTATGGGAGATGCTGATGTTGTACTAGGAGTACTATGGTTAAAATATTTGGGGACAATAGCTTTTAATTTTCAAGAAATTTTCTTGAAAATTTTTTCAGAAGGAAAGGAAGTCGAATTATGGGGTATTACAGGGAAGCCAGGAAAGATAATAAGCTCTAATGTCATGAAAAAGATTCTAAAGAAAGAACAACAAGGCGTAATTACACAATTATGCTCACTAGAAGTTCCAACATCAAAATCATCTATTTATTTAGATCTCCAAAAAGTCTTGGACAATCATTCCAAGGTGTTTGAAACTCCCAAAGGACTCCCACCTATTCGTGATCATGATCATGCTATTCATTTGATTCCAGGAAGTGTTCCTCCAAATTTCAGGCCTTATAGATATCCTTATGTCCAAAAGAGCGAAATTGGACGTATGATTGCAGAAATGTTAGAGGCTGGTATAATTCAACCTAGTCAAAATTATTTCTCTGCTCTTGTAATATTGTTACACAAGAAGGATGGATCATGGTTCACGTGTCCAGATTATAGGGATCTCAATAAGCTCACCATTAAAGATAAATTTCCCATTCCTATGATTGATGAATTATTGGATGAATTACATGGGGCAATTTATTTTACCAAGTTGGATCTTCGTTCAGGATATCATCAAATTAGAATGAAGACTGAAGATATTCCAAAAATAGCATTTAAAAATTTTATTATCCTTTTGTGTCAATCTAGCTACTAAATCCTACTTTCCTTCACTTTCAGCAGGAAAATATGACACCTGAAATTGAGCAGGCATTCACAAATATCACTATTAGTGGTGATTACTTGGCCCTTATCTTGTGTGCCAATTGCCTTCACATTGGAGGCCGAACCTTCCCCTAGTACTTTAGCACTATCATGGTTAACCCTACTTTTGTTTCTATATCCAGAAGATTTTTTGTGGTCAAAAACTTTGTTACTAGATAGAAAAATTGTTTTTTCCTCCAAAATAGCCATACCAACTTTAGGAAACACTGTTGTAGTTTCTGATTGCAATTCCCATTTAGACACCTTGTCTGTATTTGCAGATACAAATAACACTTCACCCTTTTTCTCTGTGAGAATATTTTTATCAACAACCATTGTGTCATTGTCATGTGTAGATAGTTGAGATGTAAAACTACTCTCTTGCATTCCATTTATTTTTCTCTCCTAAGCATGCAAACTAGCTAATTCCTTTCCAATGACAGAACTGGAAAAATAAATCAACTCTTTGTTTATGTCAGCATCAGGTGAACTTGACAACTCAAATGGGGAATCAAAAACCACAACAGTCCCATGCTCAAGATGGAGAACATTTCCAAGATCTTGCTTCTCTCTAATTACAGAATTAACAAAATTATTGGAACAACTTTGTCTATTATTATCACTCGTTGATTCAAATTGTTTATTCTTCACAGTTCTAAGTTTTTAATCTGATTTAATGTCATCCTCACTACATGTTGGACTCTTCAATGTTCCTACAAGAACATTATTGTTATCAAACTTCATATCTTCTGGTGCTTCCTTTACTACTCCAACATCCTTTGTAGAAAACTCTATAACTAGCCCAGAAGTTTCTGTTTTTCCTTCATATCCCTCGCAAGAGCTTCCCAAAGATGAAGACATATCAGAAATTATCAATTCAATCACAGATTCTGAATCTTGTAAAGGTTCCAAGATTCCCCTCGAAATATTTCTTTCGGTGGTCTCATCAATAGATGATGAAACTCCTTATATCCTTAACGAGGGAGTGCATGTCCACAACATTAACCATGTTTCCTAATGACTTCTTTGGAAATAGTATATTTTCACATTTTGTGGAATTTATAAATGAACCACAAGGATGGGCTGCAAAATTAGGCTCTGGCAGTGAAGAATGCATAATGGTTTCTATAGCTAGGTCAAAATTAGCCCCTCCATCAACAACTTTAACTGTCTTATGTAGGGCTGTCATTAGAGGATTTGTTGAGGTAGATGATGAATTCTTACTCAAAATTAAATCCTCCACCTACCTATGAGAACCACAAAGTTTAGAATTCTATGCAAAAACCTCCCCTTTTGACTCCCTTTCCATATTTGAAGAGCTTCCTACCAATGACACTTGTTTTTGCATCTGCTACTTTTTAGGCTTATGCTCATATTTTTTCATCTTATTTGAACATTCATTTGTTGAAAGACCTGCTTGTTTTTTAGATACATTTTTATTCTTTTTACTAGTATGATGATATAATCCAGACTCAAGTGCAGAAACTACAGAATAATTTGAAACCGTACCATTAGTGAGATCACATGTTGTCGCAGCAGGCATGTTCACTGGTGATAGATTAACTCCATCTACTTTATCTATAGTCAATACTTCAGATGGAGGACTGATGGAAAACTGTAAACTACAATTATATTCGTCATTGAAAAATGCAACTGCAAGAGAACTTGATTTATTTCCAAGAGATTCTGGCAAGGAGTTTGTCTTTCCATCCAGAAGTTGAACTGGATCCAAAGTGGTTTTTGAAGCCTGTGTGAATGGTTTCAATATATCCATAATATCACCAGAATGGATTGTAGCAAGTTTATTTTTTCCTATTAATGGGTGTGAATTTTTGTCGATTTTTGTCTTTAAAGGTTGATGAAAAGTAGATGAAATGTTACCATAAGACCCAGTTGGCATCGATGAGTATAAAATCATTGGGCAGGAACCACTTAAAGAAACAAAACCTGAAAGTGGAGGTTTGTATGTAGGCAGTCCTGTTGATGGAGGAATGGAATATTTAATTGATGACATAAAATCAATGATCAAAGCAATGAAATGAAATCATTGTGGAAATAAAGATTCAAAACTTGCTCATTTTTGGCATATCAAATATGCTCCAAGTATGGGAACAAACATGAGAGTTGAATTGTCAACTCTCTAGGCTCTTGTCAATGTGTTCAACCAAAAAGATGTCAAAAAACTAAATATTTTGGGGGATTCAAAACTTGTTGTGGATTGAGTTTGCAACAAATTCAACATAATGGCGCCTCATTTGGCTCACATTTTTCATGGTATAAAACAAGTCTATGACAAATTGGATTGGTTCTCTTGTGGCCATATATACCATGAACTCAATACCCTAGCAGACAAGCTCTCCAAGGAGGCTCTCCAACTTATTCCACAAGTGCTAGAATACCAAGAGTATATGAATAATAACTTTGTGGGGGTTTTTTCCTTCCATATATATATTTTTTTCTCACTTATTGCTATATTTTGTGATTATATATGTAAACAATCCAATGATATTATCTGAAAAGTGAGAGACATTTTTCTTAGCTTTTAAAATCTCGCACAATATATAATTGGAACAAACTTTTATTACTAGAAATCAATCAATTACTTCTACATACCACAAAAAGTGGAAAAATATCTATAACCTTTGATCACCATGAAGATCAAAAAACCTTGACAATGGTGTTCTAATAACATTGCCAAATATCCAAAATTGACAAAGCACAATTTAATGAGTTTTGATTAGTCAAAATTACCATGTGGATCAACTACTCATGTCGAAATGATGGTATATTGGATTAGGTGTGGGTTGCACTTGCATTTGAAAGAGTGAACACAACGTGGATAAAGAACATTGACTACACTAGGAACCTCGACAATGGGGTACTAATAACATGGCCAAAAATCCAAAATTGACGAAGTACAATGTAATGAGCATTGATTAGTCAAAAGTACAATGTGGATCAAAAACTCATGTGGAAATGATGGTATATTGGACTAGGCGAGGGTTTCAATGGAAGTGGAAAGAGTGAACACAACGTGAATAAAGATTAACTTGGAGAAGGAATACAAGGAATCGTAGTGTTAGTTGCACGTATAGGGATGGTCAAAAAAGCAAGTAGAAGCATTTGAGACACCATAAAAATTGGCAACTCATTTTTTCTACGAGACATCTAAAAGAGAAATCCAAAAGCACATTTTTTGATATGGAAAAGCTTAAAATCCTCCTTTTGGAAAATTCATCCTTCACATTTGTGAAAATTTTCCATCTACATTTCCCATAGAGATATGTAGAGAAATGTTTCTTCAATCAGCCTGAAAAAGGGAAAAATAAAAAACCCTTTTGCGAAAATGCATTTCCCTCTATGTTTCACCACATTTCCCAAAAGAGATGCATGGAAAAATGTTTCTTGGAGCATCCTACAAGAAAAAGACACCTTGGGAACATGGGAAACATGGAGGTGCCCCCTCCCACCCTAAGGGACACATCCTCGTAGAACCATGGTTATTTCATTCATTTAGTGGCATTTCTGAGTCATCATCATTCATTTGTTTATGAATACAAAGTTTATCATATACTGCTATGTTGAATGGTAAGCATGTGCCAAAGCCCTATAACAAGAGGAGCTGCTTCGGATAGAATCAAGGCCATACCTCAAAATTGCGACTAAACTTTCGTAGTTATAATATCAGCATGTGGACAACAACACAGAGGAAATTCACTATAATGCAGAGACCTTACAAACCATATTTTCTTGATGATCAGAGAGGATTTGGTACTTAATTTTCATTGAGAATAGCATATATTGTCATCTATCGGTAAGGTACACCTATAAGACCTCATTTACAGATACTTCCAAAAGTCTGCCTTGGAAATATTACTTTTATTTTAACAATCAAAGAACTTCTATAACAATTATTGTTGACTAGTGTAAAAGCATAGCTCTGAAAGAATGGAAAGGTAATGTGGGCTATATATAACATGCAAAAATAAAAAACTGAATAAGTAGGAAGTGTTGTTAGCCCAAATCATGTTGTAAACTGACCAGTATTAAACTTTTTCGACTTCATAGCGTCACACTAGTGTGTTTGTAGAAAAAAATTGGTACTGTTGAAGTGGTGTTAGAGATGTTAAATTTGGGTGTGTTTATAAGAGGAAACAACTAGTTGATGACCCTGTAGCCATGAAGTGTAGCATGTTAGTTCCAACTCTAGCTATTTCCCTCACCTTTTATATACTCAAACCATCATTTCATTGTTTCTAAGAGGGAGAAATTGAGTTCCCATGGCATATGATTTGATGAGTAGTTTTAAGGTGGAACCCCTTCGACAAATTATATGGATTGTATGCCATCAACTAAGATATAAAATTTGGTTGACTCGGCCAAAACATGTGGAAAATAGATAGTTATTGTGGCAAATGTAGCTATTTCCCTCACCCTTTCATGTTGAAGCCATCATTTTTTTGTTTCTTAGAGGGAGAAGTTAAATTCCCCAGGTCATATGATTTATGGGTTAAGCGTTAACGATTAGGAGTTTAGGGGTTAATGGGTTAGGGGTTTAGGGATTTAATGGTTTAGAGGTTTAGGGTTTATGGGGTTAAATGGGCTAGGGTTTTATGGGTTTAGGGGGTTAAATGTGTCAGGGTTGAGAATTAGGGCTTAAGGGATTAGGGTTTAATGGTTTATAGGTTTAGGTTTTAGAGGGTTAAATGGATTAGGGGGTTTAGGGGTATAGGTTTACCACCTATTTTGTAACTGAATATATGGACTCATTTTTTCCTACATGAATATAAAATTGAATTACAAAAAAACTAAGGTTCATACATCATTAAAAAATTAATTATGTTTCATACTTAAATTAATAAATTTTCATACCTATTTAGTAAATAGGTCTATAAATATATATTTTAGTGTTTATCAAATGTAAATATGATGATTTAATACTAGATTTTAATGAAATCACATGTTTAACATAAGAAATGTTATATTTATCTATTTATTAAATGTATATATGAAGATTTAACCTTAGATTTAAAACAACTCACAATTTTAATATAAATCAATGAAGTTTAAAGACTAAACTTTATGGCGAGATATTAAATATAAATATAAATATTAATTTGGCAATCTAATTAATATTATAACTTTTGCTAAAATTATGATGAATTCATTCGTGTAAAGTTGATAGATGATACATGCAATTATGTTAATTGTAGATGAATCCATCTACACTGTTAAATTTTAGAGACAAAAGGGTATTCATAATTTTAACACTGTAAATTCAGAGACCCATTTGTCTCTAAATTTTAACACTACAAATGGATTCAAAGACACCTATAGTGAAATGTAACACTTTGGTACCAAAATTTCAATTTTCCATCTATGGAGTGACACAATTAAAAATTACTGACATAAATGACTAAATCATATACTTGTTGTACTTGTTATTTGGCCATATTTTTATTCTTGGACGATAATAGTCATTTATATTAATCATTATTAATTTTGTCACTTATTATCTAGTCATATATTTTAATCCTAAACAAAATTAGTCATTTAAGTTAGTCGATTTTATTTTAGTCACTTATTATCTAGTCATATATTTCCCTATACTAAATTAGTCATTTAAGTTAATCACTTTTATCTTAGTCACTTATTATCTAATCATATATTTTATTCCAAGACTAAATTAGCCATTTAAGTTAGTCATTTTAAGTTCGGTCACTTCAAATTTCTCAAATTTAGTAGTAATTGACTTGAAATAATTGCGGTGACTAGCATTTTTAGTCACCTATTCATTAATTTCATCATTTTTACTACTGAATGTTGACATGGTTTGGCAAAGGATAAAGCTTCCGTATGGCAGTAATGACACCAAAAGATAATGTCTTCTTTAAAGGAATGCTTTTATTTTTTGTATCTAGACAAAGACTATGAATATTACCCTACATATGGGTACACTGTCTAGTGGTTGGATCTGAAAAGAAACAATTAGAGTTTTGAGTTGTTCTTATTGTTGAAATACAATGTATGTCGTTAGGGCTATATAAGAATCAACTTTTTTGTCTTGCTAATAATGGTTCAACCTTCTTTTCGTCAATCAAAGAGATGAAGAACTTTGAATTTGGTCAAGTCTCGAAAGAGTGAAGATTGGAATATTGTGAAGATGATTAGGGGCATAGATGGTCTTTCCTCAAACCTATTTCCGCAGATATAAATAATATATTTCTAGGTTACCTTCCTTTGCACAGCACTGAAGAAAAAATCCTTTCTTCTAGCTACTCTGAAGTGCAACTAAAGGTGTATCATTTGGTGACTAGATTGTGCAATATAATAATTATCAATGGATTGTCCATTATGGAGGCGACAAGGTTCGATCTGCATATGGTTGAGGATCTCAATGATTTGATCGAAAATGGAAATGTTTTTTCGCTTACTCCAAATGAAAATTCCATTGTTTACATACCTCCACTACCTTCGGATATATTTTTTTAGCCTTTGAGCCTTTAAGATGTTTTATTTTTCGACATTGCAAAGACCGTAATCCTCTTTAATGATTTTAAACATTTTATTAAGATCATTGAAATCCAGATGTTGATGTGGTATGGAGGGAAAGGCTATGGTAAAGGTTGATATTTTGGGGATTAATTTTGTTTAAGGGTGCTTTGGAAAATTTGGGATATAGTTTGTATTTTTTTGTTTTTTGCAACCTGTAGAAATTGAAAGGTTCTCTTGCATATCTAGAAGGAAGGTTTTGTTGGAAAGGATCCATGAATAGCATAGCTTTTTATTGTTTGAACAGGAAGTCTTAAGAGGAAATGTTTTTAAACATCTTTATTTGTGTGACCTATTTAGTTATATGTACGAGATCTTTGTTGCACTCGTTTGATGTATGTGCTCGTAAGGCTACACATGTCGATTTTTTCCATGTTTGTATGTGTTTCTTCCACAATGAAGATATATGGTGTAGGAAATAATGTTTTGATGTTTATTTTGGAAATATAATGTAATGTTCCAAAAATTTTGCACATATAAATTTTGGAATATTAGATTTTTCTACTTTCACCTAGGAGAGGAATAAATTGGTAAGGAGGCCCATGAAAAATAAAAATATGAATAAATTCCACGTTAGTAAGGAAGGATATCACCTTAGGAGTTGGTTTTACACTTCCAAGAGTGAACAAGGAAAAATTGGATGGGGAAATAGTGAAGTTTGACTAAGTCAACATGCATTCTTGAGGCAGAAGAAATCACTCAAAGAGACTAGCTCAATGTGAACAAGGATCAACATAGACACATATATGAGAACCAGATTGAAGATCCCTTGGTGTGAACAGAGGCATTGTAGGTGGATTGGTTATAATTGACCAAGACAAAAACGTTGTCACAAAGAGGAGGGAAGCTAGCTAGGGCAACGTAGTTTTGAAAGAGGAAGCTTCATGAAGAAGTCACCTCAACATTGTGTGGGGTCCGGGGTGAGGAGGCTTGCCAAATATAAAAGGAGGGCATAGCATCAAGGGAGAGGTATTCATGTATTCAGCTATCTTGGTCTTGGGACCAATTGCAAGCTTCAATTGTTTAGTCGGAGTTGCTGCACTGCTTAGTGCAAGGAATTCTTGTGCGGGAATTCCATCCTCTCTTTAGATCAGCTTGCTGAATGGATCAAAGGGGAGTGATTTTAGCTTCATTTTATGTATTTTTCTTGGGGCCATTCCTCCACATTCATCCACAGCGCAGTTTACTTTAGAAACTATGTCCTTTTATGCAGGAGCATTGTTGATGGGTTAAACATTGTCTTTGCATGCTAGTCTTTGAGGAGGAGGTGTTCATTTCCCTTCGGGAGTTCCAATAAGAATGACTAGGGCCATTATATGTATTATTCAACATTTATATTTCATGTTCAGTCATGTTAATACAGTGTTGCAGTGAACTACATTATTTTCTGCAGTGCTGCTTTGTACATGCATTTTGTCGGAAACCTTTGTCGGGTGTCTTGTTCTTGCTGTATAAGAGATTAAACCTCCATTTCTTTGCTGTGTGATTAATGTAAACTCTATATCAGACTTATCTCTTAAATTTATACAGAAACACTCATTATAATAATGCATTTCTTGCTTCAATAGTTGTTGCATGAGCTAGGATATGAGGTTTTGGCTTATTTTAGCTACATAGATTTGGGGAGATCTGTTTATATGAGCTAGAGTTATTTATTTCAAATATAATTCCAAATGTGAACTAAATATCATGTCTTCTAAGGGATCCAAGTCCCATTTCTCACTTTCATAGCATTATTTTCTAAAGACAACAGTTTTATGCCCTGTATTGCTGCATTCCCCTACCCGGGAAGGAGAATATAGGCCTATCTCTTGCTGAGGTTCTTTCATTTGTTGGTGTGATGTTATTTTAAATATAATGAGATTATCTAAATTGAAATGCTCATGGTTTTTTGAAGCTCCACATTGGTAATAACTCAGATTATTCCCTGTTCCCAACTTGTGAAGATTACAGTGGTATCAAAGTTGCCATCTTGGCTCAGCCTGTGGATTTCAGATCCAATAAGAATATAAGAAGAAGAGGAGAAGAAAATTATGGAGAGGATGAGCTTACTCTCGTCCATTTTCAGATCCAAGAATAAAGAATAATATAAATGCATTGAAACTCCAAAAGGGTTTCAAGGAGGAGAGAGTTGTAGTGAGACCTCTAGAGGGTTTCAAGAAGCAAAAATAGATGCATGCACTTCCTGTTCTCATACACGAAGTGGGTATTTGGCATAATACAAGTGCCAACCTATGGCTTTCAGGAAGACCTAGATTTTCCTCAGTTTATTCAACTGAGAGAAGGGAAAAGACCTTGCAACAAAGGAGAGATCAGAGGCAATAGATTCCTATTGTCTAAATTTGATGGGTCAACTATAGAAATAGCTTGTGTAAGAAATCCTGAGGCATTCTTCATAATTCATCTAGTGGGAGAGAGGGAGGAAGCTGAAGTTGCAGCGCTGCACCTGGAGGGTGAAGCTAATGCTTGGTGGTGTAGTCACTTAAGCCACACTAGACTGACTTATTTTTATGAGTTCACTTGAGAGCTGATCAGAACCTTTGATGAACAAACATCAAATGAGAGTATACCCACACCACCATGGGAGGAGGCAAATATCAACACTACCATAGCCTTGAGAGAGCAACCTCCTACACCAGCAGTTGGATCAGCAACACATTGAAGAGAGGAACTCTTGCAGCCATAGAAGATTTTCCAAAGGCTCACAAAGGTATGCATAACTTTCCAAGTCTTAACATTTCAGAAAATTTCATGGAAAGGGTTGGAGACTTGTTTGCAAATGGCCCAGGATCAAATAGTATTACTGAGATAGAGCAGCAGAATTGCTCTGCGTTGTGAAAGCTTGAAGGGTTCTACGGAGATTTGAACCATCAACCTATGGACCACTGATGGGCTACATATAACCCTTGAGGCTGGAGTTAAAATTCTTGAGGGATGGAGTGAAATTTTCTCCAAACAAACTCATGTAGAAGCAAATGTTCATCTGAGGGTTGACACATGAGAGAGCCAGAACACCCTGGAGTAGGGTTATAGCACTTTCAAGAAGTAGCAACAAGGCGGCTTTTCCTTTAGCCCACTTGGATCCTTACAGGTTCTAGATGATCATGGGTTATATATTTTCTCTAGGAGATCTCCAAGGAGCTGCATTTCAGCATCCCATGAAATGAAAGGAGAAGAATCGGATATGGGAAGATGGTAGACCTCATTGGAGGAATGCCAATATGGAGGAAGATAGGAGGCATCCACATGGATTTGAGTGGATATGGATGGGAGGCAAGAGATTGGTAAGCCTCTTCTAAGTCTATGACACCGGGAAGCAAGAGGCAATGTTGCATTGGCTACTCTTGAGAGAGTTTGGTCAACCTATGACATGTCCTTTTCCATGGGGTGAGAAGAGGAAGGAAGATTGGCAGGATACTTTCATCATGGGGCAGCAAGGAGTGTGGATGAATTATGGTGATGTGATCATTATGTTTTCACCACATAGGTTGTATGATGGAGGTATGGTGAGGCAGCAAAGTCATTTTTTGCTTTTTAGGATTGGGAGAGAGCAAGGGCAGATTTTCTCTCACACTTGGCATGATGTTTCAGGAGAAAGGGATGGCACTAGCATAGTGCAAAGAGAAGCACCTCTATCTTGGGAGGATCTCTACATGTACAACAGCATTTTGGGAAGAGTCTTTGACACAATCTATGTCAAAGAATTGAGCTTTGAAATGATAGTCGCCCTACTCCAAAGGCTAGCAGCACTATCACTTAGGAGCTTCGATTGCTTGCTAGAGTGTTGCCAAGACCACTTCACAACTAATGCACCATGGAAGCATGTAGAGTATGGGCATGAAAAAGTAATGGATGTGAGTATCCATTACTATTTTTTGACCTTCATTGCTTGGATTCACAAGAACAAGGAGAAAGATCTACATGCATCATTTGTGGACTTTCCTTCCATGCATTTTTATGCATACCATCCCTCAATGGAGGAGTTCACTTGGGAGGGCATTCCATTGAATGTATATCATCATATGAGGAGATGGAATATGAAGAAAATGTTAGCACAACCACTTCCGTCTCATCTGCAGCAAGGGAGAATTTACTTTTGAGCCATTTTAGCTCAATGACCAAAGTACATGATGGAGGAGGTAAAATTTTGTTTTGTATTTTACACTTCCTTATCTATATGAGCATCATATCATACCAAGAAGAGTCTTTCCTTCTTGCATATTATATTTTTATGTACTTGAGGCCACTTGCAGCGTTTATGATGGCCATTCTATTTGTGGATTGTGGGGGAATGCCACATGGTTTTCGGTGTGCATCATTGGCGCCAAATTATGCTTTCATGATTCCCTTTTGTAAAATGAATGTGGCAGCAAACAAGTGGCTGAACAAACACTTGTTTCACTATGTATTGAGGCAGGAAAAGAATGCCCTGCGTTGGTTCCATGTTTGGGACTATGTTCTACCTCCTTGTTTTCATATGTTTATGCTTCCATATTATGCTGCTAAAACATTGATTGTAGGAAGCACCATTGGAGGAGTAGCATAAGAGGTGAAGAGGCCCATTGAAAAGATGATTCTTCACATTATACAAGCTGCATATTTCAGAAAGAATAGTGGGCAGACCTTGATTGCCATGCTGTACATCTTTCCTTCAAGTGAGAGGTCTCATTTGGGAGGTTTTGAGTTCTTCGAGGAGATACCTCATGGGTGTTGGATTTGATGGGGTGGCTTGGGTTTTTCTTGAAGACTGTTATATTTCAGCCATATATCAGCAAAAGCCCCATATATATCATAAGTGGAGAGAGGAGAAATAAGAGATGTACATTTTGACTCCACACAGTCAGCTATGAAACCCACCTTCTTTGCAGGAGCTCAAGGTGGAAGAGATCCTTAATGAGTTGCCATACTGGAGGGTGACTCATTTTGTTTGGTTGATAGCTTGGGGAGGAGAGATTCAAATGGGGATGATGAATCCCAATCTATATCAGCCCTCATGCTTCAAGAGAACCTTCAAACAACCCATTTTTGCCTCCATGGATGTTTCATTGTCACATCATGTTAGCTATTTGGGATGTTCCCCAATAGATGGCTTGCACACTTGGGAGGAGCAACTTGGAGATATATTGATGATAGAACACCTTGATCCTTGGAGGATTGCATCATATGAGGTTGCTACATGGGAGGAGAGGATATTCTTCAGTCTTATCCTTGCAGTTGCTTGAGGACAAGCAAAATTTGGGAGGGGAGGACTATAATGTTCCAAAATTTGCACGTAGCAATTTTGGAATATTAGATTTTGCTACTTTCGCATAGGAGAGGAATAAATGGGTAAGGAGGCCCATGAAAAATAAAAATATGAATAAATTCCATCTTATTAAGGAAGGATATCACCTTAGGAGCTGGTTTTACACTTCCAAGTATGAACAAGGACAAATTGGATGGGGACATAGTGAAGTTTGACTAAGTCAACATGCATTCTTGAGGAGGAAGAAATCACTCAAAGATACTAGCTCAATGTGAACAAGGATCAGCCTAGACACACATATGAGAGCTATATTGAATATCCCTTGGTATGAACAAAGGCATTGCAGGTGGATTGGTTATAGTTGACCAAGTCAACAGCGCTATCACAAAGAGGAGGTAAGCTAGCTAGGGCAACACAGTTTTGAAAGAGGAAGCTTCATGAAAATGTCACCTCAACATTGTGTGGGGTCCAGGGTGAGGAGGCTCACCAAATATAATAGGAGGGCATAGCATCAAAGGAGAGGTATTCATGTATTCAAATATCTTGGTCTTGAGACCAATTGCAAGCTTCAGTTGTTTAGCTGGAGTTGTTGCACTGCTTAGTGCAAGGAATTCCTGTGCGGGAATTCCATCCTCTCTTTAGATCAGCTTGCTTAAGGGATCAAAGGAAAGTGATTTGAGCTTAATTTTTTGTATTTGGCTTGGGGCCATTCCTCCATGTTCATCCATAGCACATTTTACTTCAGTAACTGTGCCCTTTTCTGCAGGAGCATTGTTGTTGGGTTAAACATTGTCTTTGCATGTTAGTCTTTGAGGAGGAGGTGTTCATTTCCCTCTGGGAGTTCCAATAAGAAGGCATAGGGAAATTCTCTATATTATTCAGCATTTATATTTCATATTCAGTCATGTTTAATAGAGTGTTGCAGTGAACTGCGTTATTTTCTACAATGCTGCTTTGTACATGCATTTTGTCGGAAACCTTTGCCGGGTGTCTTGTTCTTGCTGTATAAGAGATTAAAACTCCATTTCTTCACTGTGTGATTAACGTAAACTCTATATCAGACTTCTCTCTTCAATTTCTATAGAAACCCTCATTATAATAATGCATTCCTTGCTTCAGTAGTTGTTGCATGAGCTAGGCTATGGGGTTTTGGCTTATTTTAGCTACATAGACTTGGGGAGATCTGTTTATATGAGCTAGAGTTATTTCTTTCAACTCTAATTCTGCTTGTGAACTATTTATCATGTCTTCTAAGGGATCCAGGTCCCATTTGTCACTTTCATAGCATTATTTTATGAAGACAGCAGGTTTATGCCCTGTATTACTGCATTCCCCCACCCGGGAAGGAGAATATAGGCCTATCTCTTGCTGAGGTTCTTTCATATACTCATGTGATGTTATTTGACATCTAAATAGCTCCTCTACATTGAAATTCTCATGGTTTTCTGAAGCTCCACATTGGTAATAACCCAGATTATTCCCAATAGTGTAGCTATTCCCAACTTGGAAATATTACATATAATTTTTTAAACATTGGTTTTATATGTCTATCCTCAAAATTAGAAGTATTTTTTGTTGGAATTTAAATTTATTTTTTGTCGATATTTAATACATATTTATAGTTTTGGGAGGTAAGGAATTAAATTTTCTTTAAGTTGTATTAGCAAATACTAGCTTGATAGGGAGTTGGCAAACTTCATTTGAAACGATTTTAAATTTGCTGTATAAATGTTGAGCGAAGGAAGAAGCAAGAGTGGTGCGAAAATACATCGCTCTCCTGGTACTCACAAAAAACAAAATGAATACCAAATAAGATGCTATCATTAGAACAAGGATGTGGTTTGAGCGTGAAGAATATTCGATTACCAACAAAAAAAGGAGCTTCAAAAAATTTCCTAGATGAAAGGGATGTAGATCATAAGTGAAAAATTAGAATTTCTTTGACCTGACGAAGATTTTGTTTCCAAGATCACTTTTGTGCATGTTTGTGATGCCAAATAATTGACTTTTTTTATAGCTTTGTTAACATTGGTCTTGTTTGGGAAGAGAGAGGTCATTTGCAGAACAAGCATATTTCATTTGAAAACAATGAAGTGAATACAATTTTGGAAGATTTCCAAAATGATGGAATTGAACAATTTACGACATCTGATTTGGTTATTAATAGTGAGATGGCTCCCGAGATGGATGAAAATTTGGGTGGTGCTACTAGTAATGTGGGTTGGGGAATTTCTTCAACTATATAGTGAATATAGTCATGCCTCTTGAATATGTTCATAATGTATTTGTTGCAACAACACAAGGGATTCAAGTTTTTTCCTTTTCCATTCTTTTTATTTCTTGTTGTTGTGAAATTTTTTCTTGTATATTTTTTTTTCTTTAGAAAAATCTGTTATGTGGGATTTACGATTGGGGAAAAAAGTATTTCCCCTAGACCTAGTGGACTAGTCTATGACAACAAAAGACAAAGAATATAAAGTTTTTTCCTTAGAGAAATTGAAGAATGAGAAAGAATCTTACTTGGAATCTATCACAAGATTTGATTTCCTCCTTGCTTGTGGGCAGTGATTGTAACTCCAGATGTCATACTTAGAACTTCCACATACAAGAAAAACAATCCAAGGATCTACAACATCTACGTATAATAATTAAATTACTTTATTCAATGAATCAAAAAGGTATTGACGTATATGAAGATAAATGTGTTACAACACAGATAGGAAAACAAGATACTCTTTTTATTAATAGAAATAGGAAATATTTTACAACCAATAATAGTGGATGATCTTGTAAGGATATCCCCAAGTTGACTTTTCCTTCCTTGTCACAAAGCACACTTCAATGTCACCCAAATTCACGAAGATGATGGCTCTCTTATATTCAAGGCAACAACATGAGGGCATAATCTATCTCAAAAATTAAGCCCTGATGCTATGGACGATAGTAGATTTATAGGAGAGGTAGGGTATTTTAGGATGGGAGGATGAGCTAAAGGGATAAGAGGAGAAATTTTCAAAGTAGGATCAAATAGGATTCACATGGTAAATGGTTAAAACAACCTCCATAAGATTCGAAAATAGGAAGCTTCACAAATAATTTTAATTTTATCAAATTTATAGAATAAGTGCATGTGTAGAAGGGAGCAACTAGCTCTGATCAATGTTGGTGCAGAAAAGGGAAATAACGTTGAACGCGGGTGTCTAAGGGGATAGGATGCAATGGGGTTAAAAACACTGATTTTGAGCAGTTAATCCTAAAAACTCTGACTTTTTAGAAAGGTCATGCTTGGTGGTTTGTTTATGCATGATGAAAACATGTTCATGGCTCTTGATTGATTCATTTTACAGTCGTATGGACAATATGTGACAAAACGGCCTATAACAGATTTCTCCCTAAAGTGCATAATTAGAAGCGTAAATTGATGACTGAAGTGATTTACCTTGTGAAAAGTAAGGATTAAGAAAAATGGTGGAGATAATAATATTTTATAATACATTTTCATCATGATATCTTTTCTAAGGGAGGAGTAACCATGCTCAAAACAGAAGCTAACATAACATGTACAATGATCAAGAAGTATTTTCCACTCATGATAGAGAGTGGACCCATGATTGGATGACTATGTGTATGCTCATAGTCATCATACTTTGTAATTTGGTGTTAATATTTAAATCACAACTTGAATGCAGGGAACTAGATCTGGGGTCTTTTATCTCATTCATTCGATCGTCCACTGTACGATTCTAACCATGTGAGTAAATGAGTTGAATTCGAACATGGTAGACACCATCTGATTACTAAACAATGATGTAACTCGTTAACAAATTCGAGAGAAACCACTGATGAAGTTAATGGATCTGAAGGTACTATATTACAATCCATATGGTGTGAATTGGTGAGCCAAAGTCGAACATAACACAAAATATTTCGATCAAAGATCACTGATGAAAACTCATCGCCAAGAGCGAGGAAACTTTCCATTGACATATGCAAGCCCTAAGGAACGAATGGGAGTTTCTAAGTCAACTTCCTGGATAATGAGCTGATGTCGACAGGGAGAGAGCCATCGTAGGAGGGCCTTGATGTCACAAGGTTTTCACTGGGGTAGAAACACCAAGCTACTTCCTTTCATATTGGGGTATATATATTGAGGGGAAAATGACATAATATATTGAGCATATATTAGGGGGTAAAGGGTTTTTATATTGGAATGTTTAAAACATGGAGCTCAAAGTTAATGAAAAAATATAAAGGGGTATAAAAAATGTTAATGAAAAATTGGATACCTACAGTATATAGTGAAGTTATTGGTTTTTAAATTGGGAAGGTCTATTGGGTTCATATTGGTAGGGGGTTGAATAATGTGATTTTTAGATGTATTTTCCAATATGTAGTCAAATTATGGGTTTTGTTTTGTATGCCACAAATGCATGTGATGTGTCATAGATTCACTTAGTGAAGCCCTAGATACCCCATGAATGACACGAAATAGGTATCAAGATTTGAGACAGAATGATGATGATGTGGAATTAGTTCAAGAACAATAGACATGATTTTAGGCTTAAGAGTATTGCAAATTATTGCAGAAGATATCAGTTGAAGGAATTCCCTTGAACATATTAGCGACACTTTATGGAGTTGGGCGCATTGACCCAAAATCAAATTTGGAGGCTTTGATATGGTGTAAAGAACAAACAATACAAGAATATTTCACAACCTAGCTGTCATGGATATGAAGTGAAAGAGTGTCATGTTCAAGAGCGACTCACTGCCATTAATAGGTGGAGTATCACATTTTCCCAATTTCCCCAACCATTTCTAGTTAGTACCTATTTAATTTTCAAAATATCGAGGAGGATGTTATCACCTATATTGACCTCAGATTGAAGGAAGGCAAGCCAGGGTAACCACAAACCACGCTTAACCTTGTAGCTAGCCCTACAAGGCAAGGAGAGGGCTCTCTCCGCAAGGAATCTCAGTCAAGGATGACTGTGGAAAAAATATTTTAGGCTAGGTATAGTAGCTCGAAAGGTTTTGATAGATTTTGTTGGTGTTTATTGGATCAGACGGAGCTGTGCATTTTAAGTTTGGGAAATTAATTCAGAAATGTAGGGTATTCTATGGGGCAAGGTAGGCATGAACTTTAACACCTTTGGCTTAATGATGTGAAGTTTTTATATTGGTGAGGAGCTCAGGAGGGCATATGAGATGAATCCTTCTCAAACAGTAGAAAACATAAAATATTGAATGATTTCCCAAGGCAGAGCACTCTAAAAATGGATTCTACCTATCTAACTTGAAAACATTCAATAGAAATTAATGGAATGAATGATGGCAAACATAAAACATTTAACAAACGATTACAAAAGAAGAAACTGTGCTAAAATTACATACCGCAGGGATCCCATAAAAATAGCTGCAAATCTTCTTAATTTCCTGCAAAGCTGATTACAAATATTGTACAATCAATCTTAGAGAACCCAAGTGATTCCAACCCCTACAAATGACTAAAAAATTACATTAAATAGACTAGCCTCAGGGGGCGAATCTGTAAAAAGAGGAACTATTTCACCTGCCCACAAACAAAAACCTGAAGATAGAAAAACCCAACGATATACCTCTGAAAGAGAGGAAACTTTATACTCGACCATTTGGCAGTATTATCTGTTACATTTACTCCAGCCAATGGAAAGAAAACAAATCTAGAACCAATTTTCCACCACATTTATCATTTTTCGTCGTTTCGTGAGTTGGTGCTGTAATGTTCTCTGCATTCACAGTTACTTATGACCTTAACAAAATGCTCGCCCCTTTTAAACTTTTTGCTGAAGAAAACCCTTTCAAACAAATAAAAAGAATGTGCCTCATTTGAATGGAGAAAAGCCATTTTTCCTTAGAAATGAGCAGAAAGAGAAGTTGTGGGCCATGGGAATCGCAATCGCAAATGGAAGAGGAGCGGGAATGTTCTAGGCGGAGGAAATCACGATATGTGATGAGCGATGGAGCGATGAACGAGGAGCGACGGGCGATAGAACGATGCGATGCAAATGATGATCGCATTGGCGGAGAATTATGAAGCAATGTGATGGAGGATGAAGCGGCGATGCGATGCGATAGAGGATGAAGCGATGTTGCGATGCGATAGAGGATTATCGCATCGGTGGAAGCGAGATGGCAGGGTTCGTCATTGTGAGAAATACGATATGCGATGATGTGATGCGTTTGCATCGGAGCTGTAGGAGACAGCAATACAAAGATTTTCCAGTAAAGGGAAAATATAGAAAAAGGTAAGAATTTTAAAGTTAAAGGCTAGTGAAGTAATGGAAAAAAAGGGCAGAGCTATGTTTTTTGAGTCATTTATTCATATGGGCATATTTTCCGATCCAAAAGCTGATTTTTGGAGTATGATATACCCTTGGAAAGCTTTTTCTGAGTTTCTTCTATTGAACATGCTTAGAATATGATTTTCACTGAAAATTATGTATGGAACACTTTTGAAAACCAGACAAAGAAAAATCCCCTTTGACCCTTGGTGATGGGCTGTGAAAGACTAACATTGGCTTTATGGAGATAGCAACTTTTGAAGTTCAAATTATTACATATGGAAACATACAATTACCTAAGAAATGATACTAAAAACAAAATACTCTATTTTCACCTCAAAACATGGTTTTGAGGTGAAAATTACATTAAGCTTAAAAGAACAACTATTTGACTTTTCCAGATACTATGATTTGAATTTATTTGGCATCCTCATGTCCTTGTTGATATTTATTGAAACTTTCATCATTAATTTGACTATGGTGGAACCCTAAAACCTAATGAGACCAACACCTATGACCTAATAAAATGAACTGCAGAGTGAAAATGAATCATGAATGAATACCATAGAGAGGAGAACCAGCAAGTATTTTTCATGAGGGAAAAATAATGAAGTGATCCCAACCATCAGTGGATCCATGACCTAATGGAGTGATAAAAAGTTATAGTATGCGACTCCTACTATGAAAATGCAAAAGAGAAGATTTTTATCACTGATGGCAGCATGAAAAGACTGACACCAACATTTGCTCCAATGGGGATGGTAGCTCCTTGGAGGTGCCAATAACATCGTAGACCTAGTAGCCTTATCCATTGGGCAATACAGTCAAAATACTTCAAAGACTGAAAACTGACACAATGTAGACTGACTCATGACTCAAGCCATGACTGTAAACTAAATAAAAACTGGCAAACCTTACACATATCATTCAAGTTTTATAGCCTTCGCTTCGGGCCCCAAGCTTCAATGACTATGTACTTGAAATCTTACCAAAAATGAATATGGCATGTACAATGACTGTGACATAATTTCAGAGAATCATCTTAAAAGTAGTAGTGCTTCAAGAGCTTACCATTCACTGGCCCTCCTGGGAAATCTTGACCATCCATCTCTGTGAGAAGAAAAGTGTTCTATCCTCTGTATGCTGAAATCTTATACAGTCCTTTCCATAGGTTATCGAACTTACCATGCTTTCCTTTGTCCTCATTTTGTGCATCCCATCTTAGCACTACATCTTCTAACTGAATTTTTTCTGCTTTGGTTTTGTGGTCATAGATTTTATTTATTTTTTCCTACAACCGGAAAGTGTTTTGAGAAACTTTTTCCCTTGTTTTCTGAAGGTGCATCATTTGATTGATCATTCACTAAATATCATCCTCTTCACTGCCAGCTTCTTGTAGTAATCTCATGACCAGAATTGTAAGTGATATAGGAAATACTGAATCATTGCCATAAACCAATTCGAATGGTGACATACCTATGGATTTCTTTCTACTAACTCTGTCGGCCCATAATGCGTTAACAATTTTTAGATGCCAATTCTTCTTATTCGCTTCCAACATTTTCTTGATTATATTCACCAAAGTCTTATTTCATGACTCTTCCAATCCATTTCCCTGCGAGTATTATGCTATTGAATGGCCCAGTATAATATTTTACTTATGGCAAAACTCCACCATCTTCTTGGATTTAAATGCCGCTGCATTATCTGTTATGATCTTGTGAGGGCAACCAAAACGAAACAAGATATTTTATTCTAAAAATTGAATAATTACCGTATATGTTGATCATAAACAACTCCCTATTAAAATTTTCGTATGCAATGTGGCTTAAACCTCTCAAATCCCCTCTGTCAGCCTCAAAAATCCTTTTTCTACCTATCGTTGTCGTCTCCTGCCTCTAAACCGCATTATAAAAGGCCGCAAATTCCATGATTCTCATATAATCGGGCCCTAGCCCCTTTTGGCCAAGCCCCTGCACCTTTTCCTCCACGTGACCCGCACCCGAGACCGAGAGTTTAAGCCCCGGGCGCTATATCGCAATTGGAGCCGTCAGGCGGGCGTTTCCCTTTGTAACATCAAAAAAAAGTTCCGATGCGATTGTTTTATTAAACAAAGTCCCGCGACACATTCTTTACCATTGATCTGACATAAATATCGGACGGCGGAGCACTAATCGCACTCCCTGCCTAATCGCAATCGGAAGTCTTAATATGTGCCACCCCGCCCCCCTCCGATTGCGATCCCCCGATCCACTTCTCCACCATCAATCTCCCTGCCATATCGGACGGTCCAGTGCTAATTGCTCCGTCGCAATCGCAGCGTTCAATCGCATCCCCTCTTCCCCGCCCCCTGATTACGATTGCTCCGATCAAATCCTAGCCTTCCATCTCCCTGTTGATCCAACGTTCAGCGCTCAATCACTCCCCGACCTCTGATCGCAATCACAAGTCTGAACTCCCGATCCCTGATCGCAATGCCCCTCTGATTGAATGTGAACCGTCGATCTGATCTCTGGATCAAACGGTCAATGCTCAATTGCGCTCCCACCACCGATCGCAATCACAATTTTGAAATGTGTCACCCCTGTCCCTCCTTTGATTGCGATTGCCCGATTCAATCACAGCCATTCATCCATATTTGAAATCAAGGGCCCAGATCTTATCGCATCAAGCCCGTCTCTCTTTCCCTTTTTCCCTCTAAACGAATCTCCACCGTTGATCCCCGGGTAAATCCAACGGCCATCGCTTCCCCTGTCCCAATCGTAATAAAAAACTTATATAGTGTGTTCCCCTTGCTCCTCCCGATTGTGATGCTCTGATTTGATCCTGACCATCCATTAGATCTAGGATCTAATGGTCAAGATTTGATCGCCCTTTGCCTCCGGCTGGGTCCCCCCTCATCGCATTTCATTGCATTTCCTTCGCATTTCTTTGTATTTTGTTCGAAGTTTAAAGTTTAAGACTTTACACGAAAGTCTTATATTTCATATTTGTTCCGCCCACTTTCATATATTATTCCGTTGTTTGATCTCTGCCATTGATTTTCATCCCCAAACCACGATCGAATGGTCCATAAGCATGTTTTGGTCAAACCCTATTAGTTCGCTGTTTACACCATATCAAAAGCATTTCCCATCATCATTTCGTGTAGAGCCACCATTTCACCACCGCTGCGTAGCCATTCTGCCCGTCCTCCGTAACCATCCACCTCCTCTGTGCATGGATTTCTTAATACAGTTGCATGTTTTGCAGGGTGCAGGCGTTAAACACCACCATGATTCACAGTCGCTGTTATAGCAATGCAGAGCCCGAGAGCACAGGAAAGGGCCATGTTCAGAAGTGAAATCATGGAGAAAGGTCCAGAATGGTATGCCGACAAGACTTTCATTAAAGGAACAGAGTTTAAACTCTGTACAATCCTCCCCAGAGCTATTAAAGCACAAATTTCACAGTCAGAGGCAAGCATGGAAGTGGCAAAGGAATATCAATGGAGCAGTAGAGAGTTAAAGGCATGCAATTGAAGAATTTAAGCCTTATTTCAGTAATTTCGAAGGCAAAGTACCGTACTAAGGACCGCGAGATCACTTGAAAGGCTCAGCGCACAAAAATCAAAGCTATCAGGGTTCTCATATTAGCAGATTTGTTCTAAAGGACAAAGTGCCCATATTACTTCTATATTTTACCATGTTCCTGAAGAAAGTTCTGCACTGATCACAGTCTGAAGCGGCCAAGAGAATTTGTTTTGAAGTATGGTCGACCTTTGTATCTTTATTTCACTTTCTTGTTCATTCACCAAAAAGTACTACAGAGTACTGCAGCCAGGTACAGCAGAGACATACCTGAAGTAAATGGAAGCCTGACGAAGACCATTCTTTCCTCCAGAGAGTACTGGAGATAAATGCGCTGAGTTTAAACAGAATGGGCTTCGGCCCTTTTCTCTTCTGAGTTTTAATTCTACATTTAATTGTCCACCTACCACCTCTACTCCTTTCTCAGCTATAAAAACCCAGAAGAAACACATTGTAAAGGTTATAGATTTTTATCAAAAAATTATGCAGTGAAAGGATTTTTGTATACAGTTTGTAAAACTCTTGTATGAAGGCTCAGAGCCCATAGGGTTTCATTGAGGAGGAGTTCTATCTATCAAAGACGATTCAGGTCTTTGGTATTTCATAGTCTGTAACTCTCTTTTATATGTTATTTAATATATCATTTAATCTCATCCATCCTTCTTGTATCATGTTTTGGAATGCGAGTGGCTCACTGATTTCTGGTAAGGATTCATCCTAGTTGATGCCGATACTTGGATCAGTCAAGCGCTTTAAATATGGCTCATGCATGATATTCTGTTCCATTATTCAGCTAACCGCACTTCTACTATATTAGTTTCTCTAGGAGGGTGCTTTTAAAATGCTATTATCATGTACGGATTCTTATATTGGTAAGCCCATGCATGGTGGTATTGTATATCTGGGTATCAGCTCAG
>CM076573.1:551269945-551432430 GCA_034641835.2 Pinus albicaulis
CGTATGATTGCAGAAATGTTAGAGGCGGGTATAATTCAACCTAGTCAAAGTTCTTTCTCTGCTCCTGTAGTATTGGTACACAAGAAGGATGGATCATGGCGAATGTGTCCAGATTATAGGGAGCTCAATAAACTCACCATTAAAGACAAATTTCCCATTCCTGTGATTGATGAATTATTGGATGAATTACATGGAGCAATTTATTTTACCAAGTTGGATCTTCGTTCGGGATATCATCAAATTAGAATGAAGACTGAAGATATTCCAAAAACAACATTTCGAACTCATGAGGGTCATTATGAATTTTTGGTCATACCTTTTGGCCTTACCAATGCACCTTCTACATTTCAAGGGTTGATGAATTCCATTTTCAAGCCCTTCCTTAGAAAATTTGTGCTAGTATTTTTTGATGATATACTAATCTACAGCAGGTCTTGGAAGGATCATGTTGAACATGTTGACAGGGTGCTCAAACTATTGCAGGAGAAACAATTATATGCAAAAAAATCCAAATGTTTCTTTGGAGTACAAGAGGTGGAACATCTGGGTCATATTGTATCTCACGAGGGTGTTAAAGTAGACCCTAACAAAATTAAAGCCATTAAGGAATGGAAAGTCCCCACAACCATAAAGAAGTTGCGAGGATTTCTCGGGTTAACAGGGTATTATCGCAAGTTTGTTAAGAATTATGGGAGAATAACGGCACCTCTAACAACATTATTGAAGAAAGATGCATTTTCATGGACTCCTGAAGCAACTAAGGCCTTTGAACATCTTAAAGAGGCAATGTGCCTAGCACCGGTCTTAGCTACGCCAGACTTCACAAAACCTTTATTGTGGAATGTGATGCCTCAGGAAATGGAATTGGTGCAGTTTTAATGCAGGAAGGAAGACCCATTGCTTTTGAAAGTCGTCCAATCAAAGGAAAGTATTTACAGAAACCTATTTATGAGAAGGAAATGTTAGCAATACCACATGCACTAAAGAAATGGAGAACTTACCTAATGGGAAGAAACTTCAAGGTAAAAACTGATCATGATAGTCTTAAACACTTTTTGGAACAAAGACTATCTTCAGAAGAGCAGCAAAAATGGGTCACAAAGATGTTGGGTTATGACTTTGAAATAATCTACAAAAAAGGAAAGCTTAATGTTGATGCAGATGCACTCTCAAGAAAGAATGAAGAGGTGGAAGCATTGCTTTGTGCCATTTCTATTATCCAACCAGATTGGATAACCAAAGCAAGAGATGAATGAAAGAAGGACAAAGATGTATGGACACTCATTCAAAAGTTGCAGCAAGATCCTAGTACATCTGATACATTTAGTTGGAAAAATGATTCCTTATGGTACAAAGATGGCTTATATCTTTGTAAGAATTCCCAACTAAAACAAAAGATTCTTCTGGAATTGCACACTTCTCCTTTAGGAGGACACTCAGGATTTTTAAAAACTTACCACAGGGTGAAGAAAGAATTTTTTTGGGATGGCCTTAAATCTGATATTCAAAAGTTTGTGGCGGAATGTTTGGTTTGCCGGCAGAATAAAGTGGAAACAATTAAGACCCCGGGACTTCTACAACCTTTATCCATTCCAAGTCAACGTTGGGAGGAGATTTCAATGGATTTTATCACGGGTTTACCTAAGTCCGAAGGAAAGAGTGTCATCATGGTGGTAGTTGATAGACTTACCAAGTATGCACACTTTTGTGCATTATCTCATCCATTTAAAGCAAGTACAGTTGCTACTACATTTATGGATAGAATTCAAAAGCTACATGGAAGCCCAAGGGTTATTGTGAGCGACAGAGATCCCATTTTTACTGGAAATTTTTGGACGAGTTATTTTCTTGTTTGGGTACTCAATTAGCTCATAGCTCATCTTATCATCCTCAATCTGATGGTCAAACTGAGATCGTAAATAAATGTTTGGAAGGATATCTTCGTTGTTTGGATAACTGAAGCAAGAGATGAATGGAAGAAGGACAAAGATGTATGGACACTCATTCAAAAGTTGCAGCAAGATCCTAGTACATCTGATCCATTTAGTTGGAAAAATGATTCCTTATGGTACAAAGATCGCTTATATCTTTGTAAGAATTCCCAACTAAAACAAAAGATTCTTCTGGAATTGCACACTTCTCCTTTAGGAGGACACTCAGGATTTTTAAAAACTTACCACAGGGTGAAGAAAGAATTTTTTTGGGATGGCCTTAAATCTGATATTCAAAAGTTTGTGGCGGAATGTTTGGTTGGCCAGCAGAATAAAGTGGAGACAATTAAGACCCCGGGACTTCTACAACCTTTATCCATTCCAAGTCAATGTTGGGAGGAGATTTCAATGGATTTTATCACAGGTTTACCTAAGTCCGAAGGAAAGAATGTCATCATGGTGGTGGTTGATAGACTTACCAAGTATGCACACTTTTGTGCATTATCTCATCCATTTAAAGCAAGTACAATTGCTACTACATTTGTGGACAGAATTCAAAAGCTACATGGAAGCCCAAGGGTTATTGTGAGCGATAGAGATCCCATTTTTACGGGAATTTTTTGGACGGAGTTATTTTCTTGTTTGGGTACTCAATTAGCTCATAGCTCATCTTATCATCCTCAATCTGTTGGTCAAACTGAGATAGTAAATAAATGTTTGGAAGGATATCTTCGTTGTTTTGTATACGATAAACAAACACAATGGGTCAAGTGGTTACCTCTCGCTGAATGGTGGTATAACACTTCCTTCCATACTACAGCAAAAATGACCCCATTTATGGCACTTTATGGATATCATCCACCATCCATCACATCATATTTAAGGAAAAATTCGAAGGTTCAAGCAGTGGAAGATCACATCGAGCATCAGCAAGAAGTTCTCCAACTCTTAAAGGATAACCTGAATTTGGCACAAAATCGAGTGAAACAACAGGCAGATCAACATCGTAGCGAGAGAAGTTTTGATGTAGGAGATTGGGTATTTTTACGGCTACAACCATACAAACAAATGTCCCTCAAGCAAGCAAAGAAGGATAATAAATTATCGCCAAAGTACTATGGTCCTTACAAGGTGTTGCAAAAGATTTGTACTATGGCATACAAATTGGAGCTTCCTGCTTCTTCGCGAGTGCATCCAGTTTTCCATGTTTCATGCTTAAAGAAGGTTATAGGTGAAAATCTTCCAGTTCAAACAATATTGCCAAAACTTGATGAGGAAGGAAAAATCATATTGGAACCTAAAGCGGTCATGGAAACAAGAACTCGACAGCTACGGAATCGATCAATTTTAGAGTATCTCATCAAGTGGAAGAACTTACCCACTGAAGATTCTACATGGGAGGATGAGAATTTTATACAGAAGCACCCGGAGCTACTCAAGCGTTGAGGACAACACTTTTTTGAAGGAGAGGGCATGTTAGGTCCCTATATCACTAGTATAGTCCCTTATTATTGTTAGTGTAACCCCCTTATTGTTATTATTGTACCCTTGTAACCCCCATTTTGTTATTATTGTGCCTTAAATTATTATTGTTAGGTCGGCTAGGATTACATTGTGGCCCACTAGGATTACATTATGGCCCCATGGACTCCTATATATAGAAAGGAGGTTTTGTAAATTGTATCATCCAAGAATTGTTCATTTATGTAATGTATTGGAGGTTGCCCCCTCGAAGTGGCTTATTTCTAGGGGTTTATATCTCTTCACTAACCTGTGTTATGAAGGTAGTTTTACCTGACATTAATCATAAAACCTCTACTATGACACGTGAAGAGGAAGAATTGCAACATGATATATCAAAGCTACAGGATTAGGTGCAACAAATTTCACTCTCACAAAGAGCAACCAAAGATGACATGGATGGCTTAAAAACCTATCCATGTAGACATGGTCTTCGAAGGTAGGGGCTCGACATAGGCTCTTTCTTCTCTGCCATTCTTGGACATGATTAGATAGGCGAGTCGCAGACGATTGACAAAAATAAGTAAAGAGTTCAGTACCGGTGTCATAACAAAGGGGAAGCTGGAAGTAAGACAAAAAGGTCTCGATTAGTTATTGTTTCCCCAATACCGAGGAGGTTATTCATGTTTCAGTCAATTTCAGAAAATAGGATTGAACACATTCATCATTACCTTTCTTGAGATTTTTCAATTCGTTCTTAAAGAAGAGAACTTAATTTGCATTGTTTGCCCTGAACATGTCATTGTTAGAGCACATCACAAGAAGAAAAATATAGTGATGGTAAATGCGGGACAGGTAAAAAGGCTAGTCAATTCTAGCAAGACTTTTATACTTCTTATGGTTAAGCCCAAGGTTGATATGAATCATGAGTCATTTGAAAATTGTGATTCCAAGCTTAAATCAGATTTATATGATGTAGTTGATGCACAACATGAGATGTTTCAGGAACCGACAGGTTTACCTCCTAAAAGGGAGATTCAGCATGAGATCCATTTAAATCGAGATTTTTCTCTTCCTAACATCAGCATGTACCACTTAATTACGCAATTCCTAGGGTTATTGGTGGCTCATGCATGGAGGACTCAGTTAGAACTGAATTGGTAAAGTTATGATAGAGTTGGAAGAGTATTTAATGGATTTTTTATTCAGTTTAACTCAGTTAAGTGATTTAAACTCAGTTGAGCTAGTTGTATCTAGTTTAACTGAAAGATACACTAGTGAGAGTTAAGTGAATTAATTAGTTAATTAATTCATGTTTTTTATAGAGTAAAGAAGAAAATCAACATTTCTAATAAAAATAAACTCTCACAAGAAGCATAATGAAAAAAGTCATTGGATAATTCCTAGAATATTTGGGGCACAAAAATCTATTATCTTTATGAGTCTAAAAGAGTTAAAATGATAAACATTTTCCAGAGGACAATCTAGTGAGCCTGACACTTCTAGGCCTTCCCAAGAGATGGAAAAGCTACTAGGATTTGGTGAATGGGAGGAAGAAGCTACCAGAGTGGGAGCGATTGTGTTCTGACTTGATACAAGAAGAGATTCAACAGAACACCAAATATGGATCCACTTGGTTGGATGATCCCCTTATCAAGCAACTCTTGGATTTGTTTTTGATTTCTTAGTTTCCATCACTGACATCCTGTACATGCCAATTTTAGGAAGAGGAAAATCTTGCTGCAATTGGATTTCATGTTGGATTCCTAGTTTATTGTAACTTTTCCAAGTTGACAGACAAGACAATATTAAAGGCATCTCTTTACAGGATTCATGTGTTGGGCCACTTCAGTGAGGTATATTTCAATTGTTCGTGTTATTTCCTTAAGTATTCCATAAGGTAGCGAGTTATTGGAAACAAGCAGCTTGTAGTAAGCTCTTGGATATGCGATTTCCATCATGAAGGCCATGGAAGAGATCATTTGTTATAATAATGGTTACATAGTGAGCATGTTAGCTTTTGTCGAAAGATATATTGGATGTTTGTTGTGATTTTATTTCCCTCTATTTTCATTCAAAACAATGTAAAAACCCTTTTTACATTGTTTTGAAATTAATTTTTGTTTCGGGACCCACTATTTAAATAAAACTCTGTTTTATTTTACTCGACCCCTTATAGGTTTTAGCCCCAGATTTAAGAAAATTTATCACATGATTGGTTTAAAAGGGGAAATGGGTGTCTTTAAAGCATAAATAAAAGGTGACATAAATGTTTTAAAAGCAGACATGGAAGCTTTGAAGGAAGCTTTGAAAAAATTCCTAGAAGAAAGACATCCTAATGGCGAAAAGGTATTCCATGAAAATCATGAGGAGAATAAAAATAATATGAATGATAATTTTAGAGACTCCAATGTTGGGTTTAAGTCCCACCACATTCCAAATATAAATATGAATAAGTTTGATGGCAAGGATCCAGTAACATGGATACTACAAATGAAGCAATATTTTGATCTCCATAATGTGAAACACACAAAAAAGGTATGCATTGCAACTTTATATTTAGAACCCAATCAGTTTGCATGGTATCGATAAATTCATTATCATATATCACTTATCACTTGGTCAATTTTTATGGAGGAAATGATAGCACATTATGAGGATACAAATAGAAACACCCTCTATAATCCAATTGATAAATTTAAAACAAAATGGTTCAATGGTGGAGCACATTGAGGATTTTCAAAAATTGAATATAAGGGTAAATCATATTCTATATGAGCATATGATTGATGTATTCATAGGTTCTTTAAAGGATAACATCCAACATGAAGTTCCTCTTTGGGAACTTGATTCATTGGAGAAGGCATTCAAGTTGGCAACAAAAATTGAATACAAAATTATGGAAACAAGGAAGCCTAACTCTCACAACTATAAAGATGGAAGTGTTGCTTCTCCTAGACATCCACAACCTACAAGGTTGACACCACAACAATTGGGAGAAAAAAGAGAAAATTGGCTTTGCTACAGTTGTGATAAAAATACACTAAAGGTCATAAGTGTGCCGAGAAGAAATTATTTTTCATAGATTATGAAGAGGAGGAAGAAAAGGAACAAGAATCTTCAAAATAAGAGAATAAACACCATGAACGAACCCCGAAGAAAGAATAAATGAATTTTTTCATATCTTGTAATGCATTGGTAGGAATTACCACTCTTCAAAATCTCAAGATAAAAGGACATATCAAGAAGAAAAAGGTAATATTGTTGATTGATTTGGGTAGTACCCATAATTTTATTCATTGTAAGATAGTCAAGGAATTGAATTTCTTTATATATCCATCACCAGAGTTTCAAGCAATGGTTGCAAATTGAGGAACTATAAATTGCTATGGAAATTTCCATAATATCAATTTATCCATGGGAGAATATGTATTGAACAGTCCAATACTTTCCATTCTAATGGGCGGTGTTGATGTTGTACTAAGAGTCCAATGGTTACAATATTTGGGTACGATAGCTTTTAATTTTCAAGAAATTTTCTTGATTTTTTTTGGAATGAAAGGAAGATAAATTAAGGGGTATCACATGGAAAAAGGGAAATATAATCATCTCTAATGGCATGACAAGGCTTCTAAAGAAATTTAAAAAATGGTGTAATTACACAATTATGCTCACTAGATGTTCAAACATCGAAACCATCTATTTCTCTAGATCTCGAAAAAGTATTGGAAAATCATTCCAAGGTATTTGAGAATCCAAAGCGACCTCATACCTATTTGTGGTTATGATCATGATATTCATTTGATTCCAGGAAGTGTTCCTCCAAACATCAAGCGTTACAGATATCCCTATGCCCAAAAGAGTGAAATTGAATGTATGGTTGCAGAAATGATAGAGGTCGGTATAATTGAACCTAGCCAAAGTTCTTTCTCTGCTCCACTAATATTGGTTCACAATAAGGATGGACCATTACACATGTGTCTTGATTATAGGGAGCTCAACAAGCTCACTATTAAAGATAAATTTCCCATTCCTACCATTGATGAATTATTAGATGAATTACATGGAGAAATTTACTTCACCAAGTTGTATCTTCACTTAGGATATCATAAAATAAGAATGAAGACTTAAGACATTTTGAAAACATCATTTAGAACTCATAAGGGTCATTATGAATTTGTGTTCATGTCTTTTGGCCTTACCAGTACAACTTCTACATTTCAAGGTTTGATGAATTCCATTTTCAAACCCTTCCTTAGAAAATTTGTGTTAGTGTTTTTTGATGATATACTAATCTATGACAAGTCTTAGAAGGATCATGTTCAACATGTTGATAGGATGCTCAAACTATTGGTGGAGAACCAATTATATGCAGAAACCTCCAAATTCTTCTTTGGAGTACAGCAGGTGTAATATTTGGGTCATATTATATCTCATGAGGGTGTTAAGGTAGACCCTAACAAAATTAAAGCCATTAAGGAATAGAAAATCCCCACAACCATAAAGAATCTACGAGGATTTCTCAGGTTGACAGGGTATTATCACAAGTTTGTTAAGAACTATGGGAGAATAGCAGCACCCTAACAACATTATTGAAGAAAGATGCATTTTCTTGGACTCTAGAAGCAACTAAGGCCTTTGAACATATTAAAAAGGCAATGTGCCAAGCACCGGTATTAGCTACACTATACTTCACAAAAACCTTTATTGTAGAATTTTATGCCTCGGGAAATCGAATTGGTATTGTTTTAATGCAAAAAGGAAGACCCATTGATTTTGAAAGTCATCCAATCAAAGGAAATTATTTACACAAACCTATTTATGAGAAGGAAATGTTGGAAATACGACACGCACTTAATAAATGGTGACCATACATAATGGGAAGACACTTCAAGGTAAAAACGGATCATTATAGTCTTAAATAATTTTTAGAACAAATATTATCTTCAGAAGAGCGGAAAAAATGGATCACAAAGATGTTAAGTTATGACTTTGAAATCATCTACAAAAAAGGGAAGCAAAATGTTGTTTCAAATGCACTCTCAAGAAAGGATGAGGATTTCAAAGCATTTATTTGTGCCATTTCTATTATCCAACAAAATTGGATAATCAAAGCAAGGGATGAATGGAAGAATGACAAAGAAGTGTGGCATTCATTCAAAATTTGCAGCAAGATCCTAGTACATTTGATATATTTAGCTGGAAAAATGATTCATTATGGTACAAATATCACTTGTACATTTGCAAGAATTCCCAACTCAAACAAAATATTCTTCTGGAATTGCACACCTCTCACTTAGGAGGGAACTTTGGATTTTTAAAAACTTACAACACGGTTAATAAGGATTTTTTTTGGGATGACCTTAAATATGATATTTACAATTTTGAGGTGGAATGTTTGGTTTTCCATCAAAATAAAGTTGAAAAAATTAAGAACTCAGGTTTGTTACAACCCTTATCCATTCCAAGTCAACGTTGGGTAGAGGTTTCAGTGGATTTTATCACAGATTTACCCAAATCCGATGGAAAGAGTTTCATCATGGTGGTAGTTGATAGACTTACCACGTATGTACAATTTTGTGCATTATCTCATCCATTTAAATTCAGTGCAGTTGTTACTAGATTTATGGAAAAAATTCAAAAGCTACATGGAAACCCTAATATTATTGTAAGAGGCACAGATCCCATTTTCACTGGAAATTTTTGGACGGAATTATTTTCTTGTTTTGGTACTCAATTAGCTCATATATCATCTTATCATCCTCAATCTGATGAGAAAATTGAGATAGTGAACAAATGTTTGGAAGGATATCTTCATTGCTTTGTATTTGATAAAAAAGCACAATGGATCAAGTGGTCACCTCTAGCTGAATGGTGGCATAACACTTCCTTCCATACTATAGAAAAAATAACCATATTTATGGAACTTTATGGATATCATCCACCATCCTTCACTTCATATTTAAGAGAAAATTATAAGGTTCAAGCACTGGAAGATCAAATCGAGCATCAACAACAAGTTCTCCAACTCTTAAAGGATAACCTCACATTGGCACAAAATCGAATGAAACAATAGGAAGATCCAAATCACAGTGAAAGAAGATTTGATGTATATAACTGGGTATTTTTATGGCTACAACCATATAAACAAATTTCCCTCAAGCAAGCTAATAAAGATAATAAATTATCACCAAAGTATTATGGTCATTACAATGTGTTGCAAAAGATCGTTCTATGGAATAAAAATTGGAGTTTCCTACATCTTCCTGAGTGCACCCATTTTTCCATGTTTCATGCTTAAAGAAGGTTATAGATGATAACCTCCCAGTTCAAAAAATATTCCCAGAACTTGACGAGGAAGGAAAAATCATATTGGAACCTGAAGCAGCCACGGAAACAAGAACTTGACAGCTACAAAATCAATCAATTTCACAGTATCTCATCAAGTGGAAGAACTCACCCACTGAAGATTCCACATGGGAGAATGAGAATTTTATATAGAAGCATCAAGAACTACTCAATCGTTGAGGCAAAAAAATTTTGAAGGAGAGAGGCATGCAAAGTCCCTATAATACTAGTGTATCCCCTTATTGTTGTTGTTATTTTAGCCCCCTTATTTTTATTTGTGTGCCCATGTAATCTGCATATTGTTATTATTGTGCCCCATAGAAGCTCATTATTGTTATTGTTGTGCCCTTACATTATTATTGTTATGTCAGATTTGATTATATTGTGACCCCTTAGACTCCTATATATAGAAAGGAGGTTTTTTCATTTGAATCATCCAAAAAAAATTCATTTATGTAATGTAAAGGAGGTTTCACCCTCGAAGAGGATAATTTTTAAGTCGTTTAACTATATTTTCTTCTATTTTGTTAGTTGGTTGCATAACAGGTTTTTTCATTTTGTTTCGAATTGTTAGATTTCAATTATTTCCATTATCACTACAAAACATCAGATTCTTCTTTGATAGTAAATATTGATATGAGTATGTCATTGTGAGTTTTGAGTTTTCTTTTGAAAAAGTCTTATAAACATCTTGGGTTTTTTCATTCATCATGAAATATAAGTATAATGTGTTTTATAGAATTTATTGTGTTGTTTTGAATACATTCATTAAAATTTCATCTACTAATCAAAACATGATGAGATTCATAACTCAATTTTGTCATAAAACATGCTTATAACCAACATATAACTGGAAAAATAGAAATGATATAACATCCATTAAGATCACATAATAGAAAGTACATTTACCCATAAAATACAAGAGGAAAAATACTCATATTAACATACGTAAATGCAACCAACTCAGGGACTTCCATATACCACCCAACCATATATTGGGTTGAACCAAATCTCTCTTTCATCCAATCACCCCCATGCCATATTCCAAGCATAAATGTTGGATCTCATGGAATGAACCAAAAAAAAAAATCAAACAATGGTTTCTAGAGGCCAAACCACCTCAACCCTAAATGAGTGATTCCACCTCACGGTTAGACATCATTAACCATCGCCATATTGATCTCTTCCCAAGATGTGCAGGGCTCTAAATCATTTGTTTCAACTAGGGCTTCCAAGACTAGTAACCCAACCCACATTTGTTGTCGAGATTCCAAAGTGTTTGTCCAATCAGGGCTTCCAGGACTAGTAAATCAACCCACGAAGGGCTTCCAGAGTGTTTTTCCAACCAATTATTCCAACACTAGTAACTCAACCCAAGCTATTACAGGGCTTCCAAAGCATTTGTCCAACAAAGGCTTCCAGGAACTAGTAACTCAACCCACAACCATAAGTAACATGAGCACCAATCAGCAAAAAAAAGTAAACACAAAACACCATGGATATCTAGCAAATGGAAAGGCTAGGAAAAACCACTGTCAATCCAGGAAATCCTCCATGCTAATGACATATCATAACCAAGAACCACATGTGTGTGTCATGCATGTCAAAACTAGCAAGGAAGTCATACATGCAATTTTCTACCTAAGAGCTAAACCTTTTGTAGTCGTTGATCCCACTATCCTCTTACTCATTCATGCTTTTCCTTTTCTCTTTCATGTTTTCCACATTCCTCCAAGAGTGCTCCAAGAAAAATATAAGTGTCCAAGAGTATGAGAGAGAGAATATAAGAGAGAGCTCCAAGATAAAACTATCAAAAATCCATGAACTGGTCCTCATAAGACTTTTTATCAATGAGGCCTCTATTTTCTTAATTTTCCATTATTTTCCTTCATTTTCATCCTCACATGCAACCTTTGACCTTCACCTTCCTTTTCTCCTATTTTCCATTATTTTCATAAATAAAATTCCAATAAATGCCACTTTTCCTTTCCAAATCCTTTGCCAATTCCTTTTCCAATTTCCACATCCATTAAATAGTCACAAATGATCCCCATCACTATGTTTTTTCCAAAAATTAGCTTGGAATACGTGTCCCATGACCTTGGCTATTATTTTTCCCCTATTAACTTATTACATGGATTTTTGACCAGGGTTGTTACATAACCCTCCCCCTTGGGGGAACACCGTCCTAGGTGTTCAATGACACCTACAACTAGTAAGACCACTAAAATAAAAACATATTTCCCATGGAGATTTATAACTTAGCTTTTTGCAGTATTTATAATGAACATCCTGCTGAAATGAAACCACATAATCAACATGAAAACCATACTGCTTATTGGAGCTTTATAACACAACTCGATGCAATATTTACATACGAATACATATACATGAACATGACCAAAACACAACATCAAAATATATACCAAAATTGATTTTCCTCAACCATAAAATAATGAAGGATACATAGCCCACATCCTATCATGCATCTCGCATGTAGCTTCATTGAGCCCAAAGTGATTCCACTGCACTTTAAAATTCTTGATTGCTTGGTTCTGGAGCATGAGCATATTTATCTACAAAATAAAATAAGGTTTTGGCTGTGATTATCCTTTTTTCTCCACCTGTAATACATACTATTCAATCACATTATCATCATCTTTAACATACTTCTTAAGAAATGACACATGGAAAACATCATGCACCTTCACTGTCGGAGGTAGTGCAAGTCGGTAGGCTACTAATCCAATCCTCTCAAGAATATTGAAATTTCCAAAATACCAAGGTTCCAACTTGGCACATGATCCAATCCTCAAGGAGCTCTTCTTGGGATTGATGCACAAGTACACCTATTCCCCAACCCAAAACTCCTTAAACAACCTGTGTTGATCTGCATAACTCTTATGTTTATCTTGTGCTTCCTTTAAATTATGTTTGATAACTTGCATTTCCTATTCCATTTCTGCCAACATGTCCAGTCCAATCAATACCCTATTAACTGGATCACTCCAACTGATATGAGTATTACAACTCTTCCCATAGAGTGCCACAAACGGACTCATGCTTAAAGACTCCTGATACCCATTTTTGAAATAAAACTCAGTTAGAGGTAAATACTCTTCCTACTTGTGTTGTTGATGCATGACATACATTCTTAACATGTCCTCTAAAATCCTATTGACCCTATCTGTTTTTACATTTTTCATTGGATGATAAGTTGTATTGAAGGCTAACTATGTACCCAAACCTGCAAATAACTCTTTAGAGAACCTAGAAGTGAACTTGACATCCCTGTCTGATAATATTCTTCAGTAGACCATGCAACCTCACTATATCTCTGATGAAGACTTGTGACACATCACTAATTGAATATGTAGAGTTTACTAGAATGAAGTGTGTTACCTTTGTCAACACATCCACCAAAACCATAATAGAATCATGATGTCTAGTTGTCCTCAAAAAACCTGTGATGAAATACATATAAATGACCTCCCATTTCCACTCTAGAATTGGAATTTACTGTATTAAACCACATGGATGCTTACACTCTACTTTTACCTGTTGAAATTCTAAACATCTAGCCAAAAAATTTGCAACTTGTGTCCTCAGATTCAGCTAATAGTAGAACTTCTTCACTATTTTCAATGTTTTTTGATATCATGGGTGACCTTAATATGGCTTACCATGAAATTCCCTCAAGATAAGCTTCTTTATCTCATTTTCGTCTAACACATATATCATGTCCCTAAATCTGGCCAAACCATATGTTGTGAGACGATAACCCACATCCTGATCACTTGTACCCTATTGTAACATGTGCATAATCTCCCTATACCTTTCATCCTATTGACATGCATGTAAGGTCACATCCTATAGATATGTCCTATATAAACTCATAATTGCAATGTGATTTACATGTACTCTTTCCTAATAGCATCTGCAACCATGTTCTCTTTACCTTTAATGTAACTAATCTCAAATTCGAACTCACTGATCATGGCCAACCATATTTCTTGTCTGGCATTCAGGTTTGGTTGGTCAAATAAGTACCTCAATCCATTATGATCACTCATAAATGAAAACATCCTGCCAATAATATAGTATTCTACATCTTCAATGCATGAACGATTGTTTCAAAATCAAAATCATGTGTCACATAGTTCTACTCATGCTCATTCAATTTCCTTGATTCATAGCACACTACCTATCCTTCCTGCATCAAGAATCCACTAAGTTATCTCTTGCAAGAATTTGTACATACCACAAATTCTTTTTCCAGATCTACGATCTTTAAAACTGGAGAATTTGTCAACAACTGATTCAACTGCTCAAAACTGGCTACACATTCCTCTATCCATTCAAATTTATTACATTACATTTTCAATGATATAATGGGGTAGGAAATCTAAGAGAAGTTACTTGTGAACTTCCTATAATAACCTGTTATTCCCATGATTGATATTACCTTGTCCACATTTCTAGGAGTTGTACATTCCATAATAGATTATTTATTTGGTTCCACTCTTATGCCTTCCTTAAAGGCCACATGCCCCAAGTAATGTGCCTTTGTCTGAAAGAAACTACATTTTCTAAGCTTGGCATGCAACTGATTCTCTCTTAGCAATTAAACACTAGCGATAAGTGTTTGACATGCTCTTCCTTATTCTTAGAATATATCAGTATATCATCAATGACACAATAAAAAACTTGTCCAAATAATGACACAACACACTATTCATCAAGCACATAAAAGTAGTTGGAAAATTAGTCAAACAAAAAGGAACTACAACAAACTCATAATGCCCATACTTGGTCCAAAAAGAGTATTGTAGATGTCATCTTCTTTGATGCATATCTGATGGTATCCTGATCTCAAGTCAATATTCAAGAACATTAATGCGCCCTTCAAATAGTTAAACAAGTCATCAATCCTCAGAAATGGATACATGTTCTTAATCGTTACCTTATTCAGCTACCTGTAATCAATTCATAACCTGAAAGTACCATCTGTATTCTTCACAAACAATAATGTTCCACCCCATGACACCACACTTGGCCTAATGTACCACTTGGCAAGCATTTACTTCAAATGTAACTTAAATTACACTAACTCTAGTGTGCTCATCATGTATGGTACCTTTGATGTCAGTGTTTCCCCTGGTACTAACTGAAGAGAAAAGTCCACTTCCTTGTGAAGTGGTAACTTTGAAATCTCTATTGGAAACACATTATGAAACTACTGCAAAATGGGATACTTCTTCAAGGAATATTCATCCTCGATTCCCTTACCTTTATCACTAGAAATGTGCACTATAAATAACACACACACGTTCCTGCGACTGCACTTTTCCTACACAGCTATAACCATTCTGACTAATGTAGCTTTCATTTTACCCTATAATATTCTATGTTCCCCATTATCATCCAAACACTCAATAACTTTCTCATATCATTCCACCTAGGTCCTATGAAGATACAACCATTCCATACCCAAAAGTATACTATATGATCCCAACAGAACCACATTCAAATGCATTGATGTAGGCATACCATTCAACTCAAATGCACGAGCTCTTACCCAATGATGAACACTTTTATTTTTACCTGTAGACAACTTCACTAACCAAGATTTTTCATAAACTGCTTTATTCAAATCACACTTATCCACCAAGTCACGATTAACATAACTATAATTAGATCCAAGGTCAATCAAAATATGAACAAATTGATCACAAATCTTACTTTCCATCTCAATAATAGATGTCTGATGATTATCGCGCATGTTATCCAACTTTGCATTTGTTAGGGTCCTATATTTTATTGGATCTCAAGGTGATTAAGTATTTCATATTTCTAATTTTACAGTGTAAATTATTTTCAATTTGCAAATGATTTCCAAAAAATATGTATATAGAAAAAAGAAAATCAAAAGAGGGTATGTCAAAAATAAATGAATAATAAGAAAAAAGACAAAAAGAAAGAAAGGTGAAAAAAGATTAATAAGAGAATAAAACCCCACAAAAGAAAAATATAATTAATACTGAAAGTGTTGCAAATTTAAATGCCGCTATTGTTAAATTAGTTTCCTTTATGTAAAAATCCAATAAAATTGTGTGCAGCTTGTCTTAAAACGCCACAATGAATATATTTTTTGTTCCAATCATGATGGAACAATTGTGAATTTCATGTTAATTAGGGTAGTGAATAAAGATTTGTCAAACAGTTTAATCTTGACAAATCAGTAGTTAGGCAGAAAATGAGATTCATTCAATAGTCTAATATGAATCAATAGGAGAAATAAGTGATAGAGTAGGTTAGATTTTTATTAAAAAAAAGGGATATGTGGGTCTGCTAGCTTAAGCGCACCCTAAGGAAATAAGATTAAAAAATGTTAGCTTAGAATAAGAATTGAAAATGAAAGGGTAGGTAGAAGTTGTGATATAGCTTTGAAAAGCATGAAAAAATTTATCCTAAGTTTAAATTTCAAATTTATATCATGCACATGAGAAGGAAAAAGGGTAAATTTTTTATCCTAAGTTAAAAGTGATCAGATGCATAAATATAAGGTTTGGACATATAATCCATTAATCCTAATTTTTCACCTTTATCGAACCCCCGCTACCCGACAAAAAATCTCATCAAATCCCATCGCTGCACGTTAACCTACCATCACATCTCCACTCATCCAATCTCCCACTCTTCCATCCAATGGCCTTTATAACTTTTCGACCCCCCCTCTCCATCCGAAATTTACCATCAATGGGGGGGTGGTCCGGAAAAAGTGGTTTTATGTTTCGGGCCCATGCTAACGTGGCGCCTTCCCATCATTTTGCACCCCCTTGCCTAAACCTCTTACTGCTTTGGACCCCCTTCGAAAATAAATTTCCCCGCTATCTCAAAAACCATTAATCTTCTCGTTGAACGTCAGTCATATCACGCCACCTGGACCATACTGTTTCCAATTAAATTCTTTCCCATGCTAATACATTTTTTGATGAATTTAATTCATCACTAACTGTTGATCCAATGGATCCACGCCACTCTCAATGGGAAATCGACCAAATTATGTATAAATCCATGCCTGATCAAATTTTAATCCTTTACCTTACCATTTTCTCTACTCTATACATGTTTGATGCAGGTTGACAGAGCACCAGGAAATCCAATCCAATATTTGTCAAATTACTCTTTGAAACTATCGCAGATTCTTCCTAATCTCATAGCTTTTACATAGTCCTGAACCCCATTTGTCTATCAGGAACCCTCATTCACTATATAACCTAATCCAACCATGCCTCATAAGAAGAAGGGACAGGAAGAACCTGTAAATCCACTACTCCATCCCCCAGTTGACCTTGATCACCTACCTTTTGCCAACAAGGACTATAAAATCCATGAAACCCTGTGTGAGTTCGAGTTATTTGAAATGTACTACTGGCTTGAAGCCAAGTTCATTGAAAATTCTGATGATATTGGACTATGGGATTCCAATTTACCCCACTACATCTTTCCCCTCACCCACAGTACCCCTGAATTCATTAGGAAATGTCAAGCTTGTTTTGTGCCCAACGAGAGAGTTATTATTGCCCCTTCAAGAGAAATTTTAATCACCATAACTGCCCAATCTATAGACCAAATGATGCAGGTCCCTATCACAGAAAATGCAACCCCTTTCTCTCAATAAGTACTCGCTAAATTATAACAAAAGTTGGACTTTGTAAATAGGGCTAAGACCCTTGAGCTTTTTCTGGCTGAAGATGCCTAACTACCCAAGAAGAATCCTCCCTATTCATCCTCCATTTTCCCTGATAGAGCCAAACAAATCATTATAATCATCTCCTACCTCTTAGGTTATTACTCAGATCAGTGAGTATATGATGCCATTATAGGATTCCTTTCCATTTTCTCCATAGATTATGTTATCACTCAGAAAAAGTGAAACATTATTTAACATGGTCATAGAGTTCATTTGTCGCAAGTTGGTATAGGAAAATTTAAATTTTTCATATCTTTAACCTATCCTAAGGTTCAAACCCACCTCCATATAGGTCACATCATGTCCCATCAGTCATCATTTGCTGTCATATTTCATTTCCCAAGCGTTCAAATTCAAAAAGGACACTTTAGCCAGTTTTTCCTCTTTTCATAGCTTTTTACATTGTAAAATAGCAGTTTTCGCTACGAAACTGCCTAATAGTTTCATAGTGAAATTGTAAGGAAATGAACTAGTCACACTACGAAAAAAAAAAATTCTGTCCATCTTGTCAAATGTGGTGCAACGTGTCAATTCATGATTAGAGGAGATAGGCTGGATGACATTCAAGTCAGTTAAGGTTATTTCAAAGGTACAATGTCATGCTTGAGGTCATCATTACCATTTTTAGCATGCATGAGTCATGATTAGGCCATGAGTTGTCATCAAAACCATAAAAAAATTCCCAATTGAGTCTTTTTGTCATTCTCTGCTTTATCCTTGCATGATATTGAGTTTCTGGAGAGTTGCTTCACCGAGCCAAGCTGGTTGTTGGCATTTTCAAAAGTTGCAGGTGTCACTAATCAAGCGAGCCTAAGAAGATATAAATTCACCATGCCTACAAGAAAGAAGAATAAAAAATGTGGCCAATGCCTAAGGTATGAGCCAATGGACATGATTTTTTTAAATGAAGACCCAACTGCCTTGGAAGTATTCAGAAGAACAAGTTGCTTGCAATTCTGTCAAATATTGCAAGGGTGCCATTTGGAGGTTTCAAAGGAGTTTTCTAATAGTTTTACTGGTACAACTTCAAAGGTGAGAATAATTAAACCTCACAGTGACACCAGACACCATTGCAACAACAACAGGAATCCCTAGAGGAGGGGGAAAATGGTTCAAAGGCATCAAGTTCACCATGCAGGACTGCAAAGAATTCATCAAGCCAGAGCATAGTGAAATTGATCTCACAAATTCTATCCCAAGGAGCTACATTAAAGAAAACTACTCAAAGATGATGCTAATCATTCAGAAGTACTTCACCTGTGAAGGAAGATTTCACATGATATACTCCTACCACCTTAGGCTTCTGCTACATTTTGTGGGCAAGAGGTATCTTGACTTTCCCTTTTACTTATACAGAAGTCTAACTAAAATGTCAGATAAGGTCCAAGTTAAAAAATAAGGAAATGAAACTTCTCTCTTTCGCCATGGTTTGATAAATTTGTTGGTGTTAAAGGAGTTAAAGAGAGTAGGTAGAGATTGGTCATATTTTCTGTTCATAAGTGGTTTTGAAGTAGATGTTGTCACTCCTAAAATACTTCCCAAACCTAGAGATGTTTCATCACCTACAGCGGCAGAGACATTTGAACCAGTGAGAAAAGAGACAGAGCCTTTGCAGAAGGTTGATACACCCAAAGCTACACCTACAAATAGTGGCTAAGAAAAACTTAGAGGACATATTGCATGCCATTGACATTGAAGAAACTCCCATTTTCCAAGCTGAATATGTTGAAGAGGGAGGAAGAAAATTAAAGAAAGGAAAGACAGTTAAGAAGCTAGAGTTTGCAGGAGATGATGCTGGTTTTCTATTTCAACCTAGAAAGCCAATGACTAGGCATGCAAGAAAGGTCATGGAGAGAAAAAAAGAGGCTCAGAAGGTTAATGAAACTGCTCAGCCACCACCAAGTATCATATACCTCTCCTCACCTGCAAAAGAAGAGTTGGTCATAAAATAAAGGAAGGGTAAATAGAAAATCACTGAAAAATCAGAGATTGAAACCGTTAAGGAGTAGTTGAAGTTGGAAAAAGATGAAATAACAGTCTTGAAGAAAGAGGCAAGGAAGCACAAGGTTAAAAAGGTGCAATTTGAAAAAATGAAATAAATTTGGGAAGAACAAGTCATAAGTGTTTCAAAGACCTTGGACAATACAGAGAAATTGATCAAATGGACTCAGCCTTTGAGAGGAGAGGTCAAGCACATCAGAAATATGAACCTCCACTTACAATCCAAGAATAGAACATTGAATGACCAATTCAAAGACCTTCAAGAACAATTGGAACTGATTCATGAAGAGCTTAAAAGGAAAGTTTTAAAGATGATTGTGGTTAAGGAGCCCATAGCTCAACTGATCATAAATGAAGAGGAAACACCATAGAAGCCATAAGTTGAGATTGAATATTCTTTAGAGGGTTCATTACATGTAGAAAATCAATTTTTTGCATCTGGAGGTCATTTTGTGAAAACAATTTTGTAATAGGAAATTCCTATGTTTTTACACAGTTTCATAGTGTTTCCTAGGCTTAAAGCTAGGAAAATGCTACGAAAAAAACCTATAGCATCATTTTTCCTTCTAAAGTCACTTTTTGCAGTTTTTAAGGAATGATATTCATGGTGATGATGTTTCATGACTTAATTGACATCGTGGAATAGAAAAGGAGTGAATTTATTGGGTGTAGAAGCCACTTTTTCAACGCTACCAAAACTCGCTACGAAACTATCCTGTTTTCATAGCGAGAAATTGTTAAAGGTTTTGGAGAATCTTAATGGCAGTTTTGGACAGCTGGACTCCTCTAACATGTCAAGGGATCTTATCATCAAATATTTATGACTCGAAAGAGGTTCTATGAAGACAGGTCATCATCCAAAGCATCTTTGAAGTTAAGGGTCATGCATTCCTAAAAACTAGCGTTATGCTCCACAAGTCTAGGAAGGTTTTAAATATGTAAAGTGGTAATGAACTATATGATATGTCTTTCAAGCATGTGATGCTTATTTTGTAACTGTCATCTAACTGTTTCACAAGATAAGGTAGGTTTATGTAATAAATAGGAATTAGAGTCCTATTAGGAGATGTCTTCTTTAAGGTATAGCTATCAGTTTTCTGTTAGAAGTCATGTATTTCAGTTATGTGATGTGTCCTAATAGAATTCAATGGTCCAGCCATCAGGTAGGTCATCCTTGTTTTAAATAAATGTCTACTTAAATACAAAGCATCGAAGTAGTAGAGGGTTGGAGATTTTTTGCACCAAACTGCTGCTTTTATGTATTTGACTTATATCAGTAATACAAAGGGACTTTCTTCTTGACAGACCTGAGATTCTCATGACGTTTTTAATGTCTTATTGATCTATATCTTTATGTTTACCACTTGCAGTATATTTCATCTCTATTACTCAGAAATCATAATTTTATGCTCTAACTTCCTTTAGTGATGAAATCACTCTGTTTTCCTATGTTTTATGTGTGAGTTTCCTTTGTTAAAGACCTCTATCTGACTCATCTTCCATGTCAAGAAAAATTTCCATTAAAACTAGTGATTGTTGATGCCATAATCCCAATGGTAGCAAGCCTGCATTCTTTTCAACCCGCAAACATAAAAAAACAAAATACATTTCCCATAGAGTTAGCCATCTAGTACTATCATTATTCAATATCATAAAACCCCCTTGAGAGATCCCTCTCAAACTGAAGAGGCTAAGCTTTAGTTAAAAATGGTTTGAAACAGTTACACTGAGTTGTTTGATATACATCCAATCAAGTACAATTTTTGGATAACAGATTATATGCCTTCCATCTTATTCAACTTTAGCAAATTCATAGCAGATTCCATCCATCAACAATTTTTTAAATTCAAAACTGAAGAGGTATTTAAATATGCCTTTGTTTTAGTATATATTTTTTTATATTTTCAGGGAGACTGGTTCAAATTTACATTGAAGAAGTTGGATGATGATGGAAATCAAGAATATTTAATCTTCTGGACTACAATAGTAATGAAGGAGCAAAAACAATACTCATACAAACAGTTCATAGAATTGTTTGTACATCCAGCACTCAATCTTCTAAACAATAATTCAAAGCCAAGAATCAGTGAATAAATCAGGAAAATCTTGCAGTTATCAGACCAATCAAAAATAGGAGATTGGTATCTTTACCAGAATTACACATAATTAAGGATCTATGGATGTGAGCTTGCCCCATATAGCTTCCAAAATTCCTCCCAATGAGGATTTTTTTCTATAATACATCAGGAAAATTCTCAATGACGATGAGGTCCATTTTGTGTCTGCAAAGAAAAAATCTCAATTCAGGATCAAAACACAGATAGGACCCTTCATTTGTAACAATAGGACAAAAGGGGAGGAAGCAGACAAATTTATCAAGGAAATGCAATTTAGCCTCAGTTTACATGGTCATATGATCCACTGGGTACCATCTCCAATCTAAGGGTAGAGAACAAATCAACACCTTATATCCATACCCACAAGTCAGAGATTGAGAAATGTATGAACCAACTAGAGTGGACTTAGAACACTCTAGAAGAGGCTGAGGAACAGTTGGTTTCAACTTCAACATCACAGACTCCTATCCCACAGGAGAAAGAAGGAAAAAGTATGAGAGAAGAAGAGTCACCTTCAGTGACATAAACTTCCAGCAAAGAGTTCAAAATCATGTATAGGAGGAGGAGCAAGCTTAATCCCAAGGTAAACCCAAGCAAGGATTCAGAGCAGGAAATCATTATCATCACCAAAGAGACACCTAATTCCTCACAAGTTGGTGGTCATGCCACACTCTCTCCTACCACCTCTACAGCTTCACAGGATCAGGAGCAAGCTATTCAAACCAGTACATTTTTCACAGGGGAGAAAGATAAGAGAATATTAGATACATTCAGAGAGATTAAATTGAAGAATGAATTTTTTAAGACCAATACATATAATCAATTCTGGAAGCAGACTTCCAGCTGTCATAGTAGACTGTTGTCAACCTTTGACTCGGAGAAAGGAAAAATGCAGATGGCTTTTCTCCAAGCACAGATTCCAGAGCCTAAGACAACAGCAGATTATAAAAAGACTACTTTTCAATTTGATATAAAGACATACATCCCATTGATCAAATGGAGATGCACAAGCAGACAGGTGAAATGATTTCATCTACACTCACTAACACTGTTATGAGTTTGTCCAAGTTGCAGGTTTCTTTAGCCAATATCCATTCACAGCTCAAGATGGAAAAAAATATCTTCTCTGGCCAAGGATTCAAGGATTAAGTCTTTGGAAGACTTAGTAATCATCATGATCCAAAGCTTGTAAAAATTTTAGATGACCCTAAGAAAAACCTGAAAAGAAAGAGCGTAGCAGAGAGCCAAGGAAGTAGTAGTCCCCCTCATAGAGCAGATTCACACCCAAAATACTTTGTAACTCTGCAATATATTGAATTTGATTTACCCTTTGAATAAAGCCTATTTAGAAGTAAATCATCCAATTTGGCAGACCAAATAGTAGTAGACCAAGATGCATTAAAAATAAATTCATTTGAAGCCAAATCTTCTCCTGTAGTTATAGACCTTCAAATCCTCCAAGACTTTGATAAATTGCAGGGTTTAGTCTCAAGTTTAGACCTTTCTGTTCATGAAGCTTATGTCCATAAATCTGTAGAAATTTTTTCTCTGACTTCTTATGCTGAATCATCCACCTCATCACAATCTATGCATCCTAGATCAACAAGTCCTACCCCTTATATATTTTCTACAACTACTCCATTAATTTCCCATAAATCAGTAAGCCTTACTCCTTTTGTAGTTTCCACAAATACTCCAGTACTTTCTCACCAAGCCACTCAAACTCCTTCTCCCCAATCCTCAAATAGAATCCAACCTTCGTATCCCCAAGTTTCAACTCATCCTTTACCTTCTGTTATCACTCATTAAACTGTGAAACATTCCCTGAATAGGGTCAAATAGGTCACTCACCAAAATCAATAAGGTCTCCTAAGCCATTTCAAGGTGGTATAGAAAAAATTTTACATTGCCTATCCTAAGTTTTGAGATTACCTTCACTTATGCCATTTCATACCATGTCAGTTGTAATTCCCCATGCATTTAGACTCAAAAGGACGAATATGCCAATTTTTCAAATTTTTGTAGCATTTTACACAAGAAAACAGCAGATTTCGCTATAAAACTACCTAATAGTTTCGTAGAGAATCTGTCAGAGGTTTAACTAATTTTGCTACGAAACTGCCTAATAGTTTCGTAGCAAATCTGTCATAGGTTTAATTAATTTCGCTATGAAAATATGTTTTTTAACCTGTCTTGTCAGATTTGTATGAAGTGTCATCTTATGATTAGAGGAGTTAGGGTGGAGGTCATTCAAGTCTGTTATGGTAAATTCAAAAGTACATACCCGTGTTTGATGTCATCATTACCTTTTTGGGCTTGTGTGTGTCATGATTTAAGCTTGAGCTATCAGTTAAACCATTAAACCTCACCGCAATTTGCCTTTTGTTATATTGTGCTTTATCTTTCCATGTAAGCCAATCCCTGGAGAGATGCTTCATCGAGCTACGCAGGTGGCTGGAAAGTTTGAAATGTGTAGGTCTCATCAATCAAGCGAGGTTGTGAAGACTATAATACATCCATGGATTCAAGAAGAAAAATAAATAAGGGTGGCCATTTTCACAGATATGAGCCCATGGAAATGAATTTACTCAATGAAGACCCTACTGCCATGGAAGTTTTAAAAAGAACTGGTTTCTTGCAATTTTGTCAAAGGTTGCATGGTTTTCATTTACAAGTTTCAAAGGATTTTGCCTCTAGCTTCACAAGAACAGCTTCAAAGGTTGGAATTATGAACCTTACAGTAACACCAGAGAGCATCTCATCAGCTACAGGAATACTTAGAGGAGGGGGATAATGGTTTAAAGGAAATTCACAATGCAGGATTGCAAAGAGTTCATCAAGAAATAATACAGTGAAATTGACTTGACAAATGCTATCCCTAAGAGTTTCATGAAGTACTATTATTCAAAGATGTTGATGGTCATTCAAAAGTATTTCACCTGTGAAGGAAGATTTCACATAGTCTACTCCAACCATCTCAGGCTTCTTCTGCATTTTGTGGGTAAGAGGTCACTTGACTTTCCTTTTTATTTATACAAAAGACTAGGTAAAATGTCAGACAAAGTTCAAATCAAGAAAGAAGGAAGTGAGACTTCTCTTTTTCATCATGGTTTAATTAAGCTATTAGTGTTAGAGGAGTTAAGGAGGTTTGACAGAGACTGGAATTCCTTATTATTCATGAGTGGCTATGAAATTGATGTGGTTACTCCTATGAAAGCCTCCAAACCTAGAACTACTTCATCATCAGCTGTGGTAGAGGAAGTTGAAGAATAAAATAGATCATCTCCTCCAGAACTAGTGAGCATTGAAGTAGAACCTTTGCAGGAGATTGACACACCTCAAACAACACCTACAAAACAGAAGCAGAAAGTCAGAAAACAAGGCATCAAGAGAGTCACTAAAAGCCAGACATTGGCTAAAGGAAATTTGGAATACATCCTGCATGCAATTGACATTGAAGATTCACCCATTGTGCAAGCTGAAGACATTGAAGAAGGAGGAAGAAAGTTGAAGAAAGGTAAGACTGCCAAAAAACTAGATTTTGCAGGTGATGATGTCGGTTTCATTTTTCAACCTAGGAATTCAATGACCAGACATACAAATAAGGTCATGGAAAGCAAAGATACTGAGAAAATAAATGAATCTTATCAACCACCAAGCATCATAAATCTGTCTTCACCAGCAAAAGAGGAACTAGTTATCAAGCAAAGAAAGGGTAAAGAGAAAATTATTGAAAAATAAAAAATTGAAACCCTTAAAGAGCAGTTGAAGGAGGCATGTAAAGAGATATCAGTTTTGAAGAAAGAGGAAAATAAACATAGATTTCAGAAGGTTCAATTTGAACAAATGAAGAAAATGTGGGAAGAACAGGTCACAAGTGTATCAAAAACCTTGGACAATGCAAAAACATTGTTGAAATGGACCTTTCCATTAAGAGGGGAGGTCAAAAAAATCAAAAGGATAAACTTGCACTTACAATCCAAAAACAAAGCATTAAAGGACCAAGTAGAAGATCTTCAAGAGCAACTTGGTTTGATTCAAGAAGAGTTAGAAAGGAGAGGATTGAAGATGAGAGTGGTAGAAGAGCCCATTAGCCAATTGATTTTCAATGAAGAAGAAACACCACAGAAGTAAAAATTGAGATGGAATATGCTTGATGAGATTCATAACATGCATAGAAACCAAATTTTGCAGCTAGAGAACAATTTTTGAAGACAATCTTGAAATTAGCAATTTTTGGTTTTTTAGACAGTTTCGTAGCATACCTCGGGCTTAAGGCTAGAAATACGCTACGAAAATTTCTGTAAGTGCATTTTTGCCTCAAAACCAAGTTTTTTCAAGTTTTATGAAGGGAGATGGACTATTTTCAAGTTTTCTTGACATAAGGAAGGTTTTGGAACAGCTAACGTGGCAAGAAGAGAGGTGAAAAGGGAGGTTTACACACGCTACGAAAAATCGCTACGAAACTGTCTAAAACTCCCTATTTCGTAGAGAGGACCTTTTTGAAGGATTTTGAGCATCTCAACGGCACATTTTCTAGTTGGATGCCTCCAACATGTCAAAGAACCATACCAAAAGAGATCCATGGGTCAAAAATAGTGCCACATAGCCAGCTCATCAGTCAAAACAGTGACTAAAGTCAAGGGTTATCCACTCCTAAAAAGTAGGATTGTGTTCCAAAGATCTAGGGATGTCTTAAATATGTAAAGTGATGGTGATTTTGTCCTTTGAGTATTTAATATTCATTATGTAACTATTTCACTAATAGGAGAACCGAATGTAATAAATAGGAGATAGAGTCCTATTAGGAGTTTGTTTATTTTAAGGATAGTTGTCCTTTTTTTGTTTCAAGTTAGTGGTTTCAATTAAGATAGTTGTCAGCTGGGCAGATCATCTAGATTGTAAATAATGTCTATTTATAGACTAAACATTGAAGAGAAAAAGGTTGGAGAATATTGTACTGAATTGCTACTTATATGTTTTACCCATTATCAGTAATACAAATTGACATTCTACTTCCAAACCTGAGATTCTCATGAGGTTTTTGATGTGTTATTGATTTGTATCTTTATGTTTAATCACTTGAAGTATATTTTATCTCTAATTACTCAGAATTCATAATACTATGCTCTGACTTCCTTTAGGGGTAAAATTACTATGTTTCCCTATGTTATGTGTATGAATTATCTTTGTTAAAAACCTCTATTTTCCTCAGCTTCCATGTGAAGACCCAGTATCACTAAGATGTATTGATGTTGACTCCATAGCCTAATGGTAGAAAGCCTTTATTTTTCAACCTGCAAATCATACAGAACCAAGTCACAATTCATAGAGTTAGCCATCTAGTATTACCTTTATTCAAAATCATAAAACCCCCTTTGAGAGAGCCCTCTCAAATTGAAGAGGCTAATCTTTAGTTAGAAGTGGTTTGAAAGAGTAACATTGAGTTTATTGATGAGTATCCAATCAAGATCAATTTGGTGATAACATTTTGGTGCTTCTGCTAGGAATCAGAAGACATATTTCTAGAATTTTTTGAGCAAACATTGAAAGTTGAACTCTTGGAGGTAGCAGGAGCTCAGAATTTTTTCAAGGCTGCAACTACCTTGGTGACTCCATTAAAATTTATCATGTTCAAAGGTGGCTTCGAGAAGGAGATACATAAGGAGTAATCCAAATCCTAACCCGCCTGCAATTGTGGATAATCCAAACACAATTTCCAAAGGCATTCAAAGAAGCACTCCAAAATCAGGTAATCCATCACACTCAAGAGCTTTGTCCTCATAAATTGTAAGAAGTCCTAAAGATAATAAAGTTGATGATAAAATCCAAGAAGTCTTGTTTAGGCATGAAAAAGAAAATTAATTAACTGAGATTATTATAAACCTGCAAAGACGAGGTATAGATACCTCAACCCTAGTAACCCAAAAAGAAAGAGAAGAATTCTGGGAGCCATTCACATCATAGTTACTATTAGAGAGGTAATATTTTGATAAGTTAAAGGAATTTGACCCATTTGAATTCTTACTAAGAAGAAAATCTTGTATTCCTTTACCTGCTTGGAGCTCATTTGTATCTAGACTACAAAGACCAACAACACTACCTCCTAGTAGCTCATCTTCTACTATTGTTGCTCCTAGAAATACCACAGTCCCTGTTATCATGGCTGGAAATGTTCCACCTCCACCTCATGTTGAACCTGCTATATATGCTCCCCTTGTTCTCCTAGTTGTTCTTAATGCCCTCCCGAGTAAATATTCAACTAGAATTAAAACTTGGGGAAGTGATGAAGAAATAACTGTTGAGGAACATGTGGACCAATTTAATGATTTTATAGATAGAGAAGAAGTTGATCATGAGGATGTAAAAAATGAGGTTATTTGCTCAAATTTTTATTGGTGAGGTTAGGAAATGGTTTAAAGCCTTGGATATAGGAAGCTTACATAATTGGAATCATTTTGAAGGTATTTTCTTGAGAAAATGGGGAAATAAAACAAACCCTGTGTAGGCCCTCATTGAATATAATAGTCTAAAAAGAGTTGTAAATGAAATTGTCCAAAATTTCTCCAAGAGATTTAACAAAGTTTATGATTCTATACCTTCTCACCTTAAGCCTCCACTAGGAGCTGCTTAGTTGCACTATGCAGAAGCCTTTGACTATGATTTCTCCATTCTACTTCGAGAAAGAGAATCCCCTACTCTAGAAGAAATGCAAAATGATGTTGTAAAAGTATAAGTGAACATGATAGCAGCTAAAAATTATAAGATGGGTAAAACCAAACTAAAGGAAGAATAAAATCCTTCCACCTCAGATGATAATTTTGATTCCATGATGAAGACTGGAAAAACTCATGGATAGGCTTTCTCTTGGAGCTGCCTCTTCTCCTCTTGCACAAAATGATCCATAGATTAGAAATCCTCAGTTTAGAAGGCCTCCTTTTCAGCAAAGACAAAGAGATAATAGGAATCAACCTGACCCTCAAGTAAGACCTCCTTTTCAACAAAATTTAGTTGATGAAGATGAAAATCAACCTGAAATTCCAGAAGATTCCATTCACTGTCTAGATGAAAAAATGTCTGGAATGTTTTTAACTAAAGAAGAGCATGATGAGTCTGACCATGACTTGAATAAAAGTGAGGAACAATCTAACTATTTGAAGGGGTATCAACATGCTATATTTGAAATGAATAAACAATATAATCTCGGAAACAAAAATGTCCCTATTACTACAAATAAAACACAGCCAAAGAAGGATGTTCCTAAAGAAGCTGAGGCTAAAAAGGATCCACCACGTTCTCCACCTGTCAAAGAGAGTGAAAAGATTACTTATTTTTTCAGTTTGGAGAATGAGATATCCAAAATCAGTATCCCAGTCCCTTTTGGACAAATTCTCAAGGTGAATGAGTACAGAATAAAAATTGTGAAAATGTTGAATTCCCAACCAGGAGCTTCAGACATCCTTAATGTGCAAGAAGACCATCCCACCATCTACTTCAGGCCAAGATTGGAAGATGAACAGAATGAAGAAGTACCCCCTTTCTATTTCATCCTTAGTATCCATGACATGACCTGACACAATGCCATGTTGGATTCATGGGCTTCTCATAACCTCATGCCTAAGGTGATTATGGAGAGGATGGGTTTGGAGATCACTAGGCCATATAAGGATTTGTTTTCTTTTGATTCTAAAAGAGTTTAATGCATAGGATTGATAAAAGATATTGTTATTGGCCTAACACAAGTGCCTTCTAAGAAAGTGGTAATGGACATAATGGTGGCAGATATCCCACCCAAGTTTTGCATGCCCTTATCCAGAACTTGGGCAACAAAAATCAAAGGCACCATGCAGATGGACTTGACATATGCCACCATTCCTGTTTTTGGTGAGAAAAGAAGATTGTACAGGGAGACAAGGATGACCTATATGGTAAGCAACAAGGATAAACCTCAGAATTTTCCCTTTTATGTTGTTGAAACAAAATTAGAATCAGCAATTTTTTTCAATGAGCTAACTCATGAAATAGAAAGTGAAGGGAAAGTAGAAATTCAAGAAGTTGAAAATCAGCAAGCTGAAAATCAGGAAATCATAGAATAAAAAGTAGAGGGCTAGTGGCTTTTGCATTTTGATGGAGCTGCTAGAAGAGAGGGGGCTAGAGCAGGCACTTGGATCAATACTCCTGATGATGAAAGTAAGTTCTATTCTTTCAAACTGAACTTTGATTGTACAAATAATATGGCTGAATATGAATCTCTATTTTTGGGTTTGGAAATTTTGAAAATATTGGGTGCCCAAAAGATTTCAATTTGTGGAGATTCTGAATTGGTAATTAAACAAGTTGAAGGAACATATAAAACTAAGGATTTGAGGATGAGGGCTTACAGAAATATGATTATGGAGATATTAGAAAAGTTTCAAGAATATTCATTTACTGTGAAAACTAGGGATCAAATCTCAGTGGCTGATTCTCTAGTTGTTTCTGCAAGTTTGTTTGTCATTCCCACACATTCCAATGAGAAGTATGAGATTGAATTTTGACATATACCTGCTATACTAGATAACATAATCCATTGGCAAGTGTTTTAAGATGACCAGCAAGTCAAAAATTTCATAGAATTGGAGGAATTTGAAATCACAAAAGTAGATCAACAAAACATGCTTGCTGAAAATAAGGGTAATTCTGAAGTTTTGCAGTTGAATAATAATTGTATCCCCAAAGGTTTTATCCCACTTGAAAATATTTTTGACCAAAATGATGTTTTCAAATCTCCTAGGATGCAGCCTAGTGATGAAGAGGTAGAGACTTGTAATCTAGGTACAGTAGCAGCACCTAAAATGATAAATCTATCCAAGTTTATTTCTGTGGAGATGAAACAGAAGTATATTGAGATGATGAAAAAGTTCATTGATGTTTTTGCATGGAGTTATGCTGACCTTAAAAATTATGATCCTACTATTATTTGGTATAATATTCCTATCAAAGAGAATGAGAAACCTTTCAAATAGAAATTGAGAAGGATTAATCCATTGCTCATGCCTCTGATTGAGAAGGAAATTAAGAAGATTTTTGATGAAAAAATTATTGTTCCTAATATTAGATTTTCAAATTGGCTTGCTAACTTGGTACCAGTCAGAAAAAAGAGTGGAGAGATCAGAATCTGTATTGACTTCAGAAACTTGAATAAAGTTTCTTTGAAAGACAACTACCCTCTCCCCAAGATGGATTAAATTCTGCCGAATATTGTTGGCTCTCAAAGGATTTCTATGTTGGATAGTTTTTTAGGATACAATCAGATATTGGTACACCCAGAAGATCAAGAGAAGACTGATTTTACCACGCCATGGGGGAAATTCATGTATGCCAAGATGCACTATGGTCTGATGAATGCAGGAGCGACCTTTCAAAGAGAAATGGACATTGCCTTTACTGAGGAGAAAGATAAGTTAGTGGTGGTTTATCTAGATGACACAACTGTATTTTGAAGAAGGGAGGAAGATCATCTGAAGTATCTGGAGAAAGTTTTGCTGAAGTGTAGAAGATTTGGTATTTCTCTTAATCCCACTAAAATTATTTTTTCTCTAACCTCTGGAAAGTTTATTGGACATATTATATCAAAATATGGGATAAATATTGATCCAAATAGAGTCAATTCCATTCAGAAGATATACTTGCCAAGGAACAGGAAGGAAATTCAGTCTTTCCTTGGGAGAGTGAATTTCGTTAGAAGGTTCATCACGAACTTTGCTGAGATTGTCAAAGATATTACCAAGATTTTGAAGAAAGGAGTTGATATTAAATGGACATTTGAGGCCAAACAGTCATTTGAAGAAATAAAGAAAGCCCTCACTCAGGACCTGGTGCTGATTATTCCAAAATTTTCAAAAGAATTTCTGGTTTTTACATTTGCATCTGAAAATACCATAGCTATAGTTTTACTGCAAAAAGGACAGCAAGGTACAGAGCAACCCATTTCATTCTTTAGAAGAAACCTTGCTAATTCAGAGCTGAAATACAATATTTTAGAAAAACAAGCATATGCTTTGATCAAAGCCATTAAGGATTTCAGAATCTATATTATGCACTCTCATGTCATAGAATTTGTGCCTAACACTGTGGTGAAGGAAATCTTGACACAAGTTGATCCGAATGGCAATAGATGGAAGTGGATAGCTAATTTGTTGGAGTGTGACATAGAAATCAGACCTACAAAATTGGTGAAAGGACAAGGGCTAGCAAAGCTAATGGCACAGTCCAATTTTGATTGTCTTGACATGAATTTTATTGCAGAAATTTCAGAGTTATCAGATGAAGATGAAGAGTTGATTCCCATTGAAGAGAATTTTATTTTTTCTGATTGGTACAGAGACATTATCTTTGTCTTACATCATCACAGAGCTCCTACAAAATTAACTAAATCTAAAGCAAGGTCTGTGAAGCTGAAATCTATGAGATACTAAATTATAGATAAGAATATATATTGGAAAGATACTGGTGGCATTCTTTTGAATTGTTTGCTGGAAGAGGAAACCAAAAAGGTGATTTAAGAGTTTCATAAAGGATATTGTGGAGGACACCACTATTGGAAGGCTACAACAAACCAAATTCTCAAAGCAGGGTACTACTAGTTCACCATGTTCAAGGATGTTTACAAGAATATAGCTTCTTTCCATGAATGTCAAATTTTTGATGGTAAGAAAAATCTAGTTCCTTTACCTTTGATGCAAATTTATGTTGAGGCGCCTTTCCAATAGTGGGGGATAGATTTTATTGGTGAAATACACCCATATTATTTAGGGCAGTATCGTTGGATCCTAACAGCAATAGACTATTTCACCAAGTGGATTGAAGCAATCCCAGCAAGGCAGGAAAATGATTCAGTCATCATCCAGTTCGTAGAGAATAACATATTGTCTAGGTTTGGTTGTTCTATGAACATTATTAGTGAAAATGCACAAGCTTTCAAATCCAAAAGGTTGATTAGCTTTTGTCAGCAGTATCACATAACACTTGGACACTCTACTGCTTATTATACACAGGGTAATGGTCTTGCTGAATCTTCTAATAAAAGCATTGTGAGAATTATCAAGAAGGTACTGTAGGAAAACAAAATATCATGGCATCTGAAGTTGAAGTATGCTCTGTGGGATGATAGAGTATGTACAAAAATATCAATTGGTACTTCACCTTATGAGTTAGTGTATGGAGCTGAAGCCATTTTTCCCCAATCCTTGGGAGTGCCTGTAATGAAGTTGTTGCAAGGACTAGAAGAGGAACCTAATGCTATTCAGAGGAGAATAAACTAGCTTATAGCTCTGCAGGAAAAAAGGGAAGAGGTATACAATAGTCATCAGCAGTCACAAAACAGAATAAAGAAGACATTTGACAGAAAGGTCAAAGAAGAAAATTTCCAGAATCAAGATGTGGTGTTGAAGTGGGAGGCCAGAATTGAAGAAAATGGGAAACATGGTAATTTGGAGAACATATGGAAAGGAACATTCATAGTAGCTACATACCATGGCAACAACACTTATTTGCTTCAGGAGATGGATGGACAACCTTGTGCTGGAGGGCCTGTCAATGGCAGGTTTCTAAAGCACTATTCCTCTTAAAATTTCACTAAATTTTCACTCCATTGTATATATTCAATTTTATTATGTTTTTCTGCTAATAAATATAGGTTGATCATCAAACTTGAGCCCGAGGTGAAGGACATAAGAGTTTGAAGAAGGCTTGGAAAATTTCAGATTTTTACTTCTAAAAAGATGGATGGCACTAGAACTACAGGTTCTTTGGTGTACCATAGGGGCACACCATCCCAAGTGGAGCCACTGTTATCATTCAATAAATTGTGAAACATTCCTTGAATAGGGTCACATAGGTCACTCACCAAAATGGATAAGGTCTCCTAAGCCATTTTAAGGTGGTATAGAAAAAAAAAATCATTTTTAAGCCTATCCTAAGTTTTGAGATCACCTTAATTTATGCCATTTCATGTCAAATTAGTCTCATACCATGTCAGTTGTCATTCCCCATGCATTCATACTCAAAAGGAATAATTTGTCATTTTTTCAAATTTTCATAGCGTTTTACACAGGAAAACAACATATTTCTCTATGAAACTGCCTAATAGTTTCATAGTGAATTTGTCAGAGGTTTAACTAATTTCACTACGAAAATATGCTTTTTAACCTGTCTTGTCTGATTTGTATGAAGTTTCATCTTATGATTAGAGGAGTTAGGGTGGAGGTCATTCAAGTCAGTTATGGTAAATTCAAAAGCACATACCTGTGTTTGATGTCATCATTACCTTTTTGGGCTTGTATGTGTCATGATTTAAGCTTGAGTTGTCAGTTAAACCATTAAACCTCACTGCAATTTGCCTTTTGTCATATTGTGCTTTATCTTTTCATGTAAGCCGATCCCTGGAGAGCTGCTTCATCGAGCTAAGCAGGTGGTTGGAAAGTTTGAACTTTGTAGGTGTTATCAATCAAGCGAGGATGTGAAGACTATAATACATCCATGGATTCAAGAAGAAAATCAAATAAGGGTGGCCATTTTCACAGATATGAGCCCATGGACATGAATTTAATCAATGAAGACCCTACTGCCATGGAGGTTTTCAGAAGAAATGTTTTCTTACAATTCTGTCAAAGGTTGCAGGGTTTTCATTTACAGGTTTCAAAGGATTTTTCCTCCAACTTCACAGGAACATGTCCAAAAGTTGGAATTCTGAACCTTACAGTAAGACCAGAGAGAATCTCATCAACTATAGGAATACCTAGAGGAGGGGAACAATGGTTTAAAGGCATCAAATTCACAATGAAAGATTGCAAAGAGTTCATCAAGCAAGAACATGGTGAAATTTAATTGAAAAATGTTATCCCTAGGAGTTTCATGAAGAATAATTATTCAAAGTTGTTAATGGTCATTTAGAAGTATTTCACCTATGAAGGAAGGTTTCACATTGTCTACTTCTACCATCTCAGACTTCTTCTACATTTTGTGGGTAGTAGTTCACTTGACTTGCCTTTTTATTTATACAAAAGTCAAGGGAAAATGTCAGACGAAGTTCAAATCAAAATAGAAGGAAGTGAGACTTCTCTTTTTCATCATGGTTTAATCAAGTTGTTAGTGTTAGAGGAGTTGAGGGGGTTAGACAGATACTGGACTTCCTTCTTGTTCATGAGTGGCTATGAAATTGATGTGGTTACTCCTTGTTATGGTCCCATAATTTGGCAGATTGGTAAACCAAATGACAGGGTAACATCAGACTAAGCTTTGGAGTCCTATTCCTGGACTTAGAGAGGGCTCTCTCTATGAAGCGAAGGATGTGAGCTTGTTCGCTTAGTATATTTGATTTTAGTCTAGTTGTTAAATACGTTTGTTTGTTTTTGTGTTTGGAGGTGAAAACCAATTAAGTAGGCATCAATGAAAGATAATTTATCAAATCAACAGGGCTATGGGGACAAATGAAGACCACGGATTCCTAGACAACAGATAAGATGTGTGGCAGGGCCGATTTGGTCAAGGTAAATGGATTCTTTGGGTGAAAGTGAAATGAGATGGACATTAAGTTTGTGAAATACAAAGAGATTTTAAGCATAAATAGTTAAACAACAAGCATTCATGTGGTAGGGCTAACCATTAATCACTATGAATGAAACTCAAACTGATAGATGCAGAAAATAAACAATCAGGTGATGCATAGAAGTATAAGACCCTCTAACTTTGTGAAAATCACCCTTAGTGGTTGAGAAAAAACATATAATATAAACTAACAACTCAAACTATGAAGAGGAAACTCCTAAACATCATATCTTGAGCTATCAGGAACTTTGAAATAAGACTGCAAAGCATGGACAAAGGGAAAAATCGAAACAAGCCCTCTTTGACTTAACTAAACAACCAATAATTCAGAGAGAGATTTCAGAAATGGAGTTTTGATTAGCTATGAGTAAGCAGGGCATACCGTGAATCATACTAGACAGCATACATAATAACCATTAATGAAACTGAAAACAAGTTCTTAGGGTACCAAAGATCAATTAAGAATTTTTTGACATAACCAAGAAAGATGAAAACATATAAGCTACAATGAATCAGGAAACTTGAGGTGCCTCCATGGGAATATCTCAAATCTATTCTTTACTGACTTACAACAAGCAAGAAGCATGAAAAAATATATGATAAACTAAGAAAACATAACAAATAAGAAACACAATACCATTCACCAAGCCATGGAATCCTGCACACAAAGCCTCTCCATCATCTAGACAAGTAAGCAAATCATCCACTTCATAGACAAGTTTCTTCTTCAAAGCTCATATCCATATATTTCTCTTCAAAATGTCAAGTTCTACTTCTAAAACCTCCAAAAATTTACAATGAGTCTTCATAATTTATATAGGAAATGAGTAGATAAGCTCACAAGAGCATCTAGAAGCTCATTATTCTAATACAAATATCTAATTTTTTCCTTGAGGCTTTACAAAGCCCAAGGCACAAAATATCTTCAAAAAATATCTATTTAAGCTAAAAATAGTAAGAAAATTGAATTTTAATCTCTGACATAGAGTCAAAAATCGCTAAACGCACATTTGGAAGGCCACCTTCAGAAAACTGCCTTTTCAGCAAAATCCTACAGGAGCGTAGTGCCAGAAGAAAGCATGTTTTGCAGAGAACGTTTGGAGGACTTCCTGGTGTTGAAACGAAGCCTATGATGGCTCGTTGGAAAGACCTGGATGTCTAGTTTCTGGAACTACTTTATTTTTCTCAAAATGATCCCTAGAAGTCTATCAAAAAGTGGACTGAGTGAAAAAAAAACTCAGGAGGGTCTCACCTGCTGATATTTGAGGCAAAAAGGTAAAATTTGACTGTTTTTTGCCTCTTTGGGGGACCAAAACACCTTATTTTGATCTGAAAATTTGTGAGTAGATGCCCCCAAATTTAATACATCCATAAAAATAACTTTCATGAGCTGAGGATGCTCCTAGCAAACATGGCAGTGCCTAGAAAAATGTGCAATTAGGCCTAAAAATCACAAAAAAAAAGATCATGTCAAAAATTGCTCAATTTTGGTGAGAAAACCCCTTATGGGTTTTTAGAAGCATGCAAGGAAGCTGAAGCCAAGATTCCAAGCCTAGATATGTCCTTTTCCCATTTTTTCACTGGGCGCCTCCTTGGGTAGTTTTGTGCTTGGCTTGGGCGATTCGCCTCTACTCCTGAGCGCTCTAGTGACATTACTAGTCACGGCTCGAATGGTTTTCTTCTTTGCAGACTTGGTGATTTTAGGCTTTGCCACCTTTGAGGAAAGAGTCATTCCCCCTTGCCTAGGAGAGGCAGCAAGCTCATGTCTTTGAGGGTTATTTTCATGCTCACTGTGTTTGTCTTCTTCATGTATATTTCTACCAACTTTATGAACACTAATTTCAGTCTATGGTGGGATGTCTTCATCATGAGCTCCTTCTTTTGTTTTCTGCATGCTATCACTATCTTCCCTGTTTTCCTTACTTGTCTCTTGAGGACTGCCTTCATTAGCTGTATGAGGATTTCCATCATGGTTACTGTCTCTTTGATTGCTTTCATGATGACTGTCACTTTGTTTTTCATCACTGCTTTTCTTAGACTCTTCCCTTTGTTCCTCATCATCACTACTCTACTGCTCTTCAGTTTGTTCTTTATCATTATTACCTCCTTCCTCGTTGTTTTGTTTACTGTCACTCTGTTTGCTTTCATGACTTCGTTGAGGACTTTTGTGTTCGTCATCATTACTGCTTGCTTGAAGACTACTATGTTCTTCATCACCCTCATGCCTACTTTCATTAGATTCTTCTCTTTCACTAACAATCAAAGGGGATTTTTGCTTATACAAAGCATTCCTTCTCACATGCTTCTTCGAGAAAGGAATAGAAAGACTAGATGGCAACTGGTTTGGATCAGGGGTAATTGAGTATGATGATTGAATTATCAAATCATCTCTGATCGTGTCATAGTCCATATCATATTGTACTGTTACATCATCTAATGCCTTATTGTGTGCATCAAAAAGTTCTCTAAAGACAGTGCCTTGTTGGGAAAGTTCATCGTATGTACCAGAGCTCAGAATATGTCCTCCTTTCATAAAAATTATCATATCTGCTTCACGTAAGAATTCCACTTGATGTGTCACTAGAATAGCAGTTTTGTTCTTTAAAGCACTTATAATGCATTCTTTGAATAGATAACTTCCTGTATGGGCATCTAAAGCACTGAAAATATCATCAAGAACATATATATATGCACTCTGATAATAAGCTCTCACTAACTGGACACATTTTTTTTGTCCATCACTCAAATTGATACCTCCTAACAAACCCCTCTGCAGCTTAGAAAAAGCAATTTTATACATTCATTTGAAACTTTTCATTTCTGGAGGATTTGAGACACAGGCGTGTCGCGCCTCCCTACAGGTGCATCGTGCCCCTTCATTTTTCCTTTGGAGAGCGACTACAGGCGCGTCACGTCTTAAAAATTTGCACAATAACTTGCCCAGTTTTGAAAAATTGTTCTCTCTTGTTTTTAGTGAAGGAGGTCTCTTAAAAAACTTGTGTTTTGCCACCTGCTCATGATTGAAGGAGGCACTATAACCACAAAAAAAATTTCTTTCATCTCTGCTATATCATTTGAAGATTTCATTTTGAACAAGTTTTCCATGTGTGCTATGTCCTTGGTTCAGACATTTAAGGGAACATGTCACAAAAAATATTTTTAGCCTTTGTTTATCATTAAATGTACTACTTTAAACACACTATCTCTCAAATTTTTCTATCAATGACACCCTTCCTAAAACAAAATATTAAACCTGATGATTTCCCTCTACTCATCTTTTGGAGGAGGCAATGCAAACATATCTTCTCAGGCCATCTGCTCATGATGAAGTAGGCCATTTAAAAAATTGTAAAACATTTTCTTTTATTAAATACTGTATCCTCTCTCTGTTTATTGAAAGAGAGCATTAGAAGCAAATTGTGAGCCTTTCCACTTATCAATGATTGAGGTCTTTAAACAACTGTTTTTTTCCTTCATGAAACCTTGCTTATGATATATGTCTTTTTGCACAAAATCATTGTGAAACCTGGGGGTAAGTAATGCAATTTGTAAATGATAAATGCTCAGAGTGTCCATCATTGAAATAACTCCTTTTTGCATTAACTGTAGATTTATTTGGCGCATCATATTGTCCTTGAATGTTTTTAGAGCCTAGGTTTAAAGTAAGATGTAAAAGGCAGTTGTTCCTCTATTTTTTTTCATGCTACCCCTATCACTGTTTTCAATTGAGTGAGGGTTGTCTTCATTTGTCTCTCTATTTTTCATGAAGGAGGCTTTTTCACCGTCACTGTGTTTATCTCTTGTTTATCATTACAAAAGGTCTCTTCATAAAAAATTTAGCCCTGTACTTATTATTTGAAGGAGGCTATGAAAACACAACTACCTAGGCCCCTCAAAACCACTGTGTGGGCCCTCTACTTGTTATGAAGGAGGCCATTTGAAAATAGAGATGTTTATGCCCCTTTATGTTTTACTGAAGGAGACATCTCAAACTGAGTGGGTGCTCTGTTTATGAATGAAGGAGGCAGCTTCATACTAAAACATAGGCCTTTTGCTTGTCATTTAAAAATCACTGTTAAACCAAGTGTTTAGCCTTTCACTTATTACTGATGGAGGCCTTTAAACAATCTGCCCTTTTCCTTCAAATTGGTTTTTTAAAACACTCTTATGCACTAAGACAAAATGAGGAGTGGAAAATAGAAAAATACCTTTGAAAAATCCTTTTCTATGGTAGAAAACCAAATTTGTGTAGAAAAACTAAATTCTGGCCCTTTTGAAATCTTTTGGAGTGGTGCGACACTCCTGTGCACAGGCACGTAGCGCCAAAAAAGGTCCTTTTGTAGCAAGTTTGGGAAGCCTTCCTGGTGTCAGAATTGGGCCCGGGGTGGCTCGTTGGAAATATAGAGAAGTTTACTTTCCAAATATGCTCAATTTTTTTCATTTGGTATTCATTTGGTTGTTCAAAAATTTACTGTCCCAACACTGGTCAAAAATGGTGAATCCTGGTGCAGAAATGTATAGTGTTGTTTGCAGGCCACTTTTGGATGCCTTCCTCAATTCAAAATTGAGCTCATGATAGCTCATTGGAAATATATGGAAGTATAATTTCCAAATACACTTTATTTTTTTCATTTGGTGTCCATTTTTTTTTTCAAAAATTTATTGTCTTGACACTGGTCAAAAATGGTGTGTGCTGGTGCAGAAATTGCATAGTGTTGTTGCAGGCCATTTTTGGATGCTTTCCCTGTGTCGGAATTGGAGCTGAGATGGCTCTTTGGAAAGATATGGATGTCTAATTTCCAAATATACTTAATTTGTTTCATTTTGTGTCCATTTTGGTGTCCAAAAACTGACTGTCCCAACACTGGTAAAAAATGGTGAATGCTGGTTCTAGCTGTGCAGAAATTCTCCCGTGACACCTGTATTTTTTACATTTCTCACAAACCATGATACCTGTGTAGAAACTGATAGAGGTTTTTCTTATTGAACCTATGATGGACAAAAAACTCTCTCAATTTTGTCAATTTCATCTCTGTTTTGTCAGAAACTCATTTATGAAACAAAATTGGCCCTGGGCGCGACTCATGGCTTGTATTGTCTTTTTTCTTATTTTGAAGGAGGAATTTAAACAAGGTGTGTTATGCCCTCTGCTCATCTTTTGGAGGAGGAATTTTGGCTATGTTTTGACCCTCTGATTTTTTATGAAGGAGGTCATCCTAAAACATAAAAAACTTATCTTCATCCGATACTATGTCTTTCTTTGTCCATTTGAAAAGGGTATAATGGGAAAACTGTGATCTTTTACTCATCACTCATGAAGTCCTTCAAAAAAAATTTCCTCTTCCTTTATGAAACATTTTCTGTAATATATGTCTCCTTTTCACCATATCACTGTGTAACCTAGGAGAAAACAAGGTGATTTGCAAATGGTAAGTGCTCACTGTGCATATTTCTGAGATAACTCCTTTTTCTATTGACTGTAGCTTCATTTGGTGCAGCAAATTGTCTTTGAATGCCTTTCAGGGCCTAGGTTTATGGTAAGATGTAACAAGCAGTTGTTCTTATTATACCTTCATTTTGATGCCTAGTTGCTTTAAACTTCTTTTTTCCAAAGACTATCTCTCTTGCTTGTATAAGAGTGATTTGTAGCGCTTGGTCACATATTTGAGAATTTATGCAAAAATTCCCTTTGAGCTAGCATGGAGTGCTGGAGCAGATACTATGCAAATTTTATGTCCTTTTGTCATGATGGAGGACCTTTTTGCTTTTGGTGCTTTTGAGTTTGAAACCTGTAGGTCTTCTCTTTTCACCATGTGCACTCAATCTGATTTATGATAATAAACTGCCACAGCATGAAAAATTTTCCTGTGGTGCTCTTTTTGCTCACACTTCGCTTAGTGTCATCAATCTGCACACCCCTGCAGAGATGAATTGATAGATGTATTTTGATCCTTGGAGAGCCTTCTTGATGTATCATGAAATCATGCTTGAAATAATCCTTTTTCTTCAGTCATGGAAACTTTAGAATTCTGATTTTTCTTTAATCGAACATTTCTGAGTTTTGTTGATAATGAAAACAAGTAACCTGTTAGTGGTGTATGACCTAAAGATAAACCAGGGACTTTTTCTATTGAATAAGAAGAAATGATGGCTGACTAATATTGAAAACAGGGTTTTTTGACTAGAGATAGCTTTCTCAAGGTATTTTCCCTAAACACCACCACTTAGACCTAGAGACTTTGTCATAGTTTGTAAGGGATTTATGAGATATAGTCAGGTCATCAGATGGAAAAATAAACAGTGAAAGAGGAGTAGGCACTTGTCTTGTGCTTGATAGTGAGTTATGTGAAGCAGGGGAATTGGATATCAAGCGTACTAGGCTTATGACAGTTATGGACAGGGAAGGTTTGCTGATTTAGGGCAGGACTGAAAACTGAAAACCACTTCCACCTTAGTATGCAAGAGAGGGGTAAGAATACAAAAAAAAATTTGAGGGTTTTTCTGGATGACAAATTGACATATTTGAAATTGGTTTCTAGAAAACCTAGACAAGGCATATAGTCATCATAACAGGTAAAAATACTAATGACTAACACTCCTAAGAAAGCCTTCAAACCTAGAACACTTCATCATCAACTGTGGCAGAGGAAGTTGAAGAATAAAATAGATCATCTCCTCCAGAACCATTGAGCATGGAAGCAGAACCTTTGCAGGAGATTGACACACCTCAAATAACACCTACAAAACAGAAGCAGACAGTCAGCAAACAAGGCAGCAAGAGAGTTCCTAGGAGCTAGACATTGGCTAAAGGAAATTTGGAAGACATCCTTCATGCAATTGACATTGAAGAGTCACCCATTTTGCAAGCTGGAGACATTGAATATGGAGGAAGAAAGTTGAAGAAAGTTGAAGAAAGGTAAGACTGCTAAAAAACTATATTTTGAAGGTGATGATGTCGGTTTCTTTTTTCAACCTAGGAAGCCAATGACTAGACATGAAAAGAAGGTCATGGAAAGCAAAGAGACTGAGAAAATAAATCAAGCTACTTAGCCACCAAGCATCGTAGATCTGTCTTCACCAGAAAAAGAGGAACAGGTTATCGAGCAAAGAAATGGTAAAGAGAAAATTATTGAAAAATCAGAAATTGAAAACCTTAAAGAGCAGTTGAAGGAGGCAGGTAAAGAGATATCAGTTTTGAAGAAAGAGGCAAAGAAACATAGAGTTCAAAATGTTCAATTTGAACAAATGAAGAAAATATGGAAATAATAGGTCACAAGTGTCTCAAAAACCTTGGACAATGCAGAAACATTGCTGAAATAGACCCTGCCATTAAGAGGGGAGGTCAAACACATCAAAAGGATAAACTTGCACTTACAATCCAAAAACAGAGCATTAAAGGACCAAGTAGAAGATCTTCAAGAGTAGCTAGGTTTTATTCAAGAATATTTAGAAATGAGAGGGCTGAAGATGAGAGTGGTAGAAGAGCCCATCAGCCAATTGATTGTCAATGAAGAAGAAACACCACAGAAGTAAAAATTGAGATGGAATATGCTTGATGAGGTTCATAACATGCAAAGAACCCAAATTTTTCAGTTGGAAAACAATATTTGAAGACAATATTGAAATTAGCAATTTTTGGTTTTTTAGACAATTTCGTACCGTACCTCAGGCTTGAGGCCAGAAATACGCTACGAAAATTTCTATAGGTGCATTTTTGCCTCAAAATCCAGTTTTGTCAAGTTTTATGCAGGGAGATGGAATTTTTTCAAGTTTTCTTGACATAAGGAAGGTGTTTGAACAACTAAGGTGGCAAGAAGAGAGGTGAAAAGGCAGGTTTACACACGCTATGAAAACTCGCTACAAAACTGTCTAAAACTGCCCTGTTTCGTAGTGAGGACCATTTTGAAGAATTTTGAGCATATCAACAACATATTTTCTAGCTGGATACCTCCAACATGTCAAAGAACCATACCAGTAGAGATTCATGGGTCAAAAAGAGTGCCACACAGCCATCTCATCAGTCAAAACAGTGACTAAAGTGAAGGGTTATCCACTCCTAAAAAGTAGGATTATGTTCCACAGATCTAGGGATGTCTTAAATATGTAAAGTGATGGTGATTTTGTCCTTCGAGTATGTAATATTCATTATGTAATTGTTTCACGGATAGGAGAACCGAATGTAATAAATAGGAGATAGAGTCCTATTAGGAGTTTGTTTACTTTAAGGATAGTTGTCCTTTTTCTGTTTCAAGTTAGTGGTTTCAGTTGAGATAGCTGTCAAGGTAGAATTTAAAGATCTAGCCAGCTGGGAATATCATCTAGATTGTAAAGAATGTCTATTTATAGACTAAATATTAAAGAGAAAAAGGTTGGAGAATATTGTACTGAATTGCTGCTTATATGTTTTACCCATTATCAGTAATACAAAATGACATTCTACTTCCAGACCTGAGATTCTCATGAGGTTTTTGATGTGTTATTGATCTATATCTTTATGTTTAATCACTTGAAGTAGATTTTATCTCTAATTACTCAGAATTCATAATACTATGCTCTGAATTCCTTTAGGGGTGAAATTATTGTGTTTCCCTATGTTATGTGTATGAATTATCTTTGTTAAAAACCTCTATCTGCCTCAACTTCCATGTGAATAACCACTGTCACTAAGAGGTCCTAATGTTGACTCCATAGCCCAATGGTAGCAAGCCTTTATTGTTCATCCTGCAAATCATACAAAGCAAAGTCATAATTCATAGAGTTAGCCATCTAGTATTACCTTTATTCAAAATCATAAAATCCCCTTTGAGAGAGCCCTCTCAAACAGAAGAGGCTAATCTTCAGTTAGAAGTGGTTTGAAAGAGTTACATTGAGTTGATTGATGAGCATCCAATCAAGATCAATTTGGTGATAACACCTTCCATTCAGCCTCCACCTTCCACCCAAAAACCACCTCATATTGTTCATCCTCATGTCCCTGTAATGGGAGAAATAAATGCCCCTCTCATCCTTCAAACTCCTTTGGAGAACATGCCACAGGATTATCAAACAAGAATCCCTCAATTTGATGGAATTGGACCTATCACTTCCTATAGATAGGATGAATGACAGTTTTTACCTTCAGGAGGTAGATGAGTAGGGTGTAAAACTTAGGTTGTTTTCACAAAGTCTCACAAGAGAGGTGAGAAAATGGTTTAAAGCATTACCTTCTACTAGTATTAATGATTTACCCAGATTCCATCAAACATTCTTTGCTAGGTGGGAAATTAAGAAGAACCCTCTTCAGATTTTATCTGAATATGAAATCATTAGGAGAGGACCAGGGGAAAGCATTCAAGACTATTGCACTAGTTTCAAAAATTTATATAACATAATTCTTGCTAATATTAAACCACCACAAGGCTTAGCCCTAATCAAATTACCAGATGGTTTTGAGGCAGACATGGCTTACCAGCTTAGGGAAATAAATCCATCCACTCTAGAAGAAATGAAAATGGATGCAGTAAGTGTAGAATCAAATATGTTAGCAAAGAGAGCTAGACTTAGGAATGAAAGAAGAGTAACCATAAAAGAGGAACCCTCTACTTCTTCTGTTGATCCTAAAATTGATTCCTTAGTCATAATAGTAGAAATAATGATGGAAAGGATTAATTTGAATGATAGGGCGGCACCTAGGGAAACTCAACATGCACCTCAAAATTGAAATCAAAATCCTAGGAGAAATCCTCCCCAAATCAAACAAAGAGAGTAGAGGGGTCTTGATCAGAAAATTAGACCTCCTTTTCAGGAGAATTATGATTATGATGATGGAGAGGTAGTAGAAGAAGTAGAAGACAATCAAATAAATCTAATGGGTATCAATGATTATGAAACTTTGTTTCTTACTCAGGAAGAACAAGAGTTGTTTCAATTATCCCAAACTGAACTTGATTATGAGGAATTAGATGACTATAAGCAGGGATTTGAAAACGCTATCATGGAAGTCCATAGACAGTATAATCTTAGGAGTAAGAAAACATTAGATGCTCCAAATAAAAAGACTAATGAAAACCCTGTCGAGAAAACTTCTAACACCACTTGAAAGAAAACTCCAGAAAATTTTGCTAAGAAAATTGTTGATAGTTCTAGCAAAAAGACGGTTGACATTCCTGCTAAAAATGTTGGTGAGAGTACCTCCAAAACTACTCAAACAGAAATTCCCACCACCAATCACCAAAAGGAACATGTGTCAAAGAAAACCATTGATAAACCTTACTTTTTGAACTTAAATAAATTTCAAACATCATTCAACATTGAAAATGAACTAGCAAAGCTAAAAATTCCTATCCCTTTGACTGAGTTCATGAATAAAAATCTATGCAGAACTCAAGTTATTAAGTCTTTGAACATAGGAGAAAACAATGATACTGTCAATTTGAAAAATGGTCAGCCTGAAATATTATTTGGTCTAGAGGTGGATGGTAAACCACAAGAAGGAGGAGTCCCTCCATTCTTTGTCAGTCTTAATTTTCATGATAAAATTCTACACAATGCTATGTTAGATTTAGGTGCCTCACATAATTTGATGCGAAAATATGTTATGGAGAAACTTGGTCTTGACATTACTAGGCCTTATAAAGACTTGTATTCATTTGATTCAAGAAAAGTAAGATGTTTAGGTCTCATTAAAGATCTATGTGTCACTTTAGCCCAAATACCAGCAAAAAGTCTAGTAATGGACATAGTAGTGGCTGATATTCCCCCAAAGTATCGCATTTTGTTGTCATGCTCTTGGGGAGAAAAATTACAAGGTACCCTACAAATGGATATGGCTTATGCAATCATCCAAGTGTTTGGTCAACAAAAAAGACTTTATAGGGAAACCTTAATGAAATACATGGTGAGTAGTTAGGAGAAGCCACATAACTACCCCCTTTACTCTGTTCACTCTAATTTAGACTCCTTTATTCTATATAACGATGGAGATATTGATGCTCAGGTTACCAATGCTGAAAATGACATTTGTGAAACACATGAAAATCAAACACAAATTGTACAACAAAACGCTGAAACTGAATCTTTTTGGAACAAGAGTTTTGATGGTTCTTGTAGTAGAGCAGGGTCAGGATTAGGTGTGTGGGTCTCAAATTCAGGAAATAATCATGCAAAAGGTCATTCATATAAACTGAATTTTCAATGTACCAACAACATAGCAGAATATGAAGCACTTATTTTAGGCTTGCAATTATTGAAGAAATTAGGTGCTAAAAGAATTTATATTCATGGGGATTCTAAATTAACTATTAAAAAGATTAAAGGATAATATGTTGCAAAACATCCTAGATTGAGAGAATACATAAATGGTGTGCTTCATTTCTTACAAAATTTTGTAGAATATGATCTTGGTGTTATACCTAGAAATTATAAAGTCCTAGCTAATGGTCTAGCATTTTCAACTAGCACATGCAAAATTCCTCATCCCAACAAGAAATATACAGTGGAGGTGAAACATCATCCAACTGTACCAAACAACATGAGGTATTGGCAGGTATTTGGAAATAATAAATAGATAGAAATTTTTTCACAGTCCAAAGATGATTATGAGGAAAATAACATAGGCTTAGATTGTCGAGTAGAAAATCAGTTAATTATACATACTAATGTAGAAGATCAGTTTGATGAACTAGATGTAAATACCCCTGTAGATGAAGTTGTACATAAATTAGGATTGCATGAAATTGATCCAGAGAAAGAAGAATTTGAAGTAATTCAGCTTAAATATAATATTTTTCCTAGAGGTCTATTTCCTTTAGAAGAGATTTTTATTTCAATGATGTAGCAAAAAAGCCAAAAATAGAGCCCAGAGGGGAAGATGTAGAAGAATGTAATATAGGTAGTGAACATAATCCTAAAATGATAAAACTCTCAAACTCACTGCCTATTTTCAGAAAACAAGAATACATAGCTTTATTCAAAGAGCTTGTTGATGTCTTTGCTTGGAGCTATGAATATCTTAAAGCATATGACACTAGTATCATACAACACAAATTCCCAGTCAAGGAAGATCATAAACCATTAAAACAAAAGCTTCGTAGAATAAATCTTGTTCTAATGCCTTTGATTGAGAAAGAGGTCAAAAATATGTATGATGCTAAAACCATTGTCCCTCTCAGATACTCTAAATGGGTGTCTAATATAGTGCCTACTAGGAAGAAAACTGGAGAAATTCGGCTATGTATTGATTTTAGAAATCTTAAAAAGGTCTCCCTAAGACACAACTACCTTTTTCCCAAAATGGACCATATATTACAAAAGGTAGTAGGTTCTAGTAGGATATCCTTGTTAGAATTTTTCTCAGGTTATAACGAGGTCCTAGTACATCCTGATGATCAGGATAAAACAACTTTCACTACTCCATGGGGGACCTTCATGTATTGAAGATGCCCTTTGGGTTAATGAATGTTGGGGCCACATTTCAAAGAGCAATGGATATTGCCTTTGCTGATGAGATTGGCCATTTTATTGTGATTTATCTTCATGATATTAATGTATATTCAAAGACTGATGAGGAACATTTGAGGCATCTAAGAAGAGTGTTTGAAAAGTATAGAAGGTTTGGTATCTCATTAAATCCTAAGAAAACATTGTTTGGCCTTGAGGAAGGTAAGCTTCTTGGTCATATTATTTCAAAGGATGGAATTAGGATTGATCCCAATAGGATTGAAGCAATATTAAAGATCAGTCACCCTAGAAACATCAAAGAGCTTCATATTTTATTGGCAAGATTAATTTCTTAAGGGGATTCATTCCTAATCTTGCATAGCTTCTTAGAAATATAACAAATATGCTTAAAAAGGATTCATAAATTAGATGGAGTATTGAGGCTAGACAGTCCTTTGATTTAGTTAAACAGGCATTAACAAAATCACTAGTGTTGATAATTCCAGATTTTACCAAAGATTTTATTATCTTTTCTTTTTCTTCTGAGCACACTATTGCAGCTGTTTTGTTGCAGAAAAATGAGGAACATTTTGAATAGCCTATTGCATTTTTCAGTAAGTCTTTAAGAGATGCATATTTGAAATATAATATCATGGAAAAATAGGCCTTTGCATTGGTTAAAGTAATAAAAGATTTTAGAGTATATATTTTGCATTCCCATGTTATTGTATATGTACCTAATTCAGTTGTAAAGGATATTTTGACACATAATGGACCAGATGGAAAATGAGGTAAATGGATTGTAGTAATCCTTGAGTATGACTTAGAAATCAAACCTACCAAGTTGATCAAAGGACAAGAACTGGCCAAATTTATGGCAGAGTCTAGTTTGCATGCATTAGACATCAACTTTGTTGCTGCACTAGATGATCAAGAGGAATAGGTGACTCCACAAATCAATGAATAATTTTTGAACTCACCCTGGTATGCAGACTTGTTGTATGTTTTATTCAATTTAAATGCTCCTCCTGGTCTAACAAAAACAAAGGAAATATTTCTAAAATTAAAAGCAGTTAAGTTTTTCATTATAGAAATTTTTTTATATTGGAAATATGCTGGTGGAATTTTACTTAAGTTCTTGTTGAAGGATGATGCAGAGAAAATCATGCAGGAGTTCCATGAAGGTGACTTTGGTGATCATCTCTACTAGAAAAACACTTCCACTAAAATCCTTAGGGTTAGTTTTTACTGGCCTACCCTTTTCCCTAGCATTCATAAGAAGGTAACTTCATGCCATAAATGCCAGATTTTTGATGGGGAAAGAAATATTTTACCCCTACCATTAAAACCTATTTTAATTGAGAGCCCTTTTTAGCAGTGGGGACTAGATTTCATTGGTGAAATTCATCCTCCTTCCTCTGGCCAACATAAGTGGATTCTCACAACCACAGATTACATTACTAAATAGATAGAGGCCACCCCTTCCAGATCTGCTACTGATATTTTCATCATTAAATTTCTTGAGACCAATATCCTTTCTAGATTTGGTTGTCCTAGAAAACTTATTACTGACAATGCAACAACTTTTAAATATAATAAAATGATTGAATTTTGCAATAAATACCACATTACTTTGGTACATTCAAAAACTTATTACCCTCAGGGTAATGGGTTGGTTGAATCCTCAAACGCAATTATGGTAAAGATCATTAAAAAAAAATTGGAATACGACAAGAAATCTTGGCACAACAAGTTGGTTAATGCACTTTGGGCTAACATGCTTACAACAAAGAAGTCAATTGGTATGTCACCATACCAATTGGTCTATGGAATTGATTTTCTGTTTCCATCATCTTTAGGATTACCAGTCATGAAGATAATACAATAATTATAGGTTGAGCCAAATGATATACATAGAAGAATAAATCTAACCATTCAGTTGCAGCAGTCAAGGGAGGAGGTCTACAACAAAACTCAAGTAATTCAGGAAAATGTCAAAAAAGTTTTCGACAGAAGGAATAAAGTAGATGACTTCAACTTTGGAGACAAAGTTCCAAGGTGGGATTCCAGGAGACAAGACAAAGGTAAATATGGTAAATTTGATAAAATTTAGAAAGGGCCATACAATATTTATTCTTTTAGGGGAAATAATGCATTCTTCCTCAAGGACCTGGATGGAGCAGAGCTACCTAGTGGTCCTTTCAATGGCAGAATGTTGAAGAAATACTTTTCTTAGCATAAATATTTTCCTTACATCATTGTAAATATCACAGTCTATATTGAATTGATTGGGTAATTTGATGATTGGAGTTGAAGCCCACAGAGAAGGCCCTAAGACTTGATTTACAAGCTACCATAAGTACCTTAACCACAAAATAAATTAGATGCATACATTATATACATTGGATACTGAAGGCTACTGATCATATGTTCTTGACACTTCACGTGAAGAAGTGCCATCCCCAACTAGAGCCACTAGTAGGGTCATATATTTTATAGGATATCAAATTGATTGAGTATTTAATATTTGTAGTTTTACAGTGTAAATTATTTTCAATTTGAAAATGATTTCCAAAAATATATATATAGAAAAATAAAATCAAAAGAGGGTATGTCAAAAAGAAATGAATATGTAGAAAAAATACAAAAAGAAAGAAAATTGAAAAAAGAATAAAAAGAGAATAAAACCCCACAAAAAAAAAAATAGAAATAATACTAAAAGTGTTGCAAATTTAAATGCCACTATTGTTAAATTAGTTTCCTTTATGTCAAAATCCAATAAAATTGTGTGTAGCTTGTCTTAAAATGCCACAATGAATAGATTTTTTGTTCCAATCATACAGTTTAATCATGATGGAACAATTGTGAATTTCATGTTAATTAAGTTAGTGAATAAATATTTTTCATACAATTTATTCTTGACAAATCAGTAGTTAGGTATAAAATGAGATTGATTCAATAGTCTAATATGAATCAATAGGAGAAAGAAGTGATAGAGTAGGTTAGATATTAAAAAAAAAGGATATGTGGGTTTTCTAGCTTAAGTGCACCCTAAGGAAAGAAGATTAAAAAATGTTAGCTTAGAAAAAGAATTGAAAATGAAAGGGTAGGTAGAAGTTGCGTTATAGCTTTGAAAAGCATGAAAAATTGTATCCTAAGTTTAAATTTCAAAGTTATTTCATGCACATGAGAAGGCAAAGGTAAATGTTTTATCCTAAGTTAAAAGTGATTGGGCGCATCAATATAAGGTTTGGACATATAATCCATTAATCCTAAGTTTTCACCTTTATCGAACCCCCACTACCCAACAAAACATCTCATCAAATCCCATCATTGCATGTTAACCTACCATCACATCTCCTCTCATTTGATCTCCCGCTCTTCCATCCAACGACCTTTATAAATTTTCATCCCCCCCTCTCCATCCAAACTTTAACGTCGGGGAGGGGGGTCCAAAAAAAGTGGTTTTGTGTTTCGGGCCGACACTAACGTGGCACCTTCTCATCATTTCGCACCCCCTTGCCTAAACCACTTACTGCTTTGGACCCCCTCTGAAAATTAGTTTCCCCGCAATGTCAAAAACCATTAATATGCCAGTTGAACAGCCGTCATATCACGCCACCTAGACCATACAGTTTCCATCTAAATTCTTTCCCATGGTAATACAACCATTCGTGAATTTAATTCATCACTAACCGTTGATCCAACGAATCCGTGCTACTCTCAATGGGAAATCGAAAAAATTGTGTATAAATCCATGCCTGATCAAATTTCAATCCTTTACCTTACCATTTTCTCTACTCTATACATGTTTGATGCAAGTTGACAGAGCACCAAAAAATCCAATCCAGCCTTTGTCAAAGTATTGTCTACAATTGTCGCAGCCTCTTCCTAATCTCATAGCTTTTACACAGTCTCAACCCCCATTTCTCTATTAGGAACCCTCATTCACTATAAAACCTGATCCAACCATGCCTCCTAAGAAGAAGGGACAGGAAGAACCTGTAAATCCATGGCTCCATCCCCCAATTGACCTTGATCACCTACCTTTGGTAGATAGGGATTATAAAATCCATGAAACCCTGTGTGAGTTCGAGTTATTTGAAATGTACTATTGGCTTGAAAATAAGTTCATTGACAAGTCTGATGATATTATACTGTGGGAGTCCAATTTACCCCACTACATCTTTCCCCACACCCATAGTGCCCCTAAATTCATAAGGAAATTTCAAGCTTGTTATGTGCCCAACTAGAGAGCTATTGTTGTCCCTACATGAGAGATTTTAATCACCATAACTTCCCAATCTATAGACCAAATGATGCAGGGCCCTATCATAGAAAATGCAACCCCTTTCTCTCAACAATCACTCAGTGAATTATATTAGAAGCTGGAATTTGCAAAAAGGGCTAAAACCCTTGATATTTTTCTAGCTGAAGATGCCCAACTACCCAAGAAGAATCCTCCCTATTCATCCTTCATTTTCCCTAATAGAGAAAAAAAAATTAATTACAATCATCTCCTACCTCTTAGTTTATTACTCAGATTAGTGGGTAGATGAGGCCATTATAGGATTCCTTTCCATTTTCTCCACTGATTCATAGCAGATTCTATCCATGAAAAATTTGTTAAATTCCAAACTGAAGAGGTATTTAAATATGCCTCTGATTTAGCATTTATGTTTTTATATTTTCAGGGAGACCGGTTCAAATTTTCATTTCAGAAGTTGGACGATGATGGAAATAAAAAATCTATCATCTTTTGGACTACAATGGTAATGAAGGAGAAAAAATAATACTGATACAAATATTTAATAGAACTGTTTGTACATCCAGCACTTAGTCTTCTACGCAGTAATTCAGAGCCAAGAATCAGTGAAGAAATCAGGAAAATTTTGCAGTTATCATACCAAACCAAAATAGGAGACTGGTATCTTTACCAGAATTACACAGAACTAAGGATATATGGATGTGAGCTTGCCCCAGATAAGCTTCCAAAATTCTTCCCAATGAGGATTTTTGCTCTAGGATACATCAAGAAAATGCTCAATGTCGATGATGTCCATTTTGTGTCTACAAAGAAAAAATCTCAATTCAGAATCAAAACACAGATAGGAACCTTCATTTGTAATAGCAGGATAGTAGGGGAGGAAGCAGAAAAATTGCTAAAGGAAATAAAATTTAGCCTCATTTTTAAATGGTCATATGATCCAATGGGAACCATCTCCAAGCTAAGGGTAGAGAAAAAATATACACCTTATATCCATACCCATAGGCCAGAGGTTGAGAAGTATATGAACCAACTAGAGTGGACTTATAACACTCTAAAAGAGACTAAGGAACAGTTGGTTTCAACTTCAACACCACAGAATCTTATCCCACAGGAGAAAGAAGGAAAAAGGATGAGAGAAGAAGAGTCACCTTCAGTGACTGACACTTCCAGCAAAATGTTCAAAATCATGCACAGGAAGAGGACTAAGCTCAATCCCAAGGTAAACCCAAGCAAGGATTCAGAGCATGAAGTCATCATCATCATAAAAGAGACACCTACTTCCTCACAGTTAGGTGGTCAAACCACACTCTTTCCTACCACCTCTACAGCTTCACAGGATCAGCAGCAAGCTATTCAAACCAATACAGTTGTCACAGGGGAGAAAGAGAAGAGCATATTCGATACATTCAGAGAGATTAAATTGAAGAAATAAGTTTTGAAGACCAGTACATATAATTAGTTCTGGAAGCATATTTCTAGCTCTTAGAGTAGACTGGTTTCAGCCTTTGACTCTGAGAAAGGAAAAATGCAGATGTATTTTCTCCAAGCATAGATTCCAGAGCCCAAGATAGCAGCAGATTATAAAAATACTACTTTTTAATTTGATATTAAAGACATACATCCCATTGATCAAATGGAGGTGCACAAGAAGATAGGTGAAATGATTTCATCTACACTCACTAACACTACTATGAGTTTTTCCTAGTTGTAGGTTTCTTTAGCCAATATCCAGTCACAACTCAAGATGGAAAATATATCTGCTTTGGCCAAGGATTCAACGATTAAGTCTTTGGAAGACTTAGAAATCATAGTTGGATATGATCCCTCCAACATCAAAGTTGCAGAAGAGGTGATTAAAAATAAAAATTATGACATAGCAACATTAAGGAAGAAGCTAAAACTGCTAGCTATAGAGGACCCTTTGGCCAAATAGATCGAAGAGACAGAATCCCAGAAATCATACATGATGAAACTTATCATGGAGAAAAATGCTCAGCTAAGGCAGATGGAATCAAAGATGAAAAAGATGATAAAGGAAAGAGATCATACTGCCAAACTTTCATTAGTCCCTTTGGAGGTCGTACCCCTTACAGCCATTCCCACAGCCACACCTTCTACAACAAGTATAGTAGATGGAGCTAAACAACTTACCAAAGTAGTGAAGAATATGTCATTACAGACATAAGAGATTAAAAAACTTCAGGACCAAGTGAAATTGTAGCAGGATCAGAAGTCTAGGAGTGAGAGCTCACATGCAGCTGAAGCCCAAAGAGGACTAAAGTTAATAGAGAGGTTTCAGAAGTCTAAGAGGGAAAAATCTATTGGAAACACCATGGGCCAAGTTAAAGAGACAATTTGGATAGATATCATTGAGTGCATCAATGAAAGCTAGCCCTACATACAGATCATATTTGAGCAGAAGGAATTAATATAGAAATCTAATGGTGTCATAAAAACTATCAAGGAGGAGCTTGGAGACATGCCAACTATGGCCAACAACATCATTAAGTTCCTTAACTCCAAGAATAGATATGAACTGGATGACTTGGGAGTTGAGGACAGGACACAAAAAATTCTAGAAGTGAAGAAGGTTCTTAAAAAAAGAAACCTAATTGTACAGTTGGAGGAAACTTTTCACAGCTTAGAGATAATTGTAAACATATTTTTCCATAGGATAGATCCTTTAACTTAGAAATTAGGTCTTCCTTCCCTATTTGTAATCAATGATAAATGAATTAATAGAGAGGATTATGTAAACAAGCTGAATGAAATTTCCAGGGACACAACTAAGTTTTCAAAGATCAGAGGCACTATGACAGGGAAAGCTTTCTTGGAGGCATTGGCTCATGATATTTTCATCCAACATGACATAATCCAAGTTTTTGTGGTAAAGCCAACTTTTACTAAGTATACCAAAGTGGATGAGATCTACAGGAAGGTTATCAAGTTAATTATCATAGATGAAGATCGATGGGATAAGTTAACTAAGCTCCAGGAGTAAATAGTGTTGAACCCTTAGTTAAACTGAGGGGGGGGGGGGGTGAATCAGTTTAACACATTCATGGACTTTTAAAAAAATTTCATTAACACTTGTTTACACCTTCATTTCATGTTCAACTTAAAATGTGAGTAATATTAGAATGTGAGCAGCAAGCATTAATATAATGTAACAGTAGACTTAATATGAGAGCAGCAAGTATTAAGCAGATGATATAAACTAGATCAACACATAAACATCATGCATAGAGACACCGGATATAAGTGGAAACCCATAAAGGGAGAAAACCACATCTTATTATTGTTGTGATGCAAAGGCAAGCTCTAACTCCCTCTCACCACTGATTTTCTGTAGCCACCAACCTACAAGAGGCTCCAACCTCAATTCTGCAAGCTACAACTTGCAAGGAAGCTCCAACTCCCATCAATTTTCTGCAAGCACCAACCTACAGGAGGCCCCAACCTCAGTCAGCTACAACTGACATTTTATCAAGCTACAACTTGATGTGGAAGCACCAACTCCCATCTATTTCAAAAATAAAGCACTTTCTAATTTACCTTGGATATCAGCTCTGTTCTATATCATCTTCACTGCTATGTATCAGTCTTCATATCTGAGTTATAGCATTTCTGCATCTTCTCAAATTCACTATCAGCTCCTCCTTCTCTGCTCAACTCCTCCTTCTTCTCTCTCTCACTTCTTCATTTATGTATTCTCTAACTTTTCACAGCATCTCGTTCTGCTCCTCCTTCTTTTTATCTTCTCTGCCTCAATTATGCATTCTCCAACCTCTCTAACCTCTAGCAGCTTTCTTATTTTCTTCAACTCTCTTCAATTCTGCTGCACACTCTCTTCTTAACTCACTCTTTTTCGTCAACCTTCTCCCCTTGGATATTACCATGTTTTATACAAAAATAGCTTCATGGTTGTTTGTATTCTACTGGGAATTCGAAATGGACAGCCATGTCTCTTTGCCTTCTGCCTTCTCATCTCTTTTCAGCTCACTCAGAAAAATGTAACTGTAGGTGCTTATTTTAATGTTACAGTGGGATATTTTCTCTCTTCCGGAGACTTGACAATGCATCACAAACAATAAAAATCAATTAAAACATTTACATTCAAATTACAATGTGAACTCCAGCTCAACTCATTTAGTCTTTTGGCTCGCTGCGCGTTTGTCTTTTCTTTGACTGTGTCTGTCTTTTCTGTGACTGTGTTTTGTCTCTTTTCAGCTCTTTTTGCTCTTCTTTCCTCTTCTGTGGTGTAACTATTGCATACGTGTAATAGTGCCTTTTATATCGGTGCATTTTATATAAATATGTAACAGCTGGCGTTAATTCTGGGAAAATTCCAGCCCTTTAGTGTCTTGTTTATGTGGAGAGTTCTGCAAGCGGAACAAACATATCTCACATTCATTTTGTATTAATAATCTCCCTCCACCTTAAGCCGAGGCCCATGGGTCCACAGACCACGCAGCATATTTTAATACAATCGCTACAACGTTTTATAACAACGCCTTTTATATATATACATATATATCTCGTAGTTTCAATTCTTGACGAACTTATATAAAGTTTTAATCATATAAACTGCCACTTCAATGAAGAATCATATTAATACTTAACAAATTCCCTTTTGGGCCCACCATCTGAGCTTTCATTTTCCTCTGATTGCAATTGATCACAATCGCAACTCGAATACTCCCGATCCGTTTGTTGTATTATTTGTCCGATGCGATTGACCACTCTTGCTCTGATTGCGATTGATCTCTCCTACTCCGATTGTGATTGATCGCAATCCCGACTCGAATCCTCCGATGCAATTGAGTCTTTAACCTGGAACTCAACCATATATGAAACCTGATTTATAGACCCATCGGGTTCGGAACTCAATCGCAATCGCAAGTTCCTGTATGAACGTTCCGCTCCCTTTATATTCTCCGATGCGATTAGATTGTTCCGATGTGATCTGCCACTGTTCACCGGAACTCAAGGTATATATAAATTATATTTTATAAATCCCATCGGTTCCAGTCTTTCATTGCAATCGCAATATTTTAATATATTTCTCCGATGTTCTGATTTTGTCCGATGCGATTGACCACTGTTCACTATATTTTGCCGATGCGATGAATCACTGTTCACTGTATTTTGCCGATGCGATGTACGGGTCCGGAACTCAAACACACATATGAATCATGACTTATTGGTCCATCAAGTCCACATTTCAATCGGAACTCTTGTCAACATGTTCCGTTGCCCTTAGATTCTCCGATGCGATGGCATAACTTTAAGCCGGACTTCAAACACACATGAGTCACCATGTATAGTGAATCGGGTCCGGTACTCAATCGCAATCGCAACTTTCTGTTGTGATGTTCTGATGCTCTTATAATATCCGATGCGATTAGACTAATCTGATGTGATTATGCCAGACTTCAAATACGTTTGAATCATAATTCATACACCCATCGGGTCCAGAACTCAATCGGAACTCTTGTCGATATGTTCCGCTACCAATCCTTTCTCCGATGCGATTGGAAAGGGTCCCACCTTATAAGCCTTTTCTTTTTGATAGAACCTTTGATTATTTAGATCTTGTGCTACATATAAAAGTATATGCTATGGACCTTTACATATATATGTGGCGCATCATATGTATTTCACTGTTCATATATATAAGCTTGCTTCTGCTTCGATCTTTAGTGAATCTTCCAGCGGGGGTAGCGATTATCGGAATTTGTTTGTATATATATATACTTTCCGCTTGGGTTAATATTCTCGAAATTTGTTTGTGTATCCTTCCGCCTGGGTTAATGATTCTTGAAATAAGGTTTGTATATATATATATATACTTGCCGCTTGAGGTAAGCGATTCCCGGAATTGGGTTTATGTAACCTCCAGCTGGGGTAGCGATTCTCGGAATTTTCTGCTCTGCCTCTGCTTGTGATAACGGCTCTGCCTTTGCCTCTGCCTCTGATAACCTATTGTGATAACGGCTCTGCCTCTACCTCTGCCTCTGATATAACGTCTCTTTTGCTTCCTTCATTTGCTTCTTTGCTGCCTCTACTACTTCTTTGTCTCTTCCTTTCTGCTATATCTGCTGCCTTAGTTTCTTTGTGCTCCTTTCTCTGTTGCGTATTTAGAATCCACTCCACCTGTTATACTTGTAGAAAATCACATGAGGCTCCGATATTCTACGCCTTCAATTCAACATTTCTTTTCCTCAACTTCGAACTCCACTACGTTACCAGAGTTCTGTTCCTCATCTTGATTTAATTTTGCAGAATGAATTGTGATGTATTCTTCTCAACAGTGCTTCACAGTCTTCCCACTTGAATAATTGTTCCTCATTACTCTATCTCTCCAGTTCTGCTATGAAATGACTCTCTTCTACTATCCTCACTACTTTGCAGCACCTCATCTAACTCCTGCTGCCTTTGTTCCTTCTATGCTCTACTTGTCTTATGCTCTCTCCGCTGCCTCTACTTCTTGTCTACTTCTTTTCGCCTTGTTGCTGTTTCAGGTGTTCCTCCTTTGCCATCTCCTTTGCCATCAATGACAACATTTCCAACAGTCTCCCCCTTTGGCATTGATGGCAACACATCTACCGATAATCCAATGCTTCCTCCAAGTCTTTCTCTGATTGGCTTCTTTTAGAAGACACTTTCTTCTATTACCTGCTTTTCCTCCCCCTTTGACATCAATGGCAAAGGGTTGCTCATTTCCTAGTTTTCTTTCTGCATTTCCTCTCTCTGAGATCTTCTGACTTTGTACCATGCTGCTCCAAACTGATGTACAAGACTTGTTGAGAGAACACTTTGAGGATTATTGGACTTGAATATACACTGTAAATTGATACAATCCAAAGCACAATGTTCTTTCACTAGTATAAAGCTGAAAGTGAGGATAATGACCCTTCATAGAACACATTGTACCAGCTTTATCTAATCAGAGATGTATGATTGGATCAAAAACTAAAAATACTGAGAAGGCTTCAAATATACTTTTGTCTCTGTCTGATGTAGTGAGCTAATATATTTCTGTTGAAGAATATTGTAGATGGAATATGTCTTTTCCTACAGTACTCATCTATAGTACAGCATTTGTTCAATTTTGATGAAGCCAATATGTCTTTTATAGCTGTGATTCATCTATACTGCCTATTGTTTGTAATCTGTGCTAGACTGCTGACAGGGATAATACACTTAAAGACTGAAAGGTCCTTGTTGTTGTTATGAACAATGAATCAAACCAGAGTTTACAACTTATTGTGAGATTAGGCAATATCTTTCAATATGAAAGGCCGAATGACCTTTAACTGCTTGCACACATTATTTTCAAAATAAACCCTTCAATGTATTGGTCAATTTCACTTATCAACCATGCAATTCATTTATGACATAAGGAGGTATGTATGTCAGTGATCAACCTCTTTTCAAAGGTGAGATGTCAGCAAATCCTTTCTGCTGAAGTATGTTCTTGATGAAAAAAAAACTTTTGAGCTTCAGATTGTAATCACAGCTAGTCCTTTATTCTTCAGATACTTTGACTATTCTATCAGAATGAACTTCCACAAAAACATATTCAAGATGTTTAATTGAAAACTCAGCAAACAGACTTCACACAGTTTTGTAACAATCTTCAGAAAGAGGTCTTGAAGATATATGTACTGATTTCAGGAGGGCATGCAATTATATATATAGAAACAGATACTGCTTCAATGCATAATATAATCCTTCAAGTGTAAATCAGATACTAATCCTTTAGCACTGCTACCGACCTTTTCATGCTGAATGCAGATAACCCTGGGAATTTTACCTTGATGCATTCTTGCCATAGTCCTTTGATCTTGAGGACCTGTACCATACTGCTGCTGCTCCATGATAACACTTGATATTCTGTTGATAGGTATGCTATTTGTATCAAGTACCAAATGATATTACCTTGATAAAATATGCAGAGATTTCACTTTAGCTTGCACATTTACCCGTAATTTAAGACATCCTTCATAAATTATTCTATTGAGCTTTCCACTGTTCACATTAACAGTCATCAATATCCTTAATCTGATCTTATCATTATTTTACCTTTTGTTTAGTCTGTCATTCTGATTTAAAAGAACGTCACTGCATTTTTCTTTTCTATGACAGTTCCAGAATCATTGCTGCTTTATATTGCTTTATATACCACTTCAATCGTTCTGACATGATGATCTTCAGAAGGACATCTTCAATTTCTATACTATGAATCTTCATGGGCTGATTACTCAGAGATTTGTCACTTATTTGACTTCACTCCTCCAAGGGGACTTTTCATAGATCAATGATGTACTGACATCAAGATAATAGACTCTTTTCTTACTCATTCTTCTTAATGTGATTCACTGTTAATTCCAGCAGTGTGATGCACGGTGTGATCATCACTTAATGTGTTGATGTCTTCTTATCTATTCATGGCTGATGTTCTCTCTACTCCCAAGGCTTTTTGCTTCTTTCTCTCCTTCCATCAACCTGTTGGATATTGAGTGCTTCTTCCTCTATAGGTCTCTGTTGGAGAAAATTGTCCTGTGCATTCCTGATCTTATAATTGTTCTCATTCTAAGGTGATCTTCTTAGACTACTTTCATGGGGTCTATATATGAACTGCTCTCCCCCTGGGATGTTGCTTCATATTTATCACTGGTTGGATATCTACTTTGTTTTCTAGAGCAGCTCCCCCTGAGACTATGATGTTTTTATTATGTTATTGAGATAATAGGCTCCCCCTTTCTCTTTTCCTTCCATACTTTATTAGGGTTCATCATAATGTCTGCTCTTCTTTTAGATTCATAGTTTTGATTGATCTGTTTTGATCCCATCATCTATCTAGAGTTCTTTAATGTATATGGCAGATTACAGTCCTTTGCTTTGTGACCAAGTTTGAGGCATACATAACATCTTATTTTATCATAGTACATTGGATTTGATGTATAATACTTTGTTCCCCTTCTTGAATACATTTTACATTCAACAGATTTATGTCCAAAATTATTGCATGCATAACAATAGCCAAGGAAATGATTGTGTACCTAGTGAAGGATTGCCTTTTCCATTTGCTTGCTTGAGGAGTTCTTCTCTTTTGCTGCGTCCTTTGCTGGTTGGACTAGATTGGCCTTGTCTTACAATATTCTACACCATGTCCTGGTTTGTGGAAGGAAAAACATGTGATATTTTTCATAGGAGGAACGAGCCTACTTTGACATCTTCCAAATTTATTCAAATCATATTCAAGAGTGTGAGAGCCCTTTCCAGCTGACTGTTTCATCCTCTCATTCTCTGTCTTTTCATGTTGCTGCTTGATTCTATTTGTTTCTCTGCAACTCATGTTCCTGCTGGTTTCTGCTTCTGTAGGAATTTGCTGAGCTATTTCACTGTTCTTTACAGCTTTTACAAAAATGATTTTCTTGTTATCTTCAACCTTGGACTTACTGGTTTCACCTTCATATCCTATCCCAGCCTTTATGAGAGGTGACCTTTGAGCATTTAGAATCTGGTTCAACTATCCAGAGCCTTTCATTAGAGGTGTATTCATTAATAGTTCTCTTTGGGCTTTTTCTAAGTTCTTTCTTAGGCTCACTACTTCTTCTTCCAATCTTTCACATTCCTGACTTTTCTCTCTCATTTGTTGCAGCAGAGTGTCTTCTACTTTCTTTGCCTCTTCAATCTGTGTCTTCAGGAAAATAATTTCTTTCCTATCTTCATATTCTTTCTCATCACATATTTGTACCAATCTCTTAAGGTCTTTGTTTTCATTCTTCAATTTTTCTATTTCAGTCAAAGCAGTGTCAAGCTTGGCTTTTTCTTTAGCTATAATTTCTTCATGGTTCTTATCTCCATTCATACTAGCAGGTTCTTCATTTGATTGAATATTTTCCTGTTGACATGAATTTTTCTTCTTCTTAATTCTCTTATCCTTCTTGTCAGTGCAGTCCTTAGTGTCTACTCCATGTATGAAGTGCAATCTATCCCAGATTTCTTTTGCAGAGGTTAAATCCATTATCAACTCAAGATCCTTGTTATGAAGATTGTCATATATCACACATTTTTCATTGGCATTCCTTTGTTGTTATTTCACTGTGGGGGAGTCTGTGTAGTAACCATCACAAACAAGCTTCCATACCTCAAGTTCATCAGCCATTAAACCTGTTTTAACCTTATCTCTCCATTCAGGAAAGTTTGTTGTATTTAACACAGGTACATTTTGATAGTCCATGGCTCAACCAGATCTCCTTCAAGCTATTAGGCTTACACCAAAGGAACTTGGCTCTGATACCAATTGTTGAACCCTTAGTTAAACTGAGAGGGGGGGGTGAATCAGTTTAACACATTCATGGACTTTTAAAACTTTTTCATTAACACTTGTTTACACCTTCATTTCATGTTCAACTTAACATGTGAGTAATCTTAGAATGTGAGCATCAAGCATTAATATAATGTAATAGTAGACTTAATATGAGAGCAGCAAGTATTAAGCAGATGATATAAACTAGATCAACACAAAAACATCATGCATAGAGACACCGGATATAAGTGGAAACCCATAAAGGGAGAAAACCACATCTTATTATTGTTGTAATGCAAAGGCAAGCTCCAACTCCCTCTCACCACTGATTTTCTGTAGGCACCAACCTACAGGAGGCTCCAACCTCAATTATGCAAGCTACAACTTGCAAGGAAGCTCCAAATCCCATCAATTTTCTGCAGGCACCAACCTACAGGAGGCTCCAACCTCAGTCAGCTACAACTAACACTTTATCAAGCTACAACTTGATGTGGAAGCACCAACTCCCATCTATTTCAAAAATAAAGCACTTGCTGATTTACCTTGGATATCAGCTCTGTTCTGTATCATCTTCACTGTTGTGTATCAGTCTTCATATCTACCTTATATCATTTATGCATCTTCTCAAATTCACTATTAGCTCCTCCTTCTTCTCTGCTCAACTCCTCCTTCTTCTCTCTCTCACTTCTTCATTTCTGTATTCTCTAACTTTTCACAGCATCTCGTTCTGCTCCTCCTTCTTCTTATCTTCTCTGCCTCAATTCTGCATTCTCCAACCTCTCTAACCTCTAGCAGCTTTCTTATTTTCTTCAACTCTCTTCAATTCTGCTGCACACTCTCTTCTTCTATCACTCTTTTTCGCCAACCTTATCCCCTTGGATATTACCCTGTTTTATACAAAAATAGCTTCATGGTTGTTTGTATTCTACTGGGAATTCGAAATGGACAGCCATGTCTCTTTTCCTTCTGCCTTCTCATCTCTTTTCAGCTCACTCAGAAAAATGTAACTGTAGGTGCTTATTTTAATGTTACAGTGGGATATTTTCTCTCTTCTAGAGACTTGCCAATGCATCACAAACAATAAAAATCAATTAAAACATTTACATTCAAATTACAATGCGAACTCCAGCTCAACTCATTTAGTCTTTTGGCTCGCTGCGCGTTTGTCTTTTCTTTGACTGTGTCTGTCTTTTCTGTGACTGTGTTTTGTCTCTTTTCAGCTCTGTTTTCTCTTCTGTCCTCTGCTGTGGTGTAACTATTGCATACGTGTAACAGTGCCTTTTATATCAGTGCATTTTATATAAATATGTAACAGCTGGCATTAATTTTGGGCAAATTCCAGCCCTTTAGTGTCTTTTTGATGTGGCGAGTTCTGCAAGCGGAACAAACATATCTCGCAGTCATTTTGTATTAATAATCGCCCTCCACCTTAAGCCGAGGCCCGTGGGTCCACATACCGCACGGCATATTTTAATACAATCACTACAACGTTTTATAATAGCGCCTTTTATATATATACATATATATCTCGTAGTTTCAATTCTCGGCGAACTTATATAAAGTTTTAATCATATAAACTGACACTTCAATGAAGAATCATATTAATACTTAACAAATGCCCTTTCGGGCCCACCATCCGAGCTTGCATTGTCCTCCGATTGCAATTGATCGCAATCGCAACTCGAATACTCCCGATGCATTTGTTGTATTATCTGTCCGATGCGATTGACCACTCCTGCTCTGATTGCGATTGATCACTCCTGCTCCGATTGCGATTGATCGCAATCCTGACTTGAATCCTCCGATGCAATTGAGTCTTTAACCCAGAACTCAACCATATATGAAACCTAATTTATAGACCCATCGGGTCTGGAACTCAATCGCAATCGCAAGTTCCTGTATGAACGTTTTGCTCCCTTTATATTCTCCGATGTGATTAGATTGTTCCGATGCGATCTGTCACTGTTCACCGGAACTCAAGGTATATATAAATTATAGTTTATAAATCCCATCGGGTCCGGTCTTTCATCTCAATCGCAATATTTTAATATATTGCTCCGATGTTCTACTTTTGTCCGATGCAATTGACCACTGTTCACTGTATTTTTCCGATGCGATGAATCACTGTTCACTGTATTTTGCCGATGCGATGTACGGGTCCAGAACTAAAACACACATATGAATCATGACTTATTGGTCCATTGGGTCCACATTTCAATCGGAACTCTTGTCAACATGTTCCGCTGCCCTTAGATTCTTCGATGCGATGGCATAACTTTAAGCCGGACTTCAAACACACATGAGTCACTGTGTATAGTGAATCGGGTCCGGTACTCAATCGCAATCGCAACTTTCTGTTGTGATGTTCTGATGCTCTTATAATCTCCGATGCGATTAGACTAATACGATGTGATTATGTCGGACTTAAAATACGTTTGAATCATAATTCATACACCCATCGGGTCCGGAACTCAATCGAAACTCTTGTCGATATGTTCCGCTGCCAATCCTTTCTTCGATGCGATTGGAAAGGGTCCCACCTTATAAGCCTTTTCTTTTTTATAGAACCTTTGATTATTTAGATCTTGTGCTACATATAAAATTATATGCTATGGACCTTTACATATATATGTGGCACATCATATGTATTTCACTGTGCATATATATAAGCTTGCTTCCGCTTCGATCTTTAGGGAATCTTCCAGCGGGGGTAACGATTCTCGGAATTTGTTTGTATATATATATACTTGCCACTTGAGTTAAGATTCCCGGAATTTGTTTGTGTATCCGTCCGCCTGGGGTAATGATTCTCATAATAAGGTTTGTATATATATATATATACTTTCCGCTTGAGGTAAGCGATTCCCGGAATTGGGTTTATGTAACCTCCAGCTGGGGTAGCGATTCTCGAAATTTTTTGCTCTGCCTCTGCTTGTGATAACGGGTCTGCCTTTGCCTCTGCCTCTGATAACCTATTGTGATAACGGCTCTACCTCTAACTCTGCCTTTGATATAATGTCTCTTTTGCTTCCTTCATTTTCTTCTTTGCTGCCTCTGCTACTTCTTTGTCTCTTCCTTTCTGCTATATCTGCTGCCTTAGTTTCTTTGTGCTCCTTTCTCTGTTGCGTATTTAGAATCCACTCCACCTGTTATACTTGTATCAAATCCCATGAGGCTCCGATCTTCTACGCCTTCAATTCAACATTTCTTTTCCTCAACTTCGAACTCCGCTACGTTACCAGAGTTCTGTTCCTCATCTTGATTTAATTCTGCAGAATGAATTGTGATGTATTCTTCTCAACAGTGCTTCACAGTCTTCCCACTTGAATAATTGTTCCTCATTACTATGTCTCTCCAGTTCTGCTATTAAATGGCCCTCTTCTACTATCCTCACTACTTTGCAGCTCCTCATCTGACTCCTGTTGCCTTTGTTCCTTCTATGCTCTACTTGTCTTATGCTCTCTCTGCTGCCTCTGCTTCTTGTCTACTTCTTTTCGCCTTGTTGTTGTTTCAGGTGTTCCTCCTTTGCCATCTCCTTTGCCATAAATGACAACATTTTCAACAAAAAATAACAAGCAATAGTCAGTTGCAGCCATCACATGGGACAGCACATCAGCCAGCGCAGCCTACAAATAGGCCCACTCAGCAACGGAACGCTTGAAAGTAGTGCCAAAATGCCAAATCACCCACATTGAGCCTATTTTTTTTATCAAAGTTAGAGTTTATTATTATATTTAGGCTAATAATACACCTTCTGTTGAGACAACATTCATTGTAATCAATTTTGTAATATTTTAGTATAAGTACTTCATTATTTTAAATATTGGAGGTTGATTTCTGAACATATTTTACCTACTACACAATTGTAAATTCCAAGTTTTTGTTGGAGCATCAATAATACAAAGACTTCTTTCAAGATTCATGTGGCATAATCACTCGTGAATTGTTTCTACTGTTTCTGTGTTTTCCACTGTTATTTCCTTACTCTGTTTATCAGAATTCTTAATTGTAAAACAGAAAGTGTGATGAATAGGACATGTTTCTTAAAACACTTTATTCTGGATGTTTTTACAAATTAAAGTTTTCTACTTGAAGTCATATTGAAAATTTCTTAATTTATTTTCAGTATCAACTGATATTCACTTTCCTGCCATATTCATTATTCATTTAAAATCTAAAAGAATCCAATAAATGCAACCTAGCTTTCCCTATTATAACTCTTTTAAAAATTGATGCAAAATCATTTTTTATGTTTTGACTCCATTGCCCAATGGGAATATAAATATTTAATCAATCAAAATCAAAAAACATCCAATTATAATCATAACTAGCCTAATATCTATTCAAGATAAAGTTAAATCATTAAGAGAGATCCCTCTCTGAAGCTGGCAAGGCTAGATCCCAGCTTCCAAAGCAGTTTTGATGTTGTCCTCTGTGTTTAATCTACCAATATTTTAAATTACAGAAAGATAACATAGTGATGACGATACTGTGGAAGATTTGAAAAAATTGTAATTTCTTTCGAATTCATAACCCTGGTTAAAATATTTTAGGATAGGAATAATTTAAGATTTGTTTTCTTTTCAATAGTGTAAATAATAAGTGTGTGTGTTCATTTATACCATAACTTTCACTCCTAAAAGAGTCTATACTAGAGCTCACCTTGATCCAAAGCCTACAGAAATTGTAGATGACCCTGAGAAAATACTGAAAAGAAAGAACATAGCAGAAAGCCAAGGAAGTAGTAGTCTCCCTCATAGAGAAGATTCACTCCCAAAAGACTTTGTAACTCTACAAGATATTTAATTTGACTTACCCTTTGAACAAAGCCTATTTATAACCAAATCAGCCAATTGGACAGACCAAATAGTAGTAAACCAAGCTATATTAAGAATAAATTCATCTGAAGCCCAATATGCTCCTGCTGATATAGACCTTCAAATCCTCCAAGACTTTGATAAATTGTAGGGTTTAGTTTCAGGTTTAGACATTTCTGTCATGACGCTTATGTCCAGCAATTTGTAGAAATTTTTGCTTTGACTTCTTATGATGAATCATCCACCTCATCACAATATGTGCATCCTATATCAGCAAGTCCTACCCCTTCTATAATTTCTACAGCTACTCCAATAATTTCCCATAAATCAGTAAGCCCTACTCCTTTTGTAGTTTCCACAAATACTCCAATATTTTCTCACCAAGCCACTCAAACTCCTTCTCCCCAATCCTCAGCTACAATCCCACCTTCATCTCCACCAAAACCCAAGTTTCAACTCAGCCTTTACCTTCCATTTAGCCTCCACGTTCCACCCAAAAACCATCTCATATTTTTCATCCTCATATCCCTATAATGGAAGCAATAAATGCCCCTCTTTTCCTTCAAGCTCCTTTGGAAAACATGCCACAGGATTATCAAACAAGAATCCCTCAATTTGATGGAACTAGACCTATCACTGCCCAACAGCATTTAGATAGGATGAATCACAGTTTTTACCTTCAGGAGGTAGATGAGGAGATTGTAAAACTTAGGTTGTTTACACAAAGTCTCACAAGAGAGGTGAGAAAATCATTTAAAGCATTACCTACTGCTAGTATTAATGATTTACCCGGATTCCATAAAACATTCTTTACTAGGTGGGAAATTAAGAAGAACTCTATTCATATTTTATCTGAATATGAAATCATTAGGAGAGGACTAGGGGAAAGTGTTCAAGACTATTGCACTAGATTCAACAATGTATATAACAAAATTCTTTCTAATATTAAACCACCACAAGGCTTATCCCTAATCAAATTCATAGATGGTTTTGAGGCAGACATGGCTTACTAGCTTAGGGAAAGAAATTCATCCACTCTAGAAGAAATGCAAAGGGATGCAATAAGTGTAGAAGCAATTTTGTTAGCAAAGAGAGATAGAATTATAAATGAAAGGAGAGTAACCATAAAATAGGAACCCTCTACTTCTTATGCTAATGCTAAAATTGATTCCTTAGTCAAAAAAGTAGAAAGAATAATGGAGAGGATTAATTTGAATGAGAAATCCTAGGAGAAAACATCCCCAAATCAAAAAAAGAGAGCAAAGGGGACTTGATCAGCAAATTAGACCTCCTTTTAAGGAAAATTATGCTTATGATGATGGAGAGGTGGTGGAAGAAGTAGAATAAAAGCAGACAAATATAATGGGTATCAATGATGATGAAACTGTGTTTCTTTCTTAGGAAGAACAAGAGTTGTTTCAATTATCCCAAACTTGAATTGATTTTGAGGAATCATATGACTATAAGCAGGGATTTGAAAATGCTATCATGGAATTACAAGAGCTTTTTTATTTGAATGATGTAGCAAAAAATCCAAAAATAGAGCCCACAGGGGAAGATGTATAAGAATGTAATATAGGTAGTGAACAGAATCCTAAAATGATAAAACTCTCAAAATCACTGCCTATTGTGAGAAAAAAATAATACATAGCTTTATTCAAAGATTTTTTTAATGTATTTTCTTGGAGCTATGAATATCTTAAAGAATATGACACTAGTATCATACATCACAAAATCCCAGTCAAGGAAGATCAGAAACCATTCAAACAAAAGCTCCATAGAATAAATCATTTTCTAATGCCTTTGATTGAGAAAGAGGTCAAAAATATGTACGATGCTAATATCATTGTCCCTCCCAGATACTCTAAATGGGTTTCTAATATAGTGCCTACTATGGAGAAAACTAGAGAAATCCAACTATGTATTGATTGTAGAAATTTTAACAAGGTCTCCCTAAAAAACAACTACCCTTTGTCCAAAATGGACCATATATTACAAAAGGTAGTAGGTTCTAGTAGGATATCCTTTTTAGATGGTTTCTCAGGTTATAACCAAGTCCTAGTACATTCTGATGATCAGGATAAAACAACTTTCATTACTCCATGGGGGGCCTTCATGTATGTGAATATGACCTTTGGGTTGATGAATGTTGGGGCCAAATTTCAAAGAGAAATGGATATTGCATTTTCTGATGAGATTGGCCATTGTATTATGATTTATCTTGATGACATTACTGTATGTTCAAAGACTAGTCAGGAACATTTGATACATCTAAGAAGAGTGTTTGAAAAGTGTAGAAGGTTTGGTATCTCATTAAATCCTAAGAAAACATTATTTGGCCTTGAGGAAGGTAAGCTTCTTGGTCATATTATTTCAAAGGATGGAATTAGGATTGATCCCAGTAGGATTGAAGCAATATTAAAGATCAGTCACCCTAGAAACATCAAAGATCTTCAGTCTTTTATTGACAATATTAATTTCTTAAGGAGATTCATTCCTAATCTTGCAGAGCTTCTTAGAAATATAACAAATATGCATAAAAAGGATTTAGAAATTAGATGGAGTATTGATGCTAGGAATTCCTTTGATTTAGTTAAACATGCATTAACAAAAGCACCAGTGTTGATTAGTCCAGATTTTACCAAAGATTTTATTATCTTTTCTTTTACTTTTGAACACGTTGTTACATTTGTTTTGTTTCAGAAAAATGAGGAATGATTTGAACAGCCTATTGCATTTTTCAGTAAGGATTTAAGAGATGCATATTTGAAATATAATAAGGTGGAAAAACATGCCTTTTCATTGGTTAAAGCAATAAAATATTTTAGAGTATATATTTTCCATTCCCATGTTATTTCATATGTACCTAATTCAGTTGTAAAGGATATTTTGACACGTAATGGACCGCATGGAAAACGAGGGAAATGGATTGCATTCATCCTTGAGTATGACTTAGAAATCAAACCTACCAAGTTGATAAAAGGACTGGCTAAATTGATGGTAGAATCTAATTTCCATGCATTAGACATCAACTTTGTTGCTGCACTAGATGATCAAGAGGAATAGGTGACTCCACAGATCGATGAAGCATTTTTAAACTCATCCTGGTATGCAGAATTGTTGTATGTTTTATTCAATTTATATGCTCCTCCTGGTCTAACAAAAACAAAGGCAATATTTCTAAAATTAAAAGCAGTTAAGTTTTGCATCATAGAAAATGTTTTATATTGGAAAGATGATGCTGCCATCTTACTCAAGTGCTTGTTGAAGGATGATGCAGAGAAAATCATGCACAAATTCCATGAAGGTGACTATGGTGGTCATCTCTATTGGAAAAAAACTACCAATAAAATCCTCAGGGCTGGTTTTTACTGGCCTACCCTTTTCCCTGACATTCATAAGAAGGTAACTTCATGCCATAAATGCCATATTTTTTATGGGAAAATAAATCTTTTACCCCTACCATTAAAACATATTTCTGTTGAGAGCCCTTTTCAGCAGTGGAGACTAGATTTCAATAGTGAAATTCATCCTCCTTCCTCTAGCCAACATAACTGGATTCTCAGAACCACATATTACATTACTAAATGGATAGATGCCACCCCTTCCAGATCTATTACTGATACTGTCATCATTAAATTTCTTGAGGCCAACATCCTTTCTAGATTTGGATGTCCTATAAAAATTATTACTGGCAATGAAACAGCTTTTAAATATAAGAAAATGATTGAATTTTGCAATAAATACCACATTACTTTGTTGGAATACAACAATAAATCTTGGCACAACAAGTTGGCTAATTCACTTTGGGTTGACGAACTTACAACAAAGAATTCAATTGGTATGTCACCATACCAATTGTTATGTGGAATAATGAATTACGGATAAAACACATTCCCTAAATGTGGTGCTCATTTAGAACAACATATTAAAGACTTTGCAGATACTTTTCCTAACAGTAAATAGACACATATAATAGATCAAGAAACCTACTTGGAGTGATCCGGATTTATGCAGGAATGCAACAAAATACAGAAATAACCATAAACATAGAAATACAACAGAAATAAGGCTTCATTTCATTAATATCAAATCACAGAAATATGCTTACAAACATGATGGAAATAAAAAATCTAGGGTGTTGGTAGCGAATCTATGAGAAGAGATGTGGCAGCTATAGACCTCTGAAATGTGTTATAATGAGGCTCGAGGGCCTATTTATTATGGAGAAACAATGGAGAACTCTAAACGTCAAAAAACCTAACTCTAGGAGATGAAGCACTAAAACTATGGGCCCCGTTTGGGTAAATTAGTATTTCAACTTCTCATGGACGTAACTTCGGCATACTATCTCCGTTTGGGGCTTCAAAATGGCTCCGAAAGTTCAGGACCCGAAAAACTGCTAAAAATAGTAAGTTGTGAAAAAATGAAAGAGACAATGGTGGGGCCCCAAGTGGAATAGGCGGGTGGCCACCAATATCCACCTGGATCATGCATTCCAAGCGCTTCCTATTCTCCTTTTGTCACTCTTGTTGTAGCTCCAATCCAAGCTTGATTGCTAAAATATTTCCTGCAAGTATGAACACTAAACAGCAAAGATATTGCAATATACAGATGGATATTCACGTTAATCAATTAAATCAATGAAACATGAAACATATACATCATATATGAATCCATAATATGAAATAAATAAGCTTATACATATACATATGTGGTAAAGTAAGCAGCAATCTTTATTAATGGATAGAAGGGGAAGGTTACAACTAGCGATTGATTTGATGTCACCAACTCCAACATCATCCCAACCTCATCAAAATGAACATCTCTCTAGTAGCATATCACTCAAATCAGAAACTCAATTGATAATCCAACAGCATTTCTCTACCAAATTTATTCCTTATAAAGCACTAGGATTTGTGCTCAAGTTATAGATGAACTGAAGGTAGTTTCAAAATCAATGACCTTCTAATAATAGGCAAGACATGTTACCAAACTCAGAGGTGTCAAATGGATACATGGATTCAAATTTTGACACATATGCACTCTTCTAGAAGTCAATGTCCAAGTGGAGATTCCAGAACAATGAGAATTTCACTCCCAATTTGACTAATGCACCCTTGAGTGTCGAGAAGTGCTTTGCAGAGAACCCTTGAGTGGGGTTGCTTGCATATGCAAAGAAGTTATCCCCTTGAGAGACTGCTTTGGTGAGCTCATAGGTGATATAACATGTACTTCAAATCTTGGAAGCCTTGCAATGGAAGTCATGGATGATTTGTTCTTGTTCTTTGTCTTAGGGCATGTAGCAACTAAAATGATAGGGAATGATAGATCATATTCATTGATTCTAGGGATGATGTCCAGTTTAACCAGGTCATTGGGAATGGTGCCCAAATTGACCTATAACATATTTCCCCCTAAAGCATGAAGTCAGAATAATAATAACAATATTTTTTGAATGAGATACTTTACACCGTGATGGGCTAGAGCTGAAGCGGAGTGGCGACCTATATCAATCTTATAATACTTTACATTATGATATATCCTCTTGATCACGAATTACTGAGGGAAGGCATTCCCATGCTCACCACATAAACTATCTAATAACATGTACATAGTGTAGAAAGTTGTCTACATTGGAATGTTGCCCAATACAGACATGCCTACAGATATAGGCCCATGTTCGGATTACGATCTGTATGTAAGGTCACCGTACAGATGTTGTTTACAACAATCTTGAAATCGCAGCCTAGATGGTTGAAACTAGATCCGGGGTCTTCTTATCTCGTTCACTTGATCGTTCGGGTACAAGTCTAGTCATGCGAATATATGATTTTTCGTCAAACATGGTAATACATTGTTTGATTACTAGCCAATTATGTGAGTTGTTAACAAATGCGAGAGAACCACCATTGATGTTGATGACCCTCAAGGTACTGAAATACATTTTTTAAGGCGTGAATAGATGATTTGATGTCGAACGGCAAACAAAATATTTTGATCAAAAGAACAGAAGCGAGGATCTTGTCGATGCTGTAACAAGCCTCATGGTACTTGAATATGATGTTTCTAAGTGAATTTCCTGCATGATGATTTATCGTCGACAGGAAGCCACTTTATTGCAAAACGGGAGTTACTGATTTTGAAGACAATTTATGACTTGATATAGAAATGTTCAGGGATGATTGTAGTGAGAATGAAGGTTTATGAGTATTGCAGAAGGATGAGTATTCACTGGATGACTTCTCTTGTGCATATCGGCGAAACTAAGATGAGTTGGAAGCATTGACCCAAAACCGAAGTGAAGGTATGATGAACCATAAGTAGAATGAATTGTCAAGAAGGTTACCCAACCCAAATAGTCATGGTGATGGAGTGAAGTGTCATGTTCAAGAGCAGCCTGCTACCGTAAAAAAATTTGTTCACTTTCCCAAATTTTCCCCGGTCATTTGTCGACCAGTACCTCTTTATTTTTTAACAAGCTTGAGGAGGATAACATATGCTTGATCTATAATTCAACCCTTCAAGCGAAAAATGTATTGCTATTTAATAATTTAATGAGTCTATCGATGAATGAAACTCGATTATTGCCATGATCGACAAGCCTGCTGCTATTTTATGTTTTAACAAGCCTAACGACAGTGACAACCAAGTCCTTTTTCATATTTAGAGAGTTTGAAAAAGAGGACGAAATTAAACTCCATAAGTACTTTTTCATAAATTTGTCACTCAGATCCAAAAAAGTGTAAAATAATATTTGAAAGAACCTCTTTAGTCATGTTTGACTATGGTATTCCTTTTTCATAAATAATATATCTCAGTCCAGAAAAGGGTTAAACTTATACTGAGTAGATATCAATTCATTTACTTTTACGAGCTCGAAAAGACAAGTGTTCGATAATATTTTCACATTATCGGAGTCTGAAAAGAGCTAAAAGAAGACTCCAGAGGTTCCTTTTTCATTGTTATAGAAGCTCAAAAAAGAGATAAAAGTGCACTTCAAGTCCTTTTTCATTTTTAACAAAGCTTGAAAAATAAGGATAAAAGTATGCTTTGTGGTCAAATCATTCTCAAAATAAATCTGCACGACTAATCTGTTCATCAATTGTAAAACCTATTCAGAACAACATCAAATGGATTAAAAATGCTTGTTTCATGATAAAAAATGAATAAAACTATGGTCACAGCAATAAATATTCATTGAAAATAATAAAATGACTAATAAAAAGAGTTTTACTATTCATTTTTACCATTCAAAAGTTACCATTTTCATTTTGGAGCTCTTGACTTGTTTTTTCCCCCGAACTTCAGCTGTTGATTGCGATTGATTTTGTGGATGGTTTTCATCGCCATTTGATCCATGTTAGTGCCATGAACCCTCTCTCTATTTTAGTAGTCAATTCATTTCCTTTCATTGCAAATTTTTAGGGATTTGGGCCCTCTAGGGTAAATTATGTTTCCAAAGAGGGAAACACACCCTTGAGCATCAAAAAGTGCGTTGTGGAGCAACTAAACTGAATCTTAGCTGCATATGCAATGCACTATCCCTTTTTCAAGACTATGTTGGGCACAATTCCCATTTTTTATTCTTGCACTATGCCCAAATTTTTTCTAATTTTTTACATTAAAAGGAGTCTAATGAGTCTTATGATTATGTTTCAGGATTCCATCAGACTATAATGACGATTACTTGGAGAGAAAGAGAGCATGAAGAACATAATATGGTTTCCCTAAATGATCTGGGTACAGTAAGAGCCCTAAGATATTGTGGGTTGTTAAAGTACTTCCGCTTGTCATGGATGAGGCAATAAATAGAACTCTTGGAGTTCCTAGTTCGAGCATGGGATCCAGCTATTGAGCCATTTCACATTAGGAACAAAGTGGTTCCTATTACAGTGGAGGATGTATATTTTCTCATAGGTTTGTCGAGGAGAAGCTTGCCCATTTCCCTCTCATGGTCTGCTCCTGGAGGAGAGACAGTGAGAGACTATGTTTTGCAGTATTGCTATCCAGGGGCAGAGCCAAGCAAAGACAGGAAAATAAAAATCTGTGACATTCGAGATTTTCCTTTGAGAACCATTATTTTCACAATCGAAAAACTTGTCGGCACCATTACACTACATGTAGCGAATAGATCATATATGCAGTATGAGCTAGAATGCATGGAGCCAACAGTCTTCAACTGGTTTGAAGCCATACTTTCCCAAATAAAGGAACAAATGAACAAGGCAAAGGGAGGAAGGAAGAAGAAATTCAGTTATGGTTCAATCCTCATTTCATTTTCCTTAGAGTAGATTCCACTGATGCAGCCTCAGCATGTGACACTGGGTGTGTCTAACCCTAGTGATCTGAGGATGAAGAGATGGGTAGAACTAATGGGTATGCATGAAGGCCAATCGACCATTGTTTTCTCGACTGCGTTCTTTGCCTGGTTCAGACAACAGGTTGTCACCATTGATGAGTATGCATACGCAAGCATAGATTTCTAAGGATATATAGACTTAGCCTTACTAGAAGGCGCTCAGCGGGGTGCAATAGGCAAGAATGTTTTGACAATGTTTTTTATTTTTCTAAGGTTTATACAATGTTTTTGTATTTTTTTATGTTTTCCCAAGACTAAACTAAAGTTTTAATGTAATGCAGATGTTGGTCTAGTTCAACCGGTGGAGGAACTAGAGGATGGAGCAGATGAGCCAGTAGAGAGGGTTGTTGGGAGAGCATTCCTTCAGGATTTAGATATGGCTGAGACTCTAACTGAGCTTAGGCAGCACATAGAGGGGTTGACCTTCGGGATTCTGGATTGTCGAATCAAAGGGTTATCCATGCGACTGCAACGCCACACTATAGGCGTTCACAACCACTGGATATAGTTACTGTGTAGGATAGCTAGATCCATGAGCATCACTAGTTTTACCTTCGACATGTTGCATACATTTTGAGGTCAGATGACTAATGTGTCTTGGGCACAAATTTCTGTAAAAACCTATAACTATCTATCTATTTTATTTAAGTGTTTTCCTATGTTTATTACGTAATCTTGTTCAATTATGTGAATGTATCTTTACATGTGTTGCAAATTTCTGTCTAAAACATGATTAGCTAAGGAATCAGTCAATGTGTTCAAATTTCTGGAAATGTGTTGATATTGAATAAAATCAAAGTATCTTTCCAAAATTCAAACTCTTAGGAACAAACAATGCAGTGTTGGATTTCTAACAGTATAAACACTAGTAAGTTGTAATACCACAAGTTGTGAGTCTAACCTTATAATGATGTCATTAATACCAAATGAAATGGCATTGGAGAGAAGTTCGATCAACACGTTATACTCAGTAATATTGTTTGTCGATCTACCAATACTAATCCCTCGAAAACTCACTAACTCGTTGTTCGGAGTGAAAATGGCCCACGCTGCAGAGGATATATTATGTGTACTACTACTAGCACCATAAGCATATCCAACAAATGCTTCCAAAGATTCAGACATCTGCGATTAAATGTAAAGAAGATCACTAACGTCAATAAAACTCTAAAAACAAACTAAGACAATGAATGCAAATCAACAACATAAATAAAATATAATACAAAAATTACTATGCTCATGATTAAGCATAGTAACGTTTCAAATACAACCCATTTCTGGGTTGTGCCAATGGAATTCCATCGTAATCCACCAACTCGTAGGAACCTTTAGCAAGAACTCTTTTGACAATATAGGGGCCATGCCATAATGGCTCAAATTTCCCTGTACTTATTACATCAGCTTCTTCATCATAAAGAAGGACCAAGCCGCCCTCAAAGAAAATGTGAGGTTGGACATTTTTGTCGTATTGCACCTATATACATCTCTTATGCGCTTCGTTGGCCAATTGGGATTCACGATGTGTTTCATCAATATGGATGAGGTTAAAAAGACGCACTTCTTCTTCTTAGGTATCAGGTAACAAGTGGATTGAGAGTTTCAACGACGGTATTTCACATTGGATTGGAAAGATAGCTTCCAGACCATACACCAATTGAAAAGGAGTTAATCCGGTTGCATTTCTCACCAAGGATCAATATGCCCACAAGGCTGAGTATAGGATCAAATGCCAGTTTCTTTTACGAACTCCTATAATTCGTTGAAGCATTCATTTAAGAATATTGTTGATAGCTTTGAATTTTCCATTTAATTATGGATAATAATGAGTAGAATTATCATGTGACAATCCTAACTTGGCAGTAAATTCAATCTTCATGTGGTTGCGAAAATTCTTCCCATGATCTGTAACTATAGCCTGTGAGACCACAAATCGTGCAATAACATGATTAAAGAAAAACAATGCAGGCTGTCTGTCATGTGTTGTTCAATGTAGGCATCACTTCGGCCCATTTGGTAAAGTAGTCTACTACGACAATAATATAACCATGCCCCCCGGACGAACAAGGGTTACAGGTTTGTGGATTTTATGATAAAAAATTTGGCACGCATGACCACTTCTGACCGCGAGGATGCAGTCATGAAATATGGCAAGCCAAAAGTAACCGGTGTGGAGTATCTTCTGCGTGGTAGTGTATCCAAATAAATGTCCACCACAAGCCCCAGCATGACAATCGTTTAAAACCTTTCCGGCCTCCTCATGAGTGAGGCACCTTCTTAAAATTGTATCGACACCACGACGATAAAGTGAATCACTGATGATCAGATAATCTTTGGCTTGGTATCGAATGTCACTATTGAGAGCGAGAGGTAGCAGGCTGAAAAGTTTGGGTTTGGAGATAAATGATAAAATCTCCATACCAAGGATCAGATGATCCAATCAGAAATAGAGACTGGTCAGGAATTGATGGTTCCGACGTAGTAGCACTACTATCAGAGGGAAGTTCACAGAGAAGCTCAGCTAAAACTAAAGACCTTCTTGACTTGGATTTGATGAATTCCAAATCAAATTCCTGCAAAATGACAATCCATTTGGAATAATTTCCCCCCAGAAATTTATGTGATAATATATAAGTCATGGGGTTGCAATCCGAAACAATAATGGTCTTCCAAAATAGGATATAGTGGCGAAACCTTTGACAGCTTGAACAACTACCAAGGAAATATTTTCTACGTATGAATACTTGACTTCTGTATCATTGAGATTATGACTCAAATAATAGATCGAATGTTATATCTCATTTTCTACTTGAACCAATACCATGATAATGGCCATATCATCCACGACGATATATAAGAAATAATCGTTCTGATAATTTGGGGGATACATTAATGACGCCTAGACAATAGTATCCTTGACAGCATCAAAAGAAGCTTGTGAAACTTGGTACCAATGTAAGGGAACCCCCTTTTTCAAGAGTCGAGTAAATCCTTTAGCCATTTCGTCATAGTTGGGTATGAACCTCCTTAGGAAGTTAGCCTTTCCTTTAATTTTTTGTATCTGAAGTAAATTTGATGGCGCAGGCAAATCAAGAATGTCCTAGACCTTCAATGGGTCAATTCAAATTCCTTCTTTTGAGACTATGAATCCAAGAAAATGACCAAACCCAACACAAAAAACACATTCATGTGGATTGAGGCATATTTTGTAGTGTTGGAATTGTAAAAATATGGCTCTCAAATGCATCGGGTGATCAGTCTGATTTCATGAATGTGCGGGTAAATCATCTAGATAGGGTTGAAAAATGTGTTTGATGTCACTGAAAGCATAATCTGTTGCTTTCTGAAAATTAGCCCCATCGTTCTTTAAACCAAATAGTAGTTTCTTATAAGATAATGTGCCCCAGGGATAGATTAATGATGTCTTATGTTGATCCTCTGGGCAGATATTGATTTGATTGTAGCCAGAAAATCCATCCATGAACGAAAAGATTTCACATCCAGCAAAATTTTCAAGAATTTGGTCGATAAATGGGGTAGGATAGTTGTCTTCTGGAAAAGCAAGATTAAAATCTCGATAATCGACGCACACTCTAATGGTTCCTTGTTTTTTCATGACAAGAATGATGTTGGAAACCCACTCAGTTAGCAGAACAGGGTAAATGAAACCAGCACACAAAAAAATTTCAACTTATGCTTTAATGGCAGCAGCCTTCTTCGAATGAACTGGACGAAGGCATTGACATACCGGCTTGACATCAGGGTACATATTAATAGTGTGTTCAACGATACTAGTGTTAATACTTGGCATCTCCTCATAAGACCAGGCAAAGATATCTCGAAATTCACGAACTAGAGAGCGATATGTTTCAATTTTTGATAGATAACAAGACATGCTGACATGAATAATTTCTACCACACCAGGTTTGGTCGAAATATCGATAGAAATAGTTTCTTCAATATTTGACAAATTTCGCTCGGAATCAATTGCATTAATAGGTAAAGAATTCGAAAAGAAATTTTTTATTGATGGGTGATATAGTTCACTAAGATTATCTTCATAATCAGGAAGATGGGAACGATGATGATAATCTTCCCATGGTTCTCCTTTTGACATCATGGTTTCCAAAATATTCTCATCTTTCAAGAAAGTTGAGGGAAAAGGATTAGATGGAGTACCAAAATCTAAGGAACGATCAACCCAAACAACCGGCTTCGATGATTTCAAACTCTCTGCCAAGCCAAATAGATTGATTTCTATGCCAACTCAATAGGGCTAGGCAGAAAAAACTCATCCGACGTAACAATTTCAGAATCAGCCTTACTCTTCCTTAAGCCAAATGGAGTGGAAGAGATCATGTAGCAGGTCTCTATACTTGCAATTTATGCCGACATCGCAAGCGGTGGTAATGCAAAGGTTCCCATGAGAGTGGAATCCTTTAAGAGTCCTACACCAATGTTCTGAAGTGCAAGTAAGGGTGCGTGGAAAAACGGAACACTTCCACTTACCCGTGAGGAGGAGGCAAAGAAGGATAGTTGATTTATGACTGTGATAGCACCTTTATGTGGAAAGGTGATCATTCTAAAATATGTAGAAATAATTGCAGTCATAGCATAAACCCAAGGCCTTCCAAGTAGAATATTATAGTCAAGGGGTCCGTCAACAACCTCGACATCAACATTCATTTTTTTTCCCCCTAGCTCAACATGCAAGTTATTAATAATACCACAAGGCTTATAAGTACATCCATCAAAAGCCTTCAACGTCGTTATAATTTATTGCGATAGGCGCGGCGAGACAAGTGACTTGCAACAGTTTAGAGACATAATGCACGTAGATTCTCCCTCATAAATAATAGTACGATGAAAAATGTGATTGAGAACATTTACTTGTATGGAGAAAGCCAATTCTGTTGGTAGTTGCAGCACATAGCCCGTATGATTAAAGACTATGAGATTAGAATCAGTCGGATCAATTCCACCAATAGCCGACAATAAAGCCTGTTTCTGGGAGGGAAAATTTTGTAATACCTCAAGATCTGACATAACTGAAGGGGATTGAGCCAAATCTTCAACTATATTATAATTTTGAGCAGCTCTTGCTTGATGATTATATGTCGATTTATGAACTACTCCCTTTGGTGGCTTGATTGTCAATTCAGGAATAGCAGTAGGCGGTACTGATTTCGTAGAAGGATTTGTGGTCGTGGTAGTAGGTTTATTAGTAGCCTGACTACCGAAATAATTATTACGCGTTGACACCAAATATCTTTTTAAGGTTTTGTGATAGATAACATAAGTACTTGGGAACTAGAAGCTGGATCCATAGCAACCAAATTGGTGTCCGGATTTGGAAATGGATCTGTCAACACAACTGACACATGTGAAGTCTTAACCATTTTTGAAACTTCAGTGCAGTGAGGATAGTCCCAAAAAAAAATTTCCTCATTACAGATTATGCATGGATAACAAGGTTTCCTATTTCCAGATGATTGATCAGATGATCTTTCCTGCAGGTTATAAGTTTGTTTTTTATTTTATTTCCCTTTTTTCTTACTTCTGGGTTGCTTTTCACCTTTTCCTTTGTCAAATGACACATCATTTATTTCGTAAGAAGGTGAAGGATCAGATGTAGTAGTATGATGTGTGCTTGCAGTTCCAATCATACCGTCTCCAGCATGAGAATCCTTTAATTGAGGAGGAACATTAAAATTAGATCGCGGCGCGTTTGGAATTTTTTCATAGAGTGTGCTAGAATGAGTATAAATCAAGTCTAAATATTGAACATGAGAAATGACCTGCTCTTCAGTTACGACACCACCCTTAGACAAATCCTTATTTATATATGATAACAGGGACTTAATGAACCACTCAGCAAGGAGTTGATCAGGAACAAATGTCTTAACCATTCTACGACGACGACACCACTCATGAATATGATCAGAAATGTGAGTAGAATTAGTCTGTTTAAAATTAGTCAAGAGTTTTGTTCCAGTTTCATATCATATGGGTAACTGGAAGTGATTCAAAAATATAGTAGCTAGGGTAGTGAAATTATCAAAAGAAGCTCTAGGTAACTCAATGTACCATTTTGCAACCGGACCTATGAGTGTACACTAGAAAAGACGTAGTCAAACAGAGTCATCATTCAGGGAGTTTGATTAACACCACAAATGATAATTCATAACATGAGTCGACGGGTCTTCCCTAGGGTTTCCATTGAACTTAGGAATATCCGAGGGTTATTTTTGAGGTATCACCGGCCACCAAGGAGCATAGTTGATTGGATCACTGGTAAGCTGATTTAAATCTGGTAACTCTAAAGTTGCAAAAAAGGGCAACTATCGATTAAGGTTAGGTTGAGCATAGCCAGGGTATGATGGAATTGCTTGGGCAATAGGCCTTTGAGCACCAACATAAGGAGTCTTCTGTTGGTAACCCAAATAGGGGTTGTTTTTATAGGCAAACGCTTGAGGATACGATTTTTTACCAAAACCTGGGTACGATACTTGTTGAAATGAGGGTTGAGGCATTTGCGCCTGAGGCTACCAAGGGGTCTTTCCACCAATGTTATAACCCAAATTAGGATAACTTGGATCCGGTTGAGGATAAGTATAACCTAGTCGTTGCTGTGGTATCCCATAATATGGCAATCTAGCTTATGAATAAATGATTCCAGGGATAGGTTTCTATTGTATCTTGGCTGAAGGAGTTGGAGTTTTAGGGATCAATACTTGAGGGTATTGAGTTGAAGGACCCACCTGAAACGATTGCTATACAATAGTTTGTGTCTATAACAGAGGTAAAGATGAATTAATAAGTGGAATGGATGTGGATGCAACATGTTGAACCGGTTGATATGAGTGTACAACCATTTGTGGTTGGATAGGCAGAGTGGGCTACCATTGACAAAAATTAATTTCGACATTAGGTTAAGATAGTACTAGATGGAATAGACCCAGATGGACCAGCTTGATATTACCCTAATGATGGATATAAAGGATCAAGTCGTTCAATACTCACTATAGGTTTACCAATTAGAATACCAGATGATGACATTGGTGAAGTCCATGGATTTGAAGATGCACTAGAGAAAATTCTAGATAAAGATTTATAACCTAATTGAAGCAAAGGGCCTCCATGTAAATATGACTCCGATGAAATTGTGAACATCAACAGGGTAGCAAGAGCAGGTGCTGACGCAGTTGGAACTGATGTCCCAACCGAAGATGTTGGTTCAGGCATGGTTACTTGACCAAATGTGTACCCTTTTGAAATGACGAGAATTTGAATAGGCATAGGATCAACAAAATTAGAGGGAGGTGATTGAGGAAAAGACTTTTACAAGAAAATATCCTCCCCAAAATGGTTTGGAGTTAAAGGTGTTTCATCTTGTGGGATTTGTTCAATCGAAATCAAACTAGGTGGAAGTATTTCGCCGGCAGGCCCAAAGTATATTTCAGGAGGTTCACTGTGTGATATGGGAGACTCAATAGCTATATAAAATTGTGGGATGACCAATGCAAGAACAACTTTCAGTCGTTTGATTTTAGGATTCAGATGTTCTAGCAAAGAATAGACAAGATCTGGATCAACTTCCAGTTGAACAACGTCGAGTTCAGGAGGTATGGTCTCACTGATTGGATGGATCGTGACCAGGGGTAGCTGTAAAGAATCTGTCTCGACAACAGTAGACAAAACAATATTTGTAGAAACAACTTGTACCAACTCTGGTATATGAGAAGATGATGCTTCACCAGAGGTACTGATAGTACTAGTTTTGGTAGAGTAATGTCGCCTTCGCCGACCAAGAGTAACTTCCGGTGGTAAAGGTAGTTTCAATGATAATCAACGTGAACGACGGGGAAAATGATTTTGTTCTTCCACAAATGACTGATTTATTTTAACCAAAAAACAAATAAACAAAATAAAATGGTAATTCTAAGCAAAAGGTTTACCAAGAAACTGTGAACTGCAGAATACCTCCTGGCAAACCAAGAAGTACGGGCACGCAATCTCCCTGAATGTTGTGTTCGGTGTATCACAATTTACAAGGTGGCTGACTCGGTTCACTATGGATGGGTAGCAACCTAAATTTATCCTCCCAAATAAACCCAAAGGTACATGGAGGCACAAGTCCATAATAACGTTGTCTAATGCCAAACTGCATCGTGAGAGCACCCCTTTATACTTTTCATACTATAACACCACCCGATATACTCGAAGGTACGTGGATGAGCTACGATATACTTACGTACATGGAGTGAGGTATCACACTAGAAATGTATCACAAACAATTAATGACAACTGCTATGTTTTAAAATGCTAGAACACGTCTCTAGCCTAGACCTTATAAATGTTATTGTTATGGTTCCAATGCTCTCTTAGGTAAATTGACGTAAATTTTAAGTTGATCTTGTTTATCAATTTTCCTTTCAAGGTTCTCCGCGATGATGTGATGGAAATTCCTAAAATGAAAACTAAAATGATAAGAAAACTTTTCAATTTTAGTTTCTTCAATGAAAATCCAAGCTACTAGAGGGAACAAGTAATCAATTTTGAGAGCAAACAACAAAGAGCACAAACTAATATGCAGCTTTCCTAATTTGTTCCTATACAAAACACACAATCCACTACATGCAAATGTAGGTTTTTTCTTTTCAGTCCCTTTAATGTGAATGCAGAAAAGGAAACTAAATGCATCAAATCAATAAAAAAAAAGGCTTTTTCTTTGAGAAATTATGAATTGAATAACAATTTCTCTTTTTAGGAAAAACGAAGAATAGAACTACAATTTCTCCTATAGGAAACAAAGAATTTAACGATAATTTACTTTTCAAAAGAAAATGGATCTAATGCAGAAATAAAAATACTTTGAAATTAATTTTTCAATGATAAAGAAAAACACTTTAAAGAGACATTGAACAAAATTATCTTTCAAAGGAGGAAGATTCAGGTAAAGTCACTGGTCTCTATGAGGCATCAGCCAATTGAAAACACAACAAATAAAAGGCTGAAAGAAAATGCAATGACAAATTCAATGCGAATTTGGTGGGCTCTAGGGGGAAAACTAGTCTCTAAGGGGAGATAGTGCATTGCAAAGCACCCCTGAATGGGAGACAGTGATCTGCAAAGAATTGTGTCCTGCTCAACAGTGCGTTGGGTGCAGCAAAAAACAAAACCTCAAGTTGTTTAACACACTTCTAATGCAATTTTTTATTGAAAAAATCCTAATATTTGAGAGTTAATGCTACTGGGTGGATAAACATAGGAAAACACACTAAGGATGAAGGGTAAACTCCCCTGTGGATTCGCCAATTTGTTATGTGGAATAATGAATTACGGATAAAACACATTCCCTAAATTTGGTGCTCATTTATAACAACATATTAAAGACTTTCTAGATACTTTTCCTAATAGTAAATAGACATACAGAATAGATCAAGAAACATACTTGGAGTCCAAGCACTTCCTATTCTCCTTCTGTCGCTCTTATTGTAGCTCCAATCCAAGCTTGATTGCCAAAATATTTCCTGCAAGTATGAACATTAAATAGCAAAGAGATTGAAATATACAGATGGTTATTCACATTAATCAATTAAATCAATGAAACATGAAACATATACATCAGATAAGAATCCATAATATGAAAGACATAAGCTTATACAGATACATATGTGGGAAAGTAAGTAGCAATATTTATTAATGGATAGAAGGGGTAGGTTGCAACCAGCGATTGATTTGATGTCACCAACTCCAACATCATCCCAACCTCATCACAATTAACATCTCTCCAGCAGCATATCACTCAAATCAAACACTCAATTGAGAATCCAACAACATTTCTCTACCAAATTTCTTCCTTATCAAGCACTAGGATCTTTGCTCAATTTATAGATGAGCTGAAGGTAGTTTCACAATCAATGACTTTCTAATAATAGGAAATACATGTTCCCAAGATCAGAGGTATCAAATGGAAACATGGATTCGAATTTTGACACATACGCACTCTTCTAGAATGCATTGGCCAAGTGGATATTCCAGAACAATGAGAATTTCGCTCCCAATTTGACCAACACACCCTTGAGTGGGGTTGCCTACATATGCAAAGTAGTTAGCCCCTTGACAGACTACGTTGGTGAGCTCATAGGTGATATAACATGTACTTAAAATATTAGAAGCCTTTCAATGGAAGTCATGGATGATTTGTTCTTGTTCTTTGTCTTAGGGCATGTAGCAACTGAAATGATAGGGGATGATAGACCCTATTCATTGGTTCTGGGGATGATGTCCAATTTAATCAGGTCATTGGGAATGGTGCCCAAATTGACCTATAACACCAATCGGTCTATGGATTGGATGCTCTGTTTCCATCATCTTTAGGAGTACCAGTCATGAAGATAATACAAGAATTACACGTTGAGCCAAATGATATACAAAGAAGAATCAATCAAACCATTCAGTCGCAACAGTCAAGGGAGGAGGTCTACAACAAAACTCAAGTAATTCAAGAAAATGTCAAAAATATTTTTGACAGAAGGAATAAAGCGTATGAATTCAACATTGGAGACAAAGTTCTAAGGTGGGATTCCAGGAGAGAAGAAAAAGGTAAACATGGTAAATTTGAAACCTTTGGAAAGGGCCATACATTATTTATGCCTTTAGGGGAAATAATGCATTCTTCCTCAAGGACCTGGATGGAGCAGAGTTACCTGGTGGTCCTGTCAATGGCAGGATGCTTGAGAACTAATTTTCTTAGCATAAATATTTTCCTTACATCATTTTAAGCATCACAGTCTATATTGATTTGATTGGGTAATTTTCTGATTGGAGTTGAAGCCTGCAGAGAAGGCCCTAAGCCTTGATTGACAAGCTACCATAAGTACCTTAACAGCAAAATAAATCAAATGCAGACATTACAGAAATTGGAAACTAAAGGCTATTTATCACATGCTCTTGACACTTCACATGAACAAGTTCCATCCCTAGCTAGAGCCATTATAAGGGTCCTATATTTTATAGGATCTCAAGGTGATTCAGTATTTCATATTTGTAATTTTACAGTGTAAATCATTTTCAATTTGCAAATGATTTCCAAAAAAAAATTATATAGAAAAAGAAACTCAAAATAGGGTATGTCAAAAAGAAATGAATACGAATAAAAAAGACAAAAAGAAAGAAAAGTGAAAAAATAATAAAAAGAGAATAAAACCCCACAAAAGCAAATTTAAATGCCAATACTATTAAATTAGTTTCCTTTATGTCAAAATCCAATAAAATTTTGTGCATCTTGTCTTAAAATGCCACAATGAATAGATTTTTTGTTCCAATCATACATTTTAATCATGATGGAACAATTATGAATTTCATATTAATTAGGTTAGTGAATAAATATTTGTCCAACAATTTAATCTTGACCAATCATTAGTTAGGTAGAAAATGAGATTGATTCAACAGTCTAATCTGAATCAATACGGGAAATAATTGATAGAGTAAGTTATATTTTTATAAAATAAAAGGGATATGTGGGTATGCTAGCTTAAGTGCACCCTAATGAAAGAAGATAAAAAAATGTTAGCTTAGAAAAATAATTGAAAATGAATGGGTTGGTAGAAGGTGTGTTATAGCTTTGAAAAACATGAAAAATTTCATCCTAAGTTTAAATTTCAAAGTTATTTGATGCACATGAGAAGGAAAAAGGGTAAATGTTCTTTCCTAAGTTAAAATTGATTGGGCGCATCAATATAAGGTTTGGACATACAATCCATTAATCATAATTTTTCACCTTTATCGAACCCCCACTACCTGAAAAAACAACTCATCAAATCCCATCGTTGCATGTTAACCTACCATCACATCTTTGCTCATCTGATCTCCTGCTCTTCCATCCAACACCCTTTATAAATCCCCCCCCCCCCCCTCCATCCGAACTTTATCATCAGGTGGGGGCGTCTGAAAAGAGTGGTTTTGTGTTTCGGGCCCACAGAAACGTGGCACCTTCCCATCATTTCGCACCCCCCTCCCTAAACCACTTACTACTTTGGACCCCCTTCGAAAAGAAGTTTTCCTTCTATGTTAAAAACCATTAATATCCTTGTTTAACACCCGTCATATCATGCCACCTGGACCATACCGTTTCCAATTAAATGCTTTCCCGCGGAATACAACCGTTGATGAATTTAATTCATCACTAACAGTTGATCCAACGGATCCACGCCACTCTCAACGGGAAATCAACCAAATTATGTATAAATCCATGCCTAGTCAACTTTTAATCCTTTACCTTAATATTTTCTCTTCTTTGCACATGTTTGATGCAGGTTATCAGAGTGCCAAAAAATCCAATCCAATCTTTGCCAAAGTACTTTCTACAAATGTCGCAGCTTCCTCCTAATCTCATAGCTTTTACACAGTCCTGACCCCCCTTTGTCTATCAAGAACCCTCATTCACTATATAACTTGATCCAATCATGCCTCCTAAGAAGAAGGGATAGGAAGAACCTGTAAATCCACTGCTCCATCCCCCAATTGACCTTGATCGCCTACCTTTGGCGGACAGGGATTATAAAATCCATGAAACCCTGTGTGACTTTTAGTTATTTGAAATGTATTGTTGGCTTGAAGATAAGCTCATTGACAAGTCTGATGATATTTGACTCTGGGAGTCAAATTTACCCCACTACATCTTTCCCCGGACCCACAGTTCCCCTGAATTCATCAGGAAATTTCAAGCTTGTTATGTGCCTAGGCAGAGAGATATTATTGCCCCTACAGGAGAGATTTTAATCACCATAACTATCCAATCTATAGACCAAATGATGTAGGCCTCTATCACAGAAAATGAAACCCCTTTCTCTCAAGAAGAACTCACTGAATTATATCAGAATTTGGACTTTGTAAAAAGGGCTGAAACCCTTGATCTTTTTCTAGCTAAAGATGCCCAACTACCCAAGAAGAATCCTCCCTATTCATCCTCCATTTTCCCTTATAGATCCAAAAAAATCATTACAGTCATCTTATACCTATTAGGTTATTACTCAGATCAGTGGGTAGATGAGGCCATTAAAGGATTCCTTTCCATTTTCTCCACAGATTCTAAGCCTTCCTTCTTATTCAAATTTATCCAATTCATAGCAGATTCCATCAATGAACAATTTGTTAAATTCCAAACTAAAGAGGTATTTAAATATGCCTCTATTTTAGTATATATTTTTTTATATTTTCTGGGAGATCAGTTCAAATTTGCATTGCAGAAGTTGGATGATGATGAAATAAACAATATTTCATCTTTTGGACTACAATGATAATGAAGGAGCAAAAGGAATACTCATACAAATATTTCATAGACCTGTTTGTACATCCAGCACTCAGTCTTCTAAGTACTAATTCAAAGCCAAGAATTAGTGAAGAAATCATGAAAATTTTGCAGTTATCAGAACAAACCAAAATAGGAAACTGGTATCTTTACTAGAATTACACAGAACTAAGGATCTATGGATGTGAGCTTTCCCCATATAAGCTTCCAAAATTCCTCCCAATGAGGAATATTTCTCTACAATACATTAGCAAAATGCTCAATGTTGATGAGGTCCATTTTGTGTCTGCAAAGAAAAAATCTCAGTTTAGGATCAAAATACAGATAGGACCCTTCATTTGTAATAGCATGACAGTAGGGGAGGAAGCAGAAAAATTTCTAAAGGAAATGAAATTTAACCTCGGTTTTACATGTTCATATGATCCATTAGGTACCATCTCCAAGCTAAGGGTAGAGAACAAATCTGCACCTTATGTCCATACCCACAGGCCAGAGATTGAAAAATATATGAACCAGCTAGAGTGGACTGAGAACGCTCTACAAGAGGTTGAGGAACAGTTGGTTTCAACTTCAACACCATAGACTCTTGTGCCATAGGAGAAAGCAGGAAAAAGGATGAGAGAAGAATAGCCACCTTCAATGAATGACACTTCCAGCAAAGAGTTCAAAATCATGTACATGAAGAGGACTAAGCTCAATCCCAAGGTAAACCCAAGCAAGGATTCAGAGCAGGAAGTCATCATCATCACAAAAGAGACACCTACTTCCTCACAAGTAGGTGGTCAGACCACACACTCTCCTACCACCTCTACAGCTTCACAGGATCAGCAGCAAGCTATTCAAACCAGTACAGTTGTCACAGGGGAGAAAGAGAAGAGCATAATTGATACATTCAGAGAGATTAAAATGAAGAATGAAGTTTTGAAGACCAGTACATATAATCAGTTATGGAAGCGGACTTCCAGCTCTCATAGTATACTGTTGTCAGCCTTTGACTCTGAGAAAGGACAAATGAAGATGTCTTTTCTCCAAGCATAGATTCCACAGCCCAAGATAGTAGCAGATTATAAAAAGACTGCTTTTTAATTTGATATTAAAGACATAAATCCCATTGATCAAATGGAGATGCACAAGAAGACAGGTGAAATGATTTAATCTACACTCACTAACACTATTATGATTTTATCCAAGTTGCGGGTTTCTTTAGCCAATATCCACTCACAAATCAAGATGAAAAAAATATCTTCTTTGGCCAAGGATTCAAGGATTAAGTATTTGGAAGACTTAGTAATCAGAGTTGGATATGATCCATCCAACATTAGAGTTACAGAAGAGGTGATTAAAAGGAAAAATGTTGACATAGCAGCATTAAGGAAGCAGCTAAAAATTCTAGCTACAGAGGACCCTTTGGCCAAATCAATTGAAGCGACAAAATCCGAGAAATCATACATGATGAAACTTATCATGGATAAAAATGCTCAGTTGAGGCAGATGGAATCAGAGATGGAAAATATGATAAAGGAAAGAGATCAGGCTTCCAAACTTTCATTAGTTTGGAGGTTGTACCCCTTACAGCCATTCCCACAGCCACACCTTCTATAGAAATTACAGCAGATGGAGTTGAAAAACTCACCAAAGTAGTGCAGAATCTGTCATTATAGACAGAAGAGATTAAAAATTTGCATGACCAAGTGAAATTGTTTTAGGATCAGAAGTCCAGGAATGAGAGCTCACATGGAGTTGAATCCCAAAGAGCACAGAAGTTAATAGAGAGGTTGCATAAGTCTAAGAGGTAATTGTCTATTGGAAACACCTTGGGCCAAGTTAAAGAGATAATTTGGACAGATATCATTGAGTCCATCAATGAAATCTAACCCTGCATACAGATCATGTTTGAGCAAAAGGAATTAATACATAAAGCCAATGATTCCATCAAAACTATCAAGGAGGAGCTTGGAGACATGCCAACTGTGGCCAACAACATCATTAAGTTCATTAACTCCAAGAATAGATATGAACTGGATGACTTGGGAGTTGAGGACAAGATAGAAATAATTTTGGAATTGAATAATATTCCTACAAAAAGAAACCTGATTGTACTGTTGGAGGAAAAATTTCACAGCTTAGAGATAACTATAAACTGATTTTTCAATAATATAGAACCTTTAACTCAGAAAGGTCTTCCTTCCCTGTTTGTAATCAATGATAAATTAATGAATAGAGAGGATTATGTAAACTAGTTGAATGAAATTGCCAAGGACACAGCTAAGTTTTCAAATATCAGAGGCACTATGATCTGGAAAGCGTTATTGGAGGCATTGGCTCATGATATTTTCATCCAACATGAGATAAACCACATTTTTATGGTAAAGCCAACTTTTTCTAAGTATACCGAAGTGGATGAAATCTACAGGAATTTTATCAAGTTAATTATCCTAGATAAAGATCGATGGGATAATTTAACTGAGTTCCAGGAGCAAAAAGTAACGAGAAACAGTCGGTTGCAGTGTTAGGTCCCTATATTACTAGTATAGTACCTTATTGTTGTTAGTGTAACCCCCTTATTTTTATTATTGTAGCCATGTAACCCCAATATTGTTATTATTGTGCCCTTGCATTATTATTTTTAGGTTGGCTAGGATTATATTGTGACCCGATGGACTCCTATATATAGAAGGAGGTTTTGTCATTTGTATCATCCAATAATTGTTCATTTATGTAATGTAAAGGAGGTTGCACCCTCGAAATGTCTTATTTCTAAGGTGTTGATCTCTCTTTTCTTCTATTTTTGGAGCTAGTTTCATAACATTTGGTATCAAAGCTTTGGATTCTAGGGTTTCGCTGCTCCAAACAGGTCATCGTGGAATTTTCGCTATAACGTTTTTTCTACTAAGGCTCAGAAGCTGAAATTTTTATCACATGAAGCCGAAATCCTAAGGAACTTCCTGTAAGTATTTCAGATATTGGTTCACAATATTTTCGGAGATATGATCTTTGTAAGTTAGGGTTTTTCAGGCTCCTGAATTTCATCTCAAAGAGGTGACCATGGGAAAATCGTCATAACTCACTCTCTGAGCATCGGATTGGAATTATGTAAAAGTGGTTGCAATCAAACGGACTTTAGTTTTCTTTGTATCAATTTTAGAGCTGAAGGAGGAAACAGTGACAGGTGGCACGTCGTACAAGTTTTCTCTACTGAATTAGTACATAATTAGGTCATTGTGTGAGATTGGGCATAACTTTGTCTTGAAGAATCCAAATCAGGTCAGACATATGGCATTCTAAAGAAGATTCAATAGGCTACTACAAGGCCTAATTTCAGATTTTGAAGATCTGAAATCACAGAGATAATTCAGTTTCAATATCGAGCTCCTCAAAGGGAAGAAAAAGGTGTGTATTTTTTTCGAATTGCATAAGTCTTGTGTGAAAAATCAATTTGAATTGATTCCAAAGGCATATTGTAGAATAGATATCATTATTGGGTTCTAAAATTCCCCCTAAAAATAATTCAACACCAATTAAGCCTTCAAAAGGCTCTACTATGACTCATGAAGATGAATAAGTGCAACATGACATATCAAAATTACAAGAGCAATTGCACCAAATTTCGCTCTCGCAAAGAGAAACAAAAAATGAAATGGAAGTTTTGAAGAAAGGCATGGAAGCTAAGATGGATGGTTTGAAGAAAGGCATGGAAGTTAAGATGGATGATATCGAAGAAAAAATGAAAGAAAACATGAAGAATGATCTAAAATAAGACATGGAAAGTTTGACAAAGTTGATACAAGAAATGTTTCCTAATGGCGAAAAGATAGTAGAGGAAACTCATGATGAGAAAAAAATATATGTTAATCGTGATTTCATAAAATCTAATGTTGGATGGATGAACCACCATATTCCAAAGATGGATATAAGGAAGTTTGATGGCAAGGATCCCGTAACATGGATACTACATATGGAGTAATATTTTGATCTCAATAATGTGCAAAACACACAAAAGGTACGCATTGCAACTTTACATTTAGAACAAAATACGTTTGTATGGTATCGATGGATTTTCTCCCGTAAAAAAATTGTCACTTAGTCATTTTTTATGGAGGAAATGATAGCACATTATGAGGATACAAAGAGCAGTACCTTCTTTAGACAACTGATAAATCTCAAACAAAAGGGTTGTGTGGTGGAGCACATTGAGGACTTCAAAAAATTGAATATAAGGGTAACTGTTATTCCAGAGCAACACAGGATTGATGTCTTCATAGGGACTTTAAAGGATAACATCCAACATGAATTTCACATTTGGGAACCTGATTCATTGGAGAATGCATTCAGGTTGGCAAGAAAAATTGAATGTAAAATTATGGTGACAAGGAAGCCTACCACTCACATCTATAAAGATGGAAGTGTTGCTACTCCTAGACTTCCACAACCTACAAGGTTGACACCACAACAATTGGAAGAAAAAAGATCAAAATGGCTTTGCTACAATTGTGATAGAAAATACACTAATGATCATAAGTGTGCTGAGAAGAAATTATTTTACATAGGTTGTGAAGAGGAGGAAGAAAATGAACAAGAAAATTCAAAAGAAGAGGATATACACTAGGAACCAACCCTAGAAGAAGAAGAAATGAGTCTGACCATATTGTGTAATGAATTGGTAGGAATTACCACTCCTCAAACTCTCAAGATAGAAGGACATAGAAGGAAGAAAAAGGTAATAGTGTTGATTGATTCGGGTAGTACCCATAATTTTATTCATTGTAAGGTAACCAAGGAACTGAATTGTTTCCTATACCTAGCACCAGAATGTCAAGTGATTTTTGCAAATGGAGGAGTTATAAATTGCTCTGGAAAATACCATAATATCAAGCTAATCATGGGAGAATATGTATTGAATAGTCCAATGCTTTCCATTCCAACGCGAGGTGCTGATGTTGTACTAGGAGTACAATGGTTACAGTATTTGGGGATGGTAGCTTTTAATTTTCAAGAACTTTCTTGAATTTCTTTTTAGAAGGAAAGGAAATATAATTATGGGGTATTGCAGGGAAGCAGAGAAAGATAATAAGCTCTAATGTCATGAAAAAACTTCTAAAGAAATAACAATGAGGTGTAATTGCACAATTATTGTCACTAGAAGTTTTAACATCAAAATCATATATTTCTCCATATCTCCAAAAATTCTTGGACAATCATTCCAAGGTGTTTGAAACTCCCAAAGGACTCCCACCTATTCTTGATTAGGATCATGCTATTCATTTGATTCCAGGAATTTTTCCTCCAAACATCAGGCCTTACATATATCCTTCTGTCCAAAAGAGCGAAATTGAATGTATGATTGTAGAAATGTTAGAGGCTGGTATAATTCAACCTAGTCAAAGTTCTTTATCTGCTCCAGTAGTATTGGTGCACAAGAAGGATGGATCATGGCACATGTGTCCAAATTATAGGGAGCTCAATAACCTCACTATTAAAGATAAATTTCCCATTCCTGTGATTGATGAATTATTGGATGAATTGGATGGAGCAATTTATTTTACCAAGTTGGATCTTCATTCGGGATATCATCAAATTAGAATAAAGACTGAAGATATTCCGAAAACAACATTTTGAACTCATGAGGGTCATTATGAATTTTTGGTCATGCCATTTGGCCTTACCAATGCACCTTCTACATTTCAAGGGTTGATGAATTCCATTTTAAAACCCTTCCTTATAAAATTTGTGCTAGTATTTTTTGATGATATACTAATATACAGCAGGTCTTGGAAGGATCTCGTTCAACATGTTGATAGGATGCTCAAACTATTGGAGGAGAAACAATTATATGCAAAAACATCCAAATATATCTTTGGAGTACAAGAGGTGGAATATCTGGGTCATATTGTATCTCACAAGGGTGTTAAGGTAGACCCTAACAAAATTAAATCCATGAAGGAATGGAAAGTCCCCACAACCATAAAGCAATTGTGAGGATTTCTTGGGTTAACAAGGTATTATCGCAAGTTTGTTAATAATTATGGGAGAATAGTAGCACCTCTAACAACATTATTGAAGAAAGATTCATTTTCATGGACTCCTGAAGCAACTAAGGCCTTTGAACATCTTAAAGAGGCAATTTTCCTAGCACTGGTCTTAGCTACGCCAAACTTCACAAAAACCTTTATTGTGGAATATGATGCCTCAAGAAATGGAACCAGTGTTGTTTTAATGCAAGAAGGAAGAGCCATTTATTTTGAAATTCGTCCAATCAAATGAAAGTATTTACAGAAAGTTATTTATGAGAAGGTAATGTTGGTAATACTGCATGCACTAAAGAAATGGCGACCTTACCTAATGGGAAGACACTTCAAGGTAAAAACTAATCATGATAGTCTTAAATGCTTTTTGGAACAAAGACTATCTTTAGAAGAGCAGCAAAAATGGGTCATAGAGATGTTGGGTTATGACTTTGAAATCATCTACAAAAAATGGAAGTTAAATGTTGTTGCAAATGCACTTTCAAGAAAGGATGAATAGCTGGAAGCATTGCTTTTTTCCATTTCTATTATCGAGCCAGATTGGATAACTGAAGCAAGGGATGAATGGAAGAAGGACGAAGAAGTATGGACACTCATTCAAAATTTATAGCAAGATCCTAGTACATATGATAGATTTAGTTCGAAAAATGATTCCTTATGGTATAAAGATCGCTTATATATTTGTAAGAATTCCCAAATAAAACAAAATATTCTTTTGGAATTGCACACTTCTCCTTTAGGAGGACACTCAGGATTTTTAAAAACTTACCACAGGGTGAAGAAAGAATTTTTTTGGGATGGCCTTAAATCTAATATTCAAAATTTTGTAGCGGAATTTTTGGTTTTCCAGCAAAATAAATTTGAGACAATTAAGACCCTGGGTCTTCTACAACCTTTATCCATTCCAAGTCAGCGTTGGAGGAGATTCCGATGGATTTTATCACAGGTTTACCTAAGTCTGAAGGAAAGAGTGTCATCATGGTGGTAGTTGATAGAATTAACAAGTATGCACACTTTTGTGCATTATCTCAGCCATTTAAATCAAGTACAGTTGCTATTTCATTTATGGAAACAATTCAAAAGCTACATGGAAATCCAAAGATTATTTTAAGTGACAGAGATCCCATTTTTACTGAAAATTTTTGGATGGAATTATTTTCTTGTTTGGGTACTCAACTAGCTCATAGCTCATTTTATCATCCTCGATACGATGGTCAAACTGAGATAGTTAATAAATGTTTGGAAGGATATCTTCGTTGTTTTCTATATGATAAGCAAACACAATGGGTCAAGTGGTTACCTCTCGAGAATGGTGGTATAACACTTCCTTCCATACTGCAGCAAAAATGACCCCATTTATGGAACTATATGGATATCATCCACTGTCCATCACATTTTATTTAAGAGAAAATTCTAAGGTTCAAGCAGTGGAAGATCCAATCGAGCATCAACAAGAAGTTCTCCAACTCTTAAAGGATAACCTAAATTTGGCACAAAATCGAATGAAAAAACAGGCATATCAACATCGCAGCGAGAGATTTGTTTATGTAGGAGACTGGGTATTTTTACGGCTACAACCATACAAAAAAATGTCCCTCAAGCAAGCTAAGAAGGATAATAAATTATCGCCAAAGTACTATGGTCCTTACAAGGTGTTGCAAAAGATTGGTACTATGGCATACAAATTGGAGCTTCCTGCTTCTTCGCGAGTACATCCAGTTTTCCATTTTTCATGCTTAAAGAAGGTTAGGAATGTATAAACCTCTCTAGTTCAAACAATATTTCCAAGAATCCTTATGAGGAAGGAAAAATCATATTGGAACCTGAAGTAGTCATGGAAACAAGAACTTGACAGCTACGAAATCGATCAATTTCAGAGTATCTCATCAAGTGGAAGAACTTACCCACTGAAGATTCTACATGGGAGGATGAGAATTTTATATAGAAGCATCTCGAGCTACTCAGGCATTGAGGACAACAAGTTTTTGAAGGAGAGGGGCATGTTAGTTCCCTATATCACTAGTATAGTCCCTTATTGTTGTTAGTGTAACCCCCTTATTGTTATTGTTGTACCCCTGTAACCCAAATATTGTTATTATTGTGCCCATACATTATTATTGTTAGGTCAGCTAGGATTATATTGTGACCCCATGGACTCCTATTTATAGAATGAGGTTTTTCCATTTGTATCATCCAAGAATTGTTCATTTATGTAATGTAAAGGAGGTTTCCCCCTCTAAGTGGATTATTTCTAAGGCGTTGATCTCCCTTTTCTTCTATTTTTGGAGCTAATTCCATAACATACAGCCAGCACATGGGACATCACATCAGCCAGCATTATAGCCAGCGCAACCTACAAATTGACCCACTCAACAAGTGATACCTTGAAAGCAGTGCCAGAATTCCAGATCACCCACATCGAGCCTATTTTTTTCACAGTTAGAGTGTATTATTAGATTTATGCTAATAATACATTTTCTATTGAGACAGAATTCATTGTAATCAATTTTGTAATATTTTAGTATAAGTACTTCATTGTTTGAAATATTAGAGGTTGATTTCATAACATATTTTTCTTACTACACAATTGTAAATTCCAAGTTTTTGTTGGAGCATCAATAATACAAAGACTTCTTTCAGGATTCATGTGGTGTAATTATTGGTGAAGTTTTTCTACTGTTTCTATGTTTTCCACTGTTATATCCTTACTCTTTTTATCGGAATTCTTAATTGTAAAACAGAAAGTGTGATGAATAGGACATGTCGTTTAAAACACCTTATTTTGGTTTCTTTTACGATGTAAATGTTTTCTACTTGAATTTATATTGAAAAAATCTTAATTTCTTTTCAATCTCAACTGATATTCACTTTCCTTCCATATTCATTATTCATTTAATATCTAAAAGAATCCAGTAAATGCAACCAAGCTTTCCCTGTTATAACTCTTTTAAAAATTTATGCAAAATCCAGTTTTATGTTTTGACTCCATTTCCTAATGGGAATATAAATATTTAATCAAGAAAATAAATAAAAATCAAACAACAACCAAGTATAATCATAACTAGCCTAATATATATTCAAGACAAAGTTAAATCATTAAGAGAGATCCCTCTCTGAAGCTGGCAGGGCTAGATCCCAGCTTCCAAAGTGGTTTTGATGTTTTCCTATGAGTTTAACATACCAATATTTTAAATTACATAAATATAACAACATCAATGTGAGGAATACTCTATCCAACATCCCCCACTGTTTGTGCCTCCTATGCACTATAAATTTTCATTCGGCCACCCTGATGTTGTGGAAAATCTCTCCAGGGATGATCCTTACCACAAGTCAAACATTCAAAGGCTTCCATCCTACACCCTTATTTTTTACCTCATTTTGAAATCCCTATCCTCTGTCAGATGCATTTAACTTATTAGGCGGGGTTGCATTCTCTTTGTTTGGCATGTTTCCTAAAGCCTCGTTCATTTCTTATCCCATTTTACTTTATTCTTTGCATGACCTCTCCAATCCTGCTTAGTCTCAGATCTGCACTTTGATTACTCATAATAATGCTTTAGCTTCCTGATGGCTTCCCCCAATGATCTAGACTCATCGAACGCAACCATATCTTTGAGTGTTACCACCAACCCACTGATGAATCTTTGAATCTTCTCTTCCTCCTCCTTCAGATAAGAAACATACCTCTAAACTTTAAGAATGTGCTATTTTACTCCTCATCAGTCATTGATCCCATCTTCAACTCATAGAATTCCTTTGGCCTATCATCATACTATCTCTCAAATAGATACTTCCTCCTAAAAATTCTCTCAAACTCACTCCAAGTCAACTCATCTTCATGAATACCATTGACATTCTTTAAATTTTACCACCAAATGTTTTCTTTACCTTTAAGAATGAACATGAATATTCTGGACTTCATGTTTTCTAAGTAATCATGCAACCAAAAGAACTTATTCATCCCAAGTAACCATGCTTCCGCATCCTGTGATTTATTCATTTATCCATAAAATATATGTGGGTTTTCTTTCTTGAACTCGTCCAGAAAATATCCCCTTTCATTCCTCCTCTAAGGATGATAGTGATGATTACCATGATACATTTCTAAACTAGAACTAGAGTAAAGCCCATGTTCACTGCTCCTCTATCAGGTGTATCGAAGAATCTTCCATCTCTGACCATATGATCTTTATCCAACCTGTGCCCACGATGTGACCTACCACCATATGCTCCATTATTCCTATCCTCATGCCCATGAATGATTATGAGCAGTCTTTTTCTATGCATGTCTAATAGGCTCTTAAGTATCACTGCATTGGCCTTTGCTTATTTCTCATGCTCCCTAGCAAGTATCCCTTATGACTGAATGATTTTTTCATTATCTTCTTTGCAACTTCTTATTTCTGCCTTCAAAATTACGAGAGTGTTTGTTATGTGAGGGGAGTACGCATCACCATGATGCTCATTTATCTATAAGGATAATCTCATGAACTATATTCTACCATCTTTATATTAATCTTCTATATTCTCTTCCTACAACATATCATGTCAGCTAAACCAAAACATAAACAAACCAACGTACCTTAGTATAGTCCAGGGGAGGATATCGCATATGCAATATCAACTAGACTATCACAATACATGTATAATTATAATCATAATAGTATATAGATATCATCTTAATAATTATCCAAGTTACGATGCATAATGCCACAATTATAACACCGACTAGGTACAATGCATAACAAGCATATGGAAAACATGCATGCATAAACAATACATATAAAAAATGTAATGCATTCATAGTGAACACATCAACAACAACCTCATCAACTTCTACATGAAAATATGGTGGCAACAATGTCCCTTACCATGCATACATAACAACTGACATGTGCATATATACAACTAACATGTACATATGAAAAAACATTCATCTAAAGAGAAAGGGAAACCAGACATCACCCAAGGAGAATGGAACCATGCTTTGATACCACTCTGTAACACCCTCCTCCCACATTTACCCAAGCTAACTGGTCCACCAGGGTAAATAGGTGACGAAGAGTTATTATGATATGATTCAAATCCCCATGTACATTTAAGGAAGTGAAACCATAAAGACAAGACTAATCTGACCGTTCTCAGATGCTACTCAACCTTCACGAGACAACTAACCCTTCCATATGTCCAACCCCTAAGAAAACTTTTTGTTAGGATGATCTAGAGCCCTTCACAATTTGAGATTGATTTTACTATCATTGCATGCTTGGAAAACATTGTAATGGGATTCATGTGGTATCTCGACAACGATGCCTCATTCCATATGACGAGGAATAGAGATCTCTTTAGTGACTTGGAGGAGAAGGATCTCCAGCAGAACATAAAGTTTGGATATGATGAGAGGTATAACGCGACCGAAATAGGTACATTTACCTTTCACAAGAAATCTCTCTCCCCTCTCATACTGACAGATGTTTTATTTTTTCTAAGACTAAATAAGAATCTTGTTTCCATAGCGGTATTGAAATATCGTGGCTATGATGTGATATTTAGAAAAGGAAAGGTTTTCCTTAGACACATCGCCACAAGACAGGTGAAATAGATCAGTGTGCGAGTCAAGAACCTATATGTTGAAGATTGCAACAAAAAACAGTGAAGGAGGCATCCTGAAACATCTTTCCTGATCCTAGTTGGAAAGTGATCACCTAAACTAGGTGGGGGACCACACAGGTGATTTTTGTCGCAAAGTCTATTTTTAGACTATGTTTATTTTTAGACATATGGATCATGGTCTATGAGTTGTAGGATGCTATTTATGGATGATTGGTCATGTTGGTAAAAATAGATGGACCTCTATTTTTAGACATTGGGCGAAATCTATTTTTAGACTGCCGGGCTAAAAATAGAACAATCAAATAGTATTAACCCTTAATAATATTTAGACTATAAACATTATCTTATCCTCTTGGAGCACTTCAGTTTGATGCTTGGATGTGGCACATGCAGCTGACAAAAGGAAATACGCTTTTCCTAAGGGTTATTTGAGCTATTGCATGGTTGACTTCAGTTAGAACTCATGTGGCAAAATTTGGTGGAGTTGATGAGACAGTTGGTGGAGTTGTGTTCGGTTTAACTTAGTTGAACTAGTTGTATTTAGTCTAACTGATAAATACACTAGTGATGAGTGGTGTGAATTAATTATTAATTAATTCACTAATTATTAACTCATAAATCAACTAAAGAATACATCAGTTAACTGCAATGCATGGACAGTTCAGTGGAGACCATTGTTAGAGGTGGGTGAAAGGGTGAGTCTACTATCAGTTGTGACTATAGCTGTGCATGAGATTTGCACACACATTGATTGAGATTGCCAATGAGGATTGCACAATACAAGCCAGTGGGATTCGAACTTGGATCTCATCATTATTCATCTTGGATTGCGCAGTAGAGGCAGGCTAACAGGTGGAGGAGATTTGAACTTGTGACTTGTTCATATCTGAGCTAGTTAGTGTGTAACAATTGGAGATAGTGCTGAGAGCTTGTGAGGATTTTGTGCTATGTATTGTTACATGTTCTCTATCATTATAATATACAGATAGTTGGGGGTTTTCAGCTGTAAGCTTTCCCCATTACATACTGTGTTATATGTGTGCTTGATTATTGTTTTAATGTGCGCATGCGACTGCTTCTAATTCCGCAAATTGATGATCAATTGTAGAAGAGGTTATGTATTATGCATGAAGCTTAAATAGTGTGTAATTAGGATAATCTCGGTGAATAATTCAGCTATTATTCAAATTTATACATGGTATCAGAGCGAGAATTGATCATCGGATCTATTACAGTGATTACAATTTATTTCGGTAGACAGAGTCTGTAAGCGAGCCAGGTAGCCTCTGGATCCATCCTTTCTTTGAAAGGTGATATATCCAGTAAATGCCCCTACAGTCGATCTCTGTGCTAGAAATACTTTGTTCTCACAGATCAGAAGTGGTTGAGTTTTGAGCTGGTGGAATTCGAATTTGCAGCAGTGTTTTCTTGGTGTCGAAGTCAAAATGTCTTATCAAGGATTGCGATTGGAGTATGCTCTTGAAGGAAGCTCAAATTATATTGCATGGAGAGATAGGATGGAGGCGGTGCTCGATGACAATGGGCTAAAGGAGTTCATAGATGCTGAAGTTCCAAAGCCTAGCGATGCAGCCTTGGTTGAGGCTTGGCAAAAGAAGACAGCAAGGTGTCGAAGGATTCTTTTGGAGGGCGTGAAGGATCACATAGTATCCAGCCTGCATGGTAAGGCTTCTCCATTTTTGATGTGGAAATCCTTGACAGATTTATTCCAAAGCAAGAGAGACTAGAGGAAGTTGGCGCTCAAGGATAAACTCAGGAAAATAAAGATGGAGAAGAATGACACTATTCCGGTATACTTGACAAAGTTTGTCCACTGTAGGGATGAGCTTGGGAGTGTAGGAATTAGTGTGGATGATGAGGACTTGGTGGAATTAGCTCTCCTTGGTCTTCCGAAGAGTTGGCACTCCTATCAGGACTCTGTCAATGGTCGGGAGAAATTGCCAGGATGGGAGCGACTTTGGTCGGATCTTGTGCAAGAGGAGATAAGGCAGAGTACCAGGGACGGATCTTCATCAAAGGAATCTGATGAAGAATATTGCGCTTTGGCTGCCAAATCAAGGAAGGGGAAGGGCAAGAAGATTGATTCTCAATCCGGTGTATATGGTAAAGAGCGTGACATGTCCAAAGTGAAGTGTTTTCACTGTCACGAGCATGGACATTGTTAGTATGAATTCTTTGTCGAAGTGTACGAAAAAGAACCACTTTAGCTACGCATAACTAATAGCCCTAACAAAAATAGAGGCTGCAAAACATCTTCAGATCTGCAATTAGTAGTTAAAATGCTGCAACAAACAGATCTATAAATGGAAAGACATTAAGCAGAAAAGTAAAGAGTTTGCTCCATGCATCCAACGGACAAGACAAGAACACGATTTTTTGAATGAATTTTTATATTACAGGGCACCTGGGAGGAAACAAGAAGGTGTATCCAGATCTCCTCAATGGGATGGGTTCTTTGTGGTCCTCAGCACTTCAGATCTAAGCTTTCTCTCTCTTGTAGATGTAGAAAACCCAATGCAGAAAGTAGAGCTCAATGGGAGCAAATGGTAGAAAAATGAGACCAAGTGTATAGATCCAGAGTGATCTAATAGGCAACAAAAGGTGAAGAATGATGGGGAAAACCTTCCTATTTATAACAAAATATTGGGTCATTCTAGATCTTGGTGCATGATTAAAATAATGTTAACCAAATCTAGATCCACCTCTATGGAATATTTTATTATATTTGTTGGAGGGAAAGGGTGTTTGACTTGGGTCAAATCCCTTGATTAGTGAAAAATAAATAAATAAATGATTTATTTATTTTTTTAAGGAAGTGGTTGGGATATGATCAAATAAATAATGATTTATTTGATTAATGGTGGTTGATTTGGTCATATTTAACAAGGAATATTATTTAAATAATTATTCCTAGAAAATAATAAGATAACTATGGGTTTATCTCATTAATTTCTTTGTTTTTGGGTTAAACATGACCGGGAATAATAATTAAATTATGGTTTAATTAATTATTCCTTTTGGGGTTTCCTAATTAACATATGGCCAACAAAGGTAAAACCGGTCTTACATGGTGTACTTGTTCATCCAACACAGTATTAGATGACCAAAAAAATGGTGTAACAGAAGTATTACGCTCACGAATTGTCCACAGAAGAAGAAGAACAAGCAAATGTCAGAGCCGTGAGCCTTATGCCCTTGCCCCTGAAATTTGAGTCAGACTTATCACGTACCCATGCATGGTGTTCAGCATCGTAACGGGTGGCATTTTGTTATAGCAGCGCTTCCTTTCACATGACGCGGAGATGCGGGAATCTTTTTCGTTGACTTGGTGAGAAAGACAGATCCTACCCTACAAGGAGTTGGGTGACAATGGGACGATACAATGCGCCCGCATTGGTACCATAACCTTTCAGAGGGAGTCAGGTAAACTCATTCTTTCACAAGATGTAGTGCATGTTCCAGGTTTAAAGAAGAATTTGATCTCAGTCGCAATGTTAGAGGATAAAGGGTATGAAGTTGTCTTCAGTGAAGGAAAAATTTTCCTTCGGCACAAGGCAACAAGACAAGTCAAGAAGGTTGGGATTCGAGCAAAGAATCTCTACAGACTTGAAGTAGATGGGATGTCTACGGAGCTTCCTACTGTTGGGAAGTGCAAGAAAGACATGCAATTGATGCTTGAGAGGGAGCAAGTTTTGCATGTAGGTAATAGTGAACCTCGGGATGTGGAGCAGCCACAAGATGAGGATCATGGAGTGGGATAAATCGCTCATGTAGAGAAATTTCGTGCCATATGGGCAGAGGGAGTGCATGCAGCTATACCACCAGGTGAGAGGTGGGGCGACATGCATGAATAATCCCAAGAGGAGATTTCTGGGCAGGATTCATGAGATGGTGTGGATCTCATGAATTGAACCTGGCTACGAGGCCTACGCGCGTAGCGCAGCATGATCGGGCCGTTAGATTGATGCAAACATCAAAGTGACAGTCGCAGCATCGTGGAGCGCGATCGTAGTTGGACAGTGCGTAGTGCATGGGTGTGCAAGAGTTCAAACAACATGCTGGTTCCCCATGAGCGCGGTGTAGCTGGCACCAAACAGGACTCTCAAGAGATCGTGATGATGGGGATGTGACTTTCCATACGATCGAAAAGTTGTTTGGAGCCTATTCAATTTCAGAAGAGTTGCAGAGCAGATGCATGGAGTTGCATGGCGCTTGTGGAGGTTGCAGGGCGAATGCATGGAGTTGCATGTCGCATGCAAAGACAGTCCTTTCTTGTTGAGAGGGAGTGTTGAAAATGGCAACAAGAAACAGTGAAGGAGGCCTCCTGAAACATCTTTCCTGATCCTAGTTGGAAAGTGATCACCTAAACTAGGTGAGGACCACACATGTGATTTTTGTCGAAAAATCTATTTTTAGACTATGTCTATTTTTAGACATATGGAGCATGGTCCAGGGGTTGCAGTATGTTATTCTTGGAGTATTGGTCATGTTGGTAAAAATAGATGGACCTCTATTTTTATACATTGGGCAGAATCTATTTTTAGACTGCGAGGCTAAAAATAGAACAGTCGAATATTATTAACCCTTAATAATATTTAGACTATAAACATTATCTTATCCTCTTGGAGCACTTCAGTTTGATGCTTGGATGTGGCACATGCATCTGACAGAAGGAAATACGCTTTTCCTAAGGGCTAGTTGAGCTATTGCATGGTTGACTCTGCTTAGAACCCATGGAAAGAAGAGCCAGTGGAGTTGATGAAGGCCGAGGAACTGCTAAACTGCCATCTCAGTTGAACCATTTCAGTATTTGTGTCTAACTGATAAATACACTAGTGATGAGTGGTGTGAATTAATTATTAATTAATTCACTAATTATTAACTCATAAATCAACTAAATAATACATCAGTTAACTGCAATGCATGGACAGTTCAGTGGAGACCAATGTTAGAGGTGGGTGAAAGGGTGAGTGTGACTATCAGTTGTGACTATAGCTATGCATGAGATTTGCACACACATTAATTGATATTTCCAATGAGGATTGCATAGTACAAGCCAGTGGGATTCGAACTTGGATCTATTCATTCTCATCTTGGATTGTGCAATAGAGGCAGGCAAATAGTGGAGGATATTTGAACCTGTGACTTTTTCATATCTGATCTAGTTTGTGTGTAGCATGTGAGATAGTGCTGAGAGATGTGAGGAGCTTTGTGCTATCTATTGTTACATGTTCTCTATCATTATAATATATAGATAGTTGGGGGTTTTCAGCTGTATGCTTTCCCCATTACATACTGTGTTATAAGTGTGCTTGATTGTTGTTTTAATGTGTGCATGCGACTGCTTCTAATTCCGCAAATTGATGATCAATTGTAGAAGAGGTTATGTATTATGCATGAAGCTTAAATAGTGTGTAATCAGGATAATCTCGGTGAATAATTCAGCTATTATTCAAATTTCTACACTATATGCACTTGAGGGACCAGATGCATGTGAATATTTAAGGAGAACAGAAAAGGCTAGAGACTTGGTGGTTGAGAGGGAGCATAAGTTAGCTCTCAACATACAGCCTTAGAAATTTGTGGAGCAGTTGCAATTGGAGAAGCAAAGAGGAGACCGAGTGGAGGCATCCACTCAAGAAAAGACCTCCAGTAAGAGGAAATTTTGAGCCAGATTGGTAGAGGGAGCACATGCAACCATACCTCCAGGTGAGAGGTGTGGCATTGTGAAGTCATAATCCCAAGAGAAGAAATTTTTTCAGGGTCCATTGAGTTGTCTTGTCTCATGGATCATTACCTTTATACGAGAGCCCACATTACACAGTAGCATGATGGATCAGTGGTGATTGATGCAGTGATATGTCAGAGTGAAAAATGTTAGATACTGGAGCGCAGATCAGAGTTGGCAGCAATGCAGATGGCACATATGTAGAGTCAGCAGCAGCAAAGAGTTTTTAATAGACATTGTTGTAGCTAGCATCAATCAGAGACTCTAGAGACAGATGCATCTTATTGATTCAGTTTGGATGTTTTTTTTAGCTTCAGAAGTTGCAGAAGCAAATGAAACTAGAGAAGTGTTGCATGCATAAAATTCCAAAGGTGCAGGATCGGGATAGATTTGAATGCCTTTCTTGTTGAGAGGGAGTGTTGAAAATGGCAACAATAAATATTGAAAATGGCACCCATGAGGCTTCTGATTTAATTTCCCATTAATTAAATTAGAAGTAAATTGCAATTCCACATCACATGAAAACTCGTAATTGTTAATTGAGTTTGGAAGACTTAGTTATCTCAATTAATTTGAGTTGAGGGTCAAACTAGAGGCATGTAGGGCGTATCATATGTTTTAGGAGCCCCAGTTGATTTATTTGTGAGTTGTAATTAGTTAACTCAATTATTTGAGTTAAAATCAATTCAACTAGTTCTAACTGACAGATGAGCCAGTGATAGTTCCAGTGAATTAAATCTGATTTAATTCACATGCAATGATCAATCAGTTAATTGATAACTCACTATAAATATTTGTTGAATTCCAGTTATAAGGAAGGCCCAATTGAGATGGGAGTTAAAGGGACAATAACTATCAGCTGTACAATTAGAAAATTATACAGGTCATGCATGAGGTCATCAGGAAGCCTTGGATGTATTGCAAAATAATTTATTGGGAATTTCATAATTAACAGGGGCTCAATTAGCCCGGGAATGCGTAAGAAAGGATATTCAGGAAGAGGCAAGTAAATAGTTAAATATTGGACCAGACTTTCTTAGATTAATGCCCAGATCAGACCAGGATCAGTGTGAGACAGTCAGCAAAGTACAAAAGTTTCTCAAGAAGAGAAATGAATTGTATTATTTCATATTCTTGACTTAATGCAATATACAAATAACAGGTTTTTTTAGTTGAGGCTTTCCCTAGATACATCTTTCTATTGTGTATGTGATATTCTTTCTCTTACTTGTTTATGAGAATGTGCGATCGTAATTAGTTTCCACAATTTGTAGAATTGATTCAGTATTTTTTTTTAGCATATTACAATATCAGTTGAATATATGTGGATTTTCTATAGTGGGATCACATGGAATAAACCAAACTAAAAATAAACCAAGGATTCTGGAGGCCAAACAGCCTCAACCCTCAACTAGTGATTCCACCTCACGGTCATACATCACTAACCATCACTAGATAAGTCTCCACCCAAGCTATATAGGGCTCTAGAGTTTTTATTCCAACCATGGATTCCAAGACTAGTAACTCAACCCATAGTTGTTGTTGATATTTGAGAGTGTTTTTCCAACGAGGGCTTCTAGTACTAGTAACCCAATCCACCAAGGGCTTCCAGAGCGTTTTTCCAACCAAGGATTCTAGGATTAGTAACTCAAACCAAGTTGTTACAGGGATTCCAGAGTGTTTATCCAACCAAGGCTTCCAGGAACTAGTAACTCAACCCACAACCATAAGGAACATGAGCACTAATCAAAAACAAAATTAAACCTACAACACCATGGCTATCCAGGAAATGGAAAGGCTAGGAAAAACCACTATTAATCCAGGAAATCCTCCATGCAAATGAGAGATCATAACCAAGAAACCACATGCATGTGCCATGGATGTCAAACCTAGAAAGGAAATCATACATACAATTCGTACCTGCAAGTTAAACCTATTGTAGATGTTGATCGCACTGTCCTCTTACTCTTTCCTGCTTTTCCTTTTCTTTCTTTCTCCAAATCCCAAGTATGCCACACTCCTCCAAGAGTGCTCCAAGAAAAATCTAAGGGTCCAAGAGTATGAGAGAGAGAATAGAAGAGAGAGCTCCAAGCTAAAACAAACAAAAATCCATGAATTGATCCTCAGGAGCCTTTTTATCAATAAGGCCTCTATTTTCTTAATTTTCCATTATTTTCCTTTGTTTTCCTCCTCACATGAAACATATGACCTTTCACATTATTTTTCTCCTATTTTCCATTATTTTCATAAATAAAATGTCAATAAATGCCACTTGCCTTTCCAAAGGCTTTGCCATTTCCTTTTCCAATTTCCACAACCATTAATTAATCACAAGTGATCCCAGTCACTATGTTTTTTCCAAAAATTCAACTTGGAATATGTGTCTAATGACCTTGGTTATTATTTTTTCTTTATTAACTTTATTACATGGATTTTTTACCAGGGTTGTTACAGAACCCTCCCCCTTTGGGGAACATCATCCTTGTTGTTCAATGACACCTACAACTATCAAGGTTGTTGAAAGCAAAACATACTTCCCATGGAGCTTTGTAACTTAGCTCGGTGTAGTATTTACAATGAAAATCCTCCCGAAAGCAAACCACATAATCAACATGAAAACATAACAAAACAAAAACCATACCGCTTATTTGAGCTTTATAACATAGCTCGATGTGGTATTTACATACATATACATATACATGAACATGACCAAAACACAACATCAAAAAATATGCCAAAACTGTTTTCCTCAACCGCAAAACAATGAAGGATACATAGCCCACGTCTGATCAGCCATCTCTCGTGTAGACTCATCGGGCCCAAATCGCTTCCACTACACTTTATCCTACTCGGTCACTCGGTTCTGGGGCATGAGCATATTTCTCTGCAAAATTCACTGAGGTTCTAGCTATAATACTCCTTTTGGATCCATCTGAAATACAAACCAGTCAATCACATGATCAACTGTTGGGCACAACCCACTTTGGTCCATTTTTGGTCAAAAACTCTGCAATTTGAGGAGCGGAGTGCGCGGTGTCTAGGGGCACTGGAGTGGGTCAAAGCCCCTCATTTTGTAACGGGTTTTAGGCTTTAGCTAGTTTTTTTGTCGAAGCCCATGGTATATAGACTATGGTTTTGGAAATGATGTAAAGATATATAAAGCGATGTAAGTCTTTGTCGAAGTAATGATTGTTATAGTTGATCAACAAAAGTAATTGCATTTTCTTTCTTTAGTCTCTTTTTGGGTCTTAAGGGAAAGCTCCGCAGCTGAGTGCGTAGAGACCTTTGAAGAGTCTGAAGCTTAGTGTGCATACCACCTACAGCTGTGTATGCAGGTCGGAGAATTTGTATGCATTGAACAGATCCATATTAATAAAGAAAAATAAGTTTTGGGCATACTTTGTATTTATATGTGTTCGTGTTTATGTGAAGTAATGATAATGTTGTGATAGCACTGTTTATCTTATGTTGTAATGTATTTATTTTATCCGAATTTCATGAAGTAATTGATAAAGTTATACCGCACAGTAATTTTTTATATGTTATAAGATGGGTTAAGTGCAAAAAAATTGAAGTAAATCCACATCGCGCAGTCCCTCTAGGCTGCAAAAACCTGGTTCTGAAACAACCCATATCCACCTCGAGTGAGACTGCGATCTTCTTGCAAGATGTTGCCGAAAGGGCCAGTATCTAAGGGTTTTGTTGGTGTGAAGTCCAAGTCAAACCTGGATAAAGCCCAAACAAGCCAAAAATGGTTTTCTTCTAGGACCGAGATCTGTTTGAGGGACATGTCGATGTGGCATCCATAAAAGAAGGAAATAAAATATTGGGTAGATCAGAAAGAACGAGAGTTCGCAGCTCAAGAAAATAGAAATCCACGATTAATGACTGAAGCCTGGTTGTAGAGGTATATTTTAACAAACCAGCATGAAATTTTCTTTGCCTCATTTTCTAATGAACTACATGAAGGGTTGTCGATGTTGACTGAGAACAAGACTTGCTTTAAAAATGACGAACCTACTGTGTGGAGCCCTGAATTGGTACAGCAACTCAAGGATACCAGTAAGAGCATCTCAATATTTTTTGATTTTTGGATCGATTGTATCCTGGGAGGATTTATCATTGAGTTCACCATAAGAATGTTTGTATCTTACAACAATGTTGAGAGAATATTTTTCAAGGACCACGAGCTAAGTATCTAAATTATTTGAATTTGTGGATAAAAATGCCTTTATGTGAAAAAGGAATACTATGAATGCAGTCATATTAATTTTTGGAGGAAGAATTAAGTTTGGAACCGTATCTACTCAAAGTGGAAAGAAATACAAAGTAGATTGCGACAACTTTATTGAGACTGATTATAGCCCTTTATTAGGAGAATATGAAAGCGAAGAAAAAATAAATAACCCCGCAACACCTAGAGGTACATCACAGCTAGGAGGTTGGAATAACCAAGGCACCTCTAGGATTCCCCATCCCGCTATTCCCTTTACCCCCCATCCCCCTCCCCATAGTTCCCCTACACCCCCTCCCCCTCCCCCTTACCCCCCGAGGAACATGGTCGATGATGTCAAGCTACCTATCTTTAGAGGACTTGGATCAGAGGATCTTGAGAAAATTTGGTTTGTAGCTGATACATTATGGAACGAAAGATAGATTACTAAAAAATATGTAAAGGCACAGATCATCACAGCGTTGCGGTAAAAATATTTAACATGGTACATAAAGTATTCCACGAATCATCAAGTTGATTCACAAGATGATAGAAAGAAAGCGTTGACTTCAGAATTGAAGAACCCAAAATCGTAGTCGCAATGTATTACTAAGCTGAAGGAGATCATACAAATGAAAAATGAATTTTCTTGGTATTTGGATCAAAGGTTCAAAATTTTAATGGGACAATTGATTTTTATCATTCCCGGAGAGCAGCATAAGGAATGGTTTATAGTTGTGTTGCTGCCTGTAATATTCCTAAATAGCTTGCAGCTAATTGGAATATTAAAGTTTTGTTTTGTCACTTAGATAGTTGAATAAATGGGTAGGGAGACCCATAAATCTCTTTATGAAGAATAAAACCACTTCTCATGTGAAAGGTGATCATCTTTCTAGCTCAATAAAGCACCCTAAGGTGTGAACAGGGGCAAAAACATGTGGACTGGGTCAAATTTGACCAAACCAACAATGTTGTCATGGAGGAGTGGACATTAATGGAGGGACAGTGAGTTTTAGATGGAGACACATTGCATGGAAGTAGTGTCATTAATTAATGGGGCTTAGGGTTTGGAAGCTCATATCTTATAAAAGGAAGAGGATGGCAGCCATATTATTCATCTTGGTATATTTGATATTTTGATATATGGTCTTTTTAGACATATAGCTTTCTTCAGTTGTTTAGCTAAGATTGCATGTGTTGTTTAGCACAGGGTGTTCCTGATCAGGAATCCCACCTCTTCCATTGAGAAGCTCTTGGAGGAGTTTACACTATACTTCCACAATCAGGCATTTGGCCAAGCTTCAGTCTTCTATACAATGGAGTTCTGTTTAGATTTGGGTTGTATTGCAAGGGTGTAGCAGTGGAGGAGAGAAATCTCCATTTTCTGAGCTTATTTTCCAGTGAGGGGACCATCCCTTCACCTATTGAGTTGATTGGGTGTTGTTGCAGCTGATAGATCATTCCTTCAGGCCCATATTAGCAGTCATTCCCAGGGAGTACGTAAGTCAGGCAGCATAAATGCACTGGGCAACTCAAAAAAGGTCGAAAATCCAAAATTAAAATCTGGCCAAACCATTTCTGGGTTTTTTTGGGTTTTTTAGTAGAATCCATGGTTAAAAGTGCGGATCATTCTAAGCACTCTAACAGCCTTCTGCAATGGTTCTTCTCCTCAGTAGCAGCAGTTTCCAGCAACAGTATTAGTTGCAGTACAACATTTCCAGTGTTTGGTTTTTTTAGTGTATTTCAGCCATCTTGTTGCTTAAGTGCATTCCTTTTAGAGAACTGTGTAATTTAATTTGATGTTATATATAATGATATGGCTCCGTTGTTTTCTTCTCATAGATTATGATTTCTTAATGGAATGTCTAGTTGCAGCATATTTCTGGTATTTTCCAGATTTTAGTGCTATGTCCCTGTTTTGATTTATTTGGAATGTTGCATATGTTCTATATTCTTGTCTTTTCCATTTTGGAATATTACAGTGGTATCGGAGCATAATCTTGGCTCCGCATGTGTACTTCGGCCATTATGTCATCTAAGGAAGCTTCTCATAGAAAGGAGAATATTTGCAAAAGAGATGAAGGCAAAACTTCATTATCAGGAGGGAAGGAGTTCTCAAAACTTCTTCTTCAAACTATGTAGTGCATTAGCATAGACATCAAAGAGATGAGAATGGAGAGATGTAGAGATTCTCCAAGAGGGCTTGTACATGAAGAAAGCTCCAGGTTTTCTCATTATGGGTGTGAACATTCAGCTACACCATCAGATCTACAATGCTCTACCTTGCCTATGCGCATAGCAAGAGAGATGGAGGAAGGAGATGTGCCAAAGGAGGAGACTCTTGGTGACTATATTCAAGAGTATGAATCTCAAACTCAGAGATTTAGAGATCATCTAAACTTCCAAGGTTTTTTCAAGATCAAAGAGGAAAGAAGACTTAGCAACCACAATGGAGGCAAGAGGTGCAAGTAGCATGATGTGGGTATATTCTTTCTATCTACCTTTGATGGGTCACCTAAATGTTCAGCTAGGGCTTGGGTGAAGGAGCTAGACACCTATTTGCAGCAACATCAAGTTTCAGAAGATGAAGCCATTAGAGTAGCAGTGCTGCACCTTGAAGGTAAGGCTTATGCTCGGTGGTTTTATGAATCTTCTTCATTAAAAGATGCAAATATATCTACTTATGCAAGGTTCACTAGGAGGTTAGTAAAAATATTTGATGAAAACCATTCTGAAACTTCCTTGGTTGAGCTAGCCAAGCATAAACAAACAAAACCTTTACATGAGTTGGAAGGATCTATAAATCCAAATCCATTTCAAAAAACTATTGAGGGGATAAAAAACCTGTAGAATACCTTTCTAGAGGCAAGATTCCCACTTAAGAAAGAGTTCTCTTCACAAAGGGAAGACATGAAGGTCTCTTTTCCAAAAGAGGATCAAACCAAAGAGCCTCATGATAATTATGAGGTACCCTCCGTACATGATGAAGAGAAGATAAGAGGTAACAGCGCTGTCACAGTAATAGTAGATCTAGTACCTCATGAAGAGGAAGATGGAGCATTTGCTCCAAAGATAAAAACTCTTGCACTCTTACAAGGAGTTCCAAAGAATCTCACATGGAGATCATGGCACAGTCCATGTGCAGTATGTGCCATCATTGACAGATTGTGAGATCTTGAAGATAGAAGAAGATAAAGGGGAGGATAAGCATCATATGATGAGAAGTACACACCCCTCTCTATTTCAGAAGATTGATGCACAGAAGAGGCAGGATAATTTGTGCAGTGAGGACAGGGAAAAACCAGTCCACTCACACATACAACCTGCTCTAAGCCTTGATGCTTCATTACATGGAGGCATTCCACCAGGGAGACCCCCTGATTGGAAGATAAATAAAGAGTTCTCTCAACATGGTGCAGCATTGATATATTTGGCTAAGGAAGGAGCCTTGGGAGGAGCTAGCACAGCGTAGAGAACCTTTGGTGGGTCCAAAGGAGAGGTGAGAAATTTCCTGATATGGACATTGAAATCTCCCCCTCAGCTATTTGCACTGAAAGATTATGATTCAGAAATATATAATGACATGAGCATGGTGTCAAAGGGCTACACCATAACCTTGGGGCAAAAAATGATACTTCCACACATGAGGAATATTTCTGAATATGACAAGAGGTTATTGACACTATTGTATGCATTGGCTAAACTATGGAAGGAGAGGCAGCAAAAGTGGGGTAACAGTACTCCGACATGTGGCTTTGGCATTGAGCATGTCAAAGAGGAGAGTCATGATGTGACAAGTGCTTCATTTTAGATTTATACAGCACTGTCATTGTTGGGAAGCATAGATCCATATTGGGAGTCCCAACTATTGGTGGAGTATGTTAGGTAAACATGACTCGAGGTAGAGTCAATGTTGACTAGGGTAAATAGTAGTGGTTTTGGGGCACATGGTTTTGTGCACCCATGGTTTTGGCCCATGGTATTGCATGTAATGGAGCCTATAAAAGGCTGGGAATAATTCATTGTAATGTAGGCCTGGAGGTGAGCGGTGAAGGCTCACTTGGCCGGATTGGCCAGGGAAGTGGCCAATGGTTAATGAAATTTCATTGGTTGGGTTTTTCCCCAGAGTTTGGGGTTTTCCCCGATAAACATATGTATTTATTTTTATGATTTGTTGCTAGTCTCTTTATGTTTATTTCTCTCAGTAAAATTGTTTATTATTCCTACGGTAAATTCCTAACAACTGGTATTAGAGCCATGGTCCAGGTTTTGGCTTCAAAGGGACGCTTTTGTTGCCAAGGGTTTTATTGGGCTATGAAAGGAGACATGATTTGTATGGATATGTTAGATTTTATGTTTGAATATCTAGATCCATTTGAAGATATAGATCTTGATGTGTTCAGAAGATGGGAGAAGACGTGTTTTGGGCTCTGAGACGCAGTGACGAAGCTGGTGCACTAATGGGAGTCGATTGCACCGGCATTAGAGGAGGATCTATATCTATTCGTGATCATATCGGGTACCCAATTAAAAGTAGGGCATCAGGATGTTCAGATTACCTTCAATGGAATGTATCTGGGACCCCTCCATGAACTTCTGAAAATAGTTAATCAGAGCTTTCTAGGAATGGTCATGGCCTCCGGCAACTGAAAAGAGACGCGTTGGATACAGTTCACTGTTGAATTGTTTTGTGCAGAACTTACGTTACACGGAGTCAAGTTTGCACAAGCCCTATTCTTTTATTGTCCCCGGAAGCACATAAGAAGTGCAGAAATCGGCGACTTGCTGCATCGAACATGACTGAGAAATTTTTGTTTGTAGTAGAGGGCACAGATATGAGGATCTCTCCTCTACTTCCGATGTTCCATCCGTCATCATCGATCTCATGAATCTGGATGAATGAGATTGATATAGCTTCCAAAACGGCTTGGGTTGGGGTTGGTGTGACTATGGGAAATTATACGATGCCATCGCGAACAGGTCTGCAACCTACGGATTCTCTGCGGGAAGTTTCATTACTGTGGCGACCGGTGGCCATTTCAACGAAATGGGGATCGGTACACCCATGGTGAGTTGCTAGAATCACTTGATCCGAAGCTGAGAGAAATTTTGTATGGACTGTTGTGCTTCGACAAACACTAAGAGCGCCTTTGAAGGATATTGGCGACTGAGGAGTTTGGACAGAGAGTTGCAACATATATGCAGTGGATTATGTTAGTGTTTCCCAACGATTTTCAATTGCACTCATCAAGGCATAGTCGAATTCATAATTGAAAATATCAGTGAATGGAGGTTGTGAGTAGTGGATCCATTGTGGAACGGTCGTGGGCGGTGTCCAATAACTGGCCCTCACATGAAATGGTCTACAATGCGTTGCTGATCGGACTGGATGCTAAGCAAGCATTTGCCTATAAATTCGATCCAAAAGTGGATACACAAAGGAGAATTGACCATGAAGCTGATAATTCTCAGCAGATTCAGAAAGAAGAAAAAGATGTTGTTTCAGCTGTACCAACTGTGCTTTCTGATCTTTGTGGACCAGGTGAATGGATGGCAATGTCAAAAAATTCATTCTAAGCTTCTTGAGCATTATAGTGGTGTTGCTTTAGAGACGTCTTGGTCTCTAAATCCATAGAATAAGAAACTATGAGGATTGGTTACATGCAAAGTGTTTGACAGAATGTGTCAATCAAATGCTTTGAAGAACGTCAAAATGAGAGAGGATATTTGCAGGTGAATTAATTAAAATTGATGAACCATGTATCTGAAGAGAATTCCTAGAGTACTGGCGGTTACAGAGGCTGGTGACCCATGTAATCTGGTAGATGGGTTCTTTTTTATATGGACATTGATGTCATATATACAACTATGTATAACTATGATGTCCTCTTTGGAGAGGACATCGTGAATGAATGTAGAGAATGGTCATACAAATAATAGCAACAATGAAACAAATATATATATATATATATATATATATATATATATATATGGGTTCTTTTTTATATGGACATTGATGTCATATATACAACTATGTATAACTATGATGTCCTCTTTGGAGAGGACATCATGAATGAATGTAGAGAATGGTCATACAAATAATAGCAACAATGAAACAAATATATATATATATATATATATATATATGTATGTATGTATGTATGTATGTATGTATGTATGTATATATGTATGTATGTATTATTATAATGGAGTTAATTTATTACATGTAAATGGGCATACTGTTGTAAGATTTGGTATGGCATGCGTACCCCTGGGTAATAACTGGTAAAGTCTGGGTTAGACCTAGGTGATAGGGGGGATGTCAAGTTAACAATTACCCTGGGTAAAAAAAAAATTGAGGGGGGAAGAGCTAGAGTGAGTGGGGTTGTCTCACTTAGGAGGTTTGGCTGGATTTAGTCAATAATCCCCAAGTCAAGTTTAAGGGGGGAATTTTTAGGTAAACATGACTCGGGGTAGAGTCAATGTTGGCTAGGGTAAATAGTAGTGGTTTTGGGGCACATGGTTTTGTGCACCCATGGTTTTGGCCCATGGTATTGCATGTAATGGAGCCTATAAAAGGCTGGGAATACTTCATTGTAATGTAGGCCTGGAGGTGAGCGATGAAGGCTCACTTGGCCGGATTGGCCAGGGTTGTGGCCAATGGTTAATGAAATTTCATTGGTTGGGTTTTTCACCGGAGTTTGGGGTTTTCCCGGATAAACATATGTATTTATGTTTATGATTTGTTGCTGGTCTCTTTATGTTTATTTCTCTCAGTAAAATTGTTTATTATTCCTGTGGTAAATTCCTAATAGAATATTCCAAGAGCCTCTTCACATGTAAGGTTCTTGATGGGAAAGTGATAGATGGGGGGTATAGAGTGGTTGATGGAGTCATTTATTTCCATGATCAGATATACTTGAATAGAGACTCCAAGCTCAAGGAAGGGATTCTACATGCATCATATGAGGCACTCTCTTCAAGACATGTAGACTTCATTGAGTCTTATCACACCATCATGGAGGGATTCTATTGGGAGGATCTCAAAGAATATGTGCACCAACATATCAGGAGATATGTAACTTGTTTGATGTATAAGGAGGATAGCAACCACCTTGCAAGGTTGTTTCAATCATTTCCCTTTTTGATGGATAGATGGGAAGGTTCATCTATGGACCTCTTCACCAACTTGTCTACAATATATGGTAAAGATTGTGTTTTGATGCTTATTTATCAACTAACAATGTATGTGCACTCCTTTACCACGCATGTGAAACACATTGCTCCACAAGAGAGCAAACCTCTTTGTGTATTTCATGGTCCTTTTGGGACTACATTCAGTGATGGGGATGACCACTTTATGGAGGACTTTGGGCAAGATATGTTTTTCTTGGATCATATTCAGCCAACACCTAATGTCCTCTACTATTTTCAAGCTTTTGAGAAGCTTATGGCAGCAAGAAAGTGGATGGATGGCCACTTATCATATTATATTTTGAGACAGAAAAAGGATGAACAGTGTTAGTCTCACTTGAGGGACTATTATCACCATCCAACATGCTATATAACACATTGTCCATTTTTATTTTGGATCCCATATGGTGATGACACTCTATTCACTATATGTAGGAGGGATTGGGCAAGATTGATTCTTGGACCCAAAGAGTGGGATCATGAGAACCCAAGTGCATTTTGGCTTCTTAATGACCACATTATTACAGCCCAAGATCAGCAGTTCCATATCTATCATAAATGGAGAGAGAGACAGCGTGAGTTGAACAAATTTATCTCTCATTTTTAACCATGCAGCCCCGATTGGTGAGTTTTTCTATGAGCTACCAAGGATGGCTCACTTTGTTTGGATGATAACATGGAGATTGGAGTTTCTCATTGGGGTTGAGGCACCCAACAGTTATCATCTCTCATGCCTTAAGGAGGCCAATGGACAGCATATAACTCTTTCCATATATCTCCCACTTCTTCATGATGAGAGCTATTTGGTTTATCCACCAAAGGAAAACTTGTATTCTTGGGAGGAGACATACCCATTGGAGATTTTGCAGTATCCTTGTAGTTGCTTGAGGACAAGAAAAATTTTGGAGGGGAGGACTATAATATTCCTAAATTAGCTTGCAGCTAATTGGAATATTAAAGTTTTGTTTTGTCACTTAGATAGGTGAATAAATGGGTAGGGATACCCATAAATCTCTTTATGAAGAATAAAACCACTTCTCATGTGAAAGTGGATCATCTTTCCAGCTCAATAAAGCACCCTAAGGTGTGAACAAGGGCTAAAACATGTGGACTGGGTCAACTTTGACCAAATCAACATTGTTGTCATGGAGGAGTGGACATTAATGGAGGCACAACGTAGTTTTAGATGGAGACACATTGCATGGAAGTAGTGTCATTAATGAATGGGGTTTAGGGTTTGGAAGCTCATATCTTATAAAAGGAAGAGGATGGCAGCCATATTATTCATCTTGGTATATTTGATATTTTGATATATGGTCTTTTTAGAAATATAGCTTTCTTCAGTTGTTTAGCTAAGATTGCATGTGTTTTTTAGCACAGGGTGTTCTTGATCGGGAATCCCACCTCTTCCATTGAGAAGCTATTGGAGGATTTTTCACTATACTTCCACAATCATGCATTTTTCCAAGCTTCATTCTCATGTACAACATAGTTCTGTTTAGATTTGGGTTGTGTTGCAAGGGTGTAGCAGTGGAGGAGAGAAATATCCATTTTCTGAGCTTAATTTCCAGTGAGGGGACCAACCCTTCATCTATTGAGTTGATTGGGTGTTTTTGCAACTGATAGATCATTCCTTCAGCCCCATATCAACAGTCATTCCCAGGGAGTGTGTAAGTCAGGCAGCAGAAATGCACTGGGCAACTCAAAAAAGGCCGAAAATCCAAAATTAAAATCTGGCCAAAACATTTCTAGGTTTTTTTGGGTTTTTTTATTAGAATCCGTGGTTAAAAGTGTGAATCATTCTGAGAACTTTGACAGCCTTACACACATGGTTCTTCTCCTCATTAACAGTAGTTTCCAACAACAGTAGTAGTAGCAATACAACATTTTCAGTGCTTGGTTTCTTTAGTGTATTTCAGCCATCTTGTGGCTTGAGTGCATTCCTTTTGGAGAAATGTGTAATTTCATTTGCTGTTATATATAATGATATGGCTTTGTTGTTTTCTACTCATAGATTATGATGCCTTAATGGAATTTCCATTTGTAGCATATTTATGGCATTTTCCAAATTTTAGTGCTATGTTCCTATTTTGATTTATTTGGAATGTTGCATATGTTCTATATTCCCGTCTTTTCCATTTTGGAATATTACACTACCACATATCAGGTTACCCTTGACGCAGTAGAAAATAACAGTTCAAGTTGAAGCTCTACAAATTGAAATGAAGTTGGAAGCTTCGTCGGTGGGAGATACTCATGCAGGTGTAAAATAGATTTAGACTCAACTAGTGCATTTGACCTTGGAACAACAAGATTTGAAGAAAGGTAAGGAATTCAGACCAGAAGTTAGAACATAAGTTTGGTGTATAAAGTGCAAATTTGAAGGCCATTTTAAGGAATAATGCCTTGTGTTCAGAGATTACTTGGCTAGTGGAACACCTAATCCACTAAATCCAGGATCAAGCTTGTGGTGAGAGATGTGTGGAACTTTAGGACAACATCATCCAAAACAGTTTTATTTATTGCATAAGTATGTGCAGACCCCCAGGCAGTTGTTTTGCAACTTCTGTAAGTTATTGGGACATGATGAGAAGAACTGTCGAATTTGATGATGAAACACGTTGTTTATGCTTATATGATGCAAGCTTAAGGATATGCACAAGAGGATAAAGGAGAACATGTTGGTTGAGGAGGTTTCCAAGGACAAGGACTAGGAGGAGGAGCTAGTCGAGGGTTCGGCCAGACTAATTATTATAACTGCGAATAGACAGGACACTACGCAAGATATTGTCAGAATCCTACTACAACATGTAAGTACTGTAAATATTTTGATCATGTAATAGAATAATGTTTAGTCCTTATGGAAAATATGCAAGATAAAAATAACCAGCAACCCACATAAAATCTACAAATGATGATCTTTGAACCACAGGAGGATGAACCGTGCATCAATATTGTAATGAGGAGTGGAGCCATGATGGGAGATGATAAACCGGAAGGTAAGAATCCGATGGAATATACATGGGTGAGAAAGACCATAGAAAAATCCGTTGGGTTCAACATTCAGCAAGAAAGTAAAATGTTCATGGAGGAAAAGCAGAGCTTCATTGATCCTAGAGCTTTAACGTCTAAACCGCAACCGATATTAAGGTTCTAAAGTTATTACTTAGAAAAAAGATTTCGATCCAAGTATCTTGAGCTCATTTTTACAGAATTGCATGAAGTTTTTAAGCAACTAGAATGTTTTCGAAGGACTTTATCAATTGCTAGATTCCTACACTGATAACTAAGTGCCACAAAGTGAGCAGCGCGCAGTAAAAAATTTAAATCGACATAAGAAGATAAAAAGGAATGAAATGAGACTAACTGCACAAATCAGAGAATATGATATGGGTCAGGTCATCCTAGATTTAGATTTCAATGCCAACGTGTTGCCTAAGAAAACTTGGGAATTAATGGGAAGTTGAAAGTTGCAGTGGTCGCCAATCTAGTTAAGGATAGCCAACCAACAGAGCATTCTCCCTATGGGAAGGTTACCTAGTGTTGTAGTATGTAATATTCCAAAATGGAAAAGACAGGAATATGGAACATAAAACTGGAAATAGCAGTGATAAATCAACACATAAAATATAAGAAGATCATATCTCCATCATATTAACATTATAATAGCAAAGCGTGTACAAGATCTTGAGGAAAAAGACACTCAATTTAGGCAAAACAAGCCTCAACAAACCAAGTAAATGAAATATGAAGCACAACTGTTATACAAGGATGTCAGAGGCTAAGACATTGCAGTTTTAGCTAGGGCTTATTATTGCTATAAATATAAACACATGGATCTACTGATATGGTGCTTATAAAATGTTGGGATCAAATATCTAGGCCTTCTAGCACTATTCCAAGATAACCCAGAAGGGGTTTCCGGAAATACACAAAATTCAGAAAATACAAATGTGACCCTAGGGCTAAATAATGTTCTGCAACTGGAAACTGATAGGAGGTGGCTGATTTGATGTAGAAATGGTTGATGCCCCTCCTTCCAATCTTTCCTAATAAATATTTGATCCCTTTACTGGAAAACAGGGTCAAGAACTTGGGTACTTCACCTCCCACCACAACTGCACTGCAAAATAATGCAGTTTTCGAAGGAGACTGCACTATGGGTGAATTTTTTTGCTTGGCTAGATGCTAGATGGTGGAATGAAGCTCTAAAAACTCCCTAACAAGCTTTCCAGATGAAGGTTTTCTCCCTCCATTGGAAAACAAGCTCAAAAATTGGGTTTGTCAACCCTCCATTGCTGCTACCCTACAAATCAACACAATTCTGGAAAAGGTTGCATTGTGAATGAAGGCTGAAGCTTGGTCAAATTCCGAAAATTGTAAATGTAGCTCAATATACCTCTCCTTAGTAGGCACTCTAAGTCCCCCGAGGATGAGGGTGGGATTCCCGCTCGTAAACACCCTTGTGCTAAACAACACAACAGACTTAGCTAAACATCTGAAGCATGCAAATAGTCATACAAGACCACAAAATCAATAATCCAATTCATCATGTCTTCTATGGCTGCCATCCTCTTCCTTTTATACTTGGTGAGCTTCCTCACCCTGGGTCTCACTCATTAAAGAAGTTACTCTCATGTATACACTCCTCCTAAATGGTTGTGTTGTCCTCCATTAATCCTCCACTATCTCCATAACAGCGTTGTTGATTCGGTCAACATTGATCTTGTCCACATGCTTTAGCCCCTATTCACACCTCCAAGTGCTTTATTCAGCTAATACAATGATCCACATTCACATGAGAAGCATTTTTATTCCTACTAAAGATATTTATGGGTCTCCCTACCCACTTATTCATCTATCTAAATGAAAAAAGAAAAAAATAATATTCCAACTAGCTGCAAGCTAATTTTGGAATATTACATAGTAGATATTGAAGGAGTGCGCATTGTTATGGACTTTGAGGTGATTTAAATTATAGATGACAACAACCCATATCTGGCAGTGCTTGGATTGGATTGGGCTTTCAATACTGTGGAAATAATCAATTTGAAGAAAAGACAAATGGTGTTCGAGAAGGGTGATATGAGGTTCATTGTTCCTCTAGACCCATCAGAAGGAGTGCGCTATACAGAGCTTATTTGGGATGATTATTGTGATGCAAATGTCAACAACATTTACAATATGATAGATAAGGAGGAATATTGGATTAATCCCACTACATAAGATAAACTAAGTTGGGAACATGATAGTTCTTGTACTTCAAATTCCAACGAAGAGCTGGAAAATTCGTAGAACTGGTTACATGAAGTATCTACAAGACAATGTGCTAGAATCAAAAGGTCACTTCACTGCATAAATTCATAGGTATGTGATCTACCTTATTATGATGGGATATGATATGTAAGTATTTTTATTGATAAATTTGAAAAAAATATACTAGAAGAACAAAGGTCTCAAGCTTTGGATGTAGCCTTGAGGTCTACACCTTCTCGATGGTGGGGTACTCATAAAGAGAATATAGGAAGGTGGGAAGAGTATTAAAGGTTGATGAAGGTCAGGTTTGGGGCAATAGATACTAGAATCGAAGTAAAATATGATGGGAAAGTTGACCCCCGGGAGCATATTTATCCTTGCACTTCAATTTGGGGAGAAGTTCCAGAATAAGAATATGGGTACATGTGTTTTTTCACACATTGGAAATGATACCTATGCATTGGTATCTTGAGACTAAAAAGAGACATGGAACTATGAACTAGACAGATTTGGTTGAAGGGTTCAAACTAACATTTAGTTTTGAAGATGACTATTTGTGCAAAGATGAATCCCTTTATAATTTAGAGAAGGGATTTTTAAGAACATAACTACGCTAACATGGACGCGACCATATTGGACCACGTAGTTGCAGCACATACTGGAATGCTATAATGTGACCATGGAAGAAGATGAGGAGGATCCAAGAAATATTGTTATCCCAGAATCAGAAGGACATCGCGAAGTTTTTGGACCAAAACCTAAAATACTTGATATAACGATGCCTGCAAAAACGAAGAAAGTGAATATCAAATCAAAAGAAAAACCAAAATTTTCAATGATTTGAGATTATTGGGATGAATACATAGTTTGCAAAATTGCAGAGCTTTTGTACGAGTATCAATAACTCTCCCCTACGAATTTTTCTGAATTGAAGGACATAGTAGGGGACCTAGGAGTTATGAGGATTCCTCTAAAACCTGACGTGAAGCTAGTAAAGAAAATACCCTCAGAGATTGAATCTGAAATACAAGGAAAAAATAAATGTGGAGTTAGATAAAATTATCAAACTTGGGATCATTGAACCAATCGAAGATTCTGAATGGGTAGGCCCCATGGTAATTCAGGAAAAGAAGGAAAAGGATGAGATCAAAATATGTGTGGACCTAAGAAAATTTAATGATGCATGTTTGCATGACCCCTTTCCCACACCATTCACAGACGAAGTATTGGACAATGTAGGAGGAAAGGAGGATTATTATTTCACAAATGGATTTTTAGGTTACCATCAGATCAAAATTGCACCAGAAGATAGACATAAGACAAATTTTGCTACAAAATATTGTTCTTACCAGTACACGATGATGCCTTTTGGTTTCAAGAATTCTCCTACCATATTTTCTACAGTTGTAGTTGCAGCTTTCAAGGAGTATATACACAAATTTTTGGAGGTTTACTTTCATGATTGGACTGTCTTTGGGTTGTTGAAAAAACATGTTGCAAGCTTGAGGTTGATGTTGGATACATGTAGGTGATATCAAATATCATTGAATTTGAAGAAGTGTATCTTTTGTGTACCTTTTGGTATATTACTAGGTAATATTGTGTGTAAGCAAGGACTCATGGTGGACCCTACGAATATTGTTGCTATTGTAAACCTGGATCCACATTTGGACACACTGGCTATTACAGAAAGTTTATAAATGGGTATGCACAGATAACTGCGCCAATGGAGAAGTTATTGAAGAAAGATGTCACTTTTCAATGGGATGAAGAACGTTGGAAGAGCCTCGACATACTAAAGGAGATGATGTTAAATGCACTTTTTCTCATTTTCCCAAACTATAATAAGGAATTTCATGTACATATTGATGCATCTTGCATAGCGTTGGGTACAATACTCGCATAGCCAAGAGCAATGAAAATTGATCACGCCATAGATTTTGCAAGAAAAAAATGGTCCAAGTCAGAGAAGAACTATTCTACAACAAAAGGAGAATGATTAGCTATGGTCTATGCATTACAGAATTTTGAGAATAATTTGTTGGGAGTGCACTTTAATATGTTCAATTATCACTTTGCGCTGAATTATTTGGTGAATAATCCCGTTTTAGGAGGAAAAATATGTCGATGGTTATTTTTTTTCCTGGAGTACGACTTCGAAGTTGTAGTCAAACGAGGAACATTGAATTTCAGGCCTGATCATTTATCAAGTATAGAAACAAGAGAAGAACCCACAATTATGGAGGATAACTTGCCTAGTGCACAATTATTTGTAATAAGGGTCGCAAATGATCACTTCACTAATATTATTCAGTTTTTGTACATAGGAATGGCGCCATGGGAATACACTACACAAAAAAAGAAATATATGGTAGTCAAAGCAGTTGATTTCTCGTTGATTGTAGGACACTTGTACAAAAAGGGATCAGATGAAATACTGTGTAGATACGTCCCTGAGCATGAAAGATAATATTTTGGTAGAAGATCATGAAGGAGTTGCAGGAGGACATTATGTAGGAAAGGTCATTGTGTAGAAGATCTTGACATCTGGGTTATGGTGGCCCATAGTGCATAAGGAAGCAAGGGAATTTTGTCGAGCATATGATGCATGCTAGAGAACAAGGAAACCATATAAAAGGGACGAAGTGCCATTAAATCCATAGGTGACATTCCAAGTTGAAAAATGGGCTATTTAATTTGTTGGACCTATTAACCCACTAGGAAAGAAGACTGGCACAAGATACATAATCACTACAACTGATTATTTGATGAGGTGGGCCGAGGTAAAGCCAGTGAAGAATTGCAGCGAAGATACCGCTACGAAGTTCATAATTGGTTATATTTTTTCCATATTTGGGTTTCCAAAGATCATGATGAGTGACAAGGTTTCACACTTATTGCATAAGACTGTTGAGGTGCTGAATAAATAATTTCAAGTACAACATCGGAAGAGTACTATAGTATTCCCAAATGGGGAAATCAGCAATATAAACACAGAAAATGCATTTTTCAGAAATCTATGCTATAATATATCATAACAGCCCATGGATCCATTTTTTTATTCATTATAGGAACCAAATCCAAGAGGATATCAGAAACAAATCATGATAGATGGGTTAAATAAGTCTCCCACACCTAGAATAGCTCAAAAACAATGCAAACCCCACAACTACTACAACACATAAATACTGCAAAAAGTGACAGCGCAGTCTAATGAGGGTTTATACTCAGAAATTATAGAGACAAATAGATCTTCTCATATATTAATCAATAATTCTCAAAAACTGAGATCTAGTCTCCTTAATACAAATCCAAGAGAACTCGGGAAGGGTTTCTGGAAATATACCCAAATGCAAATGGTGATCTATAGCCCTAGGACTGAAGAGTCACTGAAAAATGAAGCTCCTAAAGATATAAGGCTGAAATAATATAGATCTAATGCAGATCTACCCAAAGGTCTCCTCTAATGAAAGGTTGAACCCTTCAATCATAGGACAACACTCTAAAAGAGCCAAAAGATCCCTCACTGAAGCTACCCTCCAAAATAACACAATTCACGGCTGAAACTACACTGTAAATGATGGGGATAAATTTTCCTGGTGCCAAAGATCTGAAATGTGCTCAAGAACCCTCAAAACTGATATCCCAAGAGAAGGAATCCTTCCTCCTATGAAAAACTAGCTCAGAAAGTGGGTTTCTCAACCCTCCACTGCAAAACCCTGCAACACAACACAATATTCTGCTGAAAATACGTTGTAGCTGAAGACTGAAGCTTGGCCAGAATGTCAGATATGTGGAATGATAGATCAAGACTCTCCCAAGAGGCCTCTCAAGGAAAGAGATGGAATTCCTAAACAGGAACACCTAGTGCTAAACAGCACTAGCAATCTTAGCTAAACAGCTAAAGAAAGAAAAAGTCAAAACAGACATATCAAAATAATATTCCTAAGCTAACCTCATATGGTTTCCATCCTCTTCCTCATAAACAATGTGAGCCTTCTCACCTTGGGTCCCACTCATTAGGGTTTCCATCATCACCCAGTCAATCTCCCTCCAAAACTGTGTTGTCCCATCATTAAAGCCACTCCTCCATAACAGCGTTGTTTGATTTGGTCAAAGTTGACCTCTTCAACCTGATCCAGCCCCTTTTCACACCTAAGGGTCTCCAATCCAGATTTTATATAACTATCTAAGCTAATCCACATTCATATTGGTTGTCTCAATTGATGGTTCACTCCCTCAATTCCATCTCTATTGACTTGGTCAAACTTGACCTTGTCTTCATGCAGTAGCCCTTGTTCACACATGAGGGTGTTTTATCCAGCTATGAATATGATCCCTTTTCATATTAAGAGGGATTTTATTGCTGATAAAAGGATTTATGGGCATCCTTACCCATTTATTCACCTAATTATAGGTTAATATCAAAATTAATATTCCAATTAGTTGCATGCTAATTTAGGAATATTACAGTCCTCCCCTCCCAAATGTTGCTTGTCCTAAAGCCACTATAAGGAAAAAATTGAAGAGCCTCCTCTCCTCCTCCTGTAGCATCCTCATATGATAAATTCCTCCAAGGAACAAGATGTTGTCTCATCAATACATCTCCAAGTTGCCCCTCCCATGTATGCAAGTTAGCTTTTGGTGACCATCCCAAATAGCTATCATTATGTAGAAGTAAAACACCCTTGGAGGAAACAATGTGCTATCTAGAGGCCTTATTGAGGCATGAGATCTAATATATGTTGGTATCTATCGTCCCCATGTGAATCTCCCATCCCCAAGCTATCATCCATACAAAATGAGCCACCCTCCAAAATGGTAACTCATGAGAAAGCTCCTCCACCTTTGGCTCCTACAATGTAGGTGAGATGAATAACTGAACATGGTAGAAAAAATAGCCTACCCCATGCTGTCTCTCTCTCCACTTAAGATAATTTTAGAGTAGCTGCTGATTTTGGGTTGCAACAATGTTGCCCTCAAGAGGCAAGAAGAAGACTGGATTTTCAAAGATCCTCTCCATAAAATCATGAATCATGTTGGCCCAATCCATCCCATACAAAGTGAACGGTACATCATCACCATATGGTATCCAAATCAGAAAAATGTTGAAGGTTATGTGCAAGTTTGGATGGTACCAATGGTTTTTCCAGTGGATATAGTGTATTCTTTCCAACTGTTGTTTTAGAACATCATTTGGCAAGTTTTTCTCCAACAAGTTGCTAATTATGCAAGTTAGATCATCTACTATGAGGTATTAAATGGCATTATATATTAGCTGAACATAAGAATAATATCATACTTTCCCAATTTCATGCAAAGAAGGATTATCTCCATCATAAATGTTGGTCCTAAAATGACCATGAAACCCAGAAATAATCTTTCCCTCTTGTGGAGAAATGCATTGTTCATAGAAGCTGAGAAGATGCAAATAATTTATAACATGATCAATAAGTATAGAAATACATTTCTTACCATGCATAGTGAGTAGGTTGAAATTGAGGTCCAAATATGAGCCCTCCCATGAGAATCTTCTCATAAGGATCTGAAAGATGAAGGAATACATACTCCCCTTGGAACACTCCATCAATAGATACATACTCCTAAGTGATAGCGTTGTTGGCCTTAGTGATAAGGCTCTTTCCTCTCCATGACTCCATTCTTTGACAATCCATATTCCAAAGTCATCCACCATCATGCTTCTATGTGTAGGAATCTCCTTCCCATGTGGAAGTACCTCCTGATCCTCTAATGTTGAAGGGTAGCCTCTTTGCACTTTGATTTTTCCATCCCTTTCTCCTAAAATATCATGCCAAGTATGGGAGAAAATCTTCCCATACTCTCCCAAGAGTAACCAAAGCAACAATAGCTCTTGCTGCCCCCTCACACCTCCATCATACAAATCATGAGATGAAAACATAATGATTGATATGAAGAATATCATATCAACACAATGCACCCAAACTCCTTGCTACCATATGATGAAAGTGTCATGCCAAGTTTCCTCCACCAACATACCCTTTGAAAAAGGATATATAAAATGATGGCCAAACTCTTTCAAGAGTATCCAACGCATCCATGCCTCCTGCTACCTTGCGTTATAGATATGTAGGTGACTCACCAACCTATTGTTCACCATCCAAACACTCTCATCCATTTCTGGGTGTCTCCTACCATGTTCCATCTTGGTACTCCTCCAATGGAGAATGCCATCCTCCCAAATCAGATTTCTACCTTTGCATTTCATGGGATGTTTAAATGCAACCTCTTGTAGATCTCCCAGTTAAGATCCTGCACCAATGACCATATTGAATCCATAAGGATCCAAGTATGCTGAAGGAAAAACCTCCTCATGGAGTTGTACAATTCTCATCACAAAATATCCATCACAATGATGAAAGACAAGATATCTCTCACTGATCATCTACTCATCTAATGTCACACAAGTGTAATGGTCATCATAATGTTCTAATAATAATTGGGCCCCCAACTCATCACTACTGCTCAATGACAGTGATGTTGATCTCCACAATGGTCTATTTGTTGTCTCATGCTCCAGCTCAATGCTGAACATATAGTTCTACATTGGTTTGTTTAGGATAAAGCTCATCCTATCCTCCAAAATTCCACACCCCAACCCCAAATGTTCTGTGTAGCTCAACAATGACACATTGGGATGATTTTTCACCCCCTCCTTGAACAACTCAAGGCTGCACAGCACAGTGAAAGTCTGCTACTCCAAATTAGCAATATGTTTTGACCCTTGGTCATGCAATGGCATATTTCCACAACCCTCCATAATAATTTTTTAAATAACAGAAAGTGGAAATTTAGGCATACCTTGGTGAAGCTTGGGAACATCTTGTACGGCTGCAAGAGTTCCTTCCTCCAATGTGTTGGCTCCCCCAACTACTGATGATGATGGCTGCTCCTCCATAGTTGTATCAGCACTGATACAAGTCTCCTCAAGTGGTGGTGAAGGCCTTTCTTCCTTTTATTTCTTCTTGTCAAATTTTTTTATCAACCTTTGAGTGAAATCTACAAAAGCAATCACTCTTTCATGGCTCAAATGGCTGAACCACCAAATTTTTTCTTCACCCTCAAGGTGCAGCGCTGCAATCTCAACAGCCTCTCTTCCTACCACCAGATTTAGTAGGAAGAATGCATCTAGCTTCATCACCCAAGCCCTGGTTGTACATGTGGATGATCCATCAAAAGTAGACAATAGAAATATATTGCCCTTAATTCTCCTATTGCTGCAAGGTCTCATTTCTTCTTCAAGCTGAATAAATAGTGGAAGAGTTAGAGTTTCTTTGAAATATCTAGGTTGAGACTTATATTCTGCAAGATACCCACTTAGGATCTCATGTTCCAAATGCCCTCCATCTCCATGCTTCTTGTCTTCTTCCTCAAAAGAAGAGGGCATAGTGCATTTTTTTGGATCTCTTTTCAACACTGGTTCTTTCTTCTGATAATGAGAGGTACATGGGCCTTCCTCTTCTTGAAACCCTCTAGAGGCCTCTTTACATATATCATTTTTCATCTGCTTAACCTCCTTGGAGAGGATCTTCATAGATCTGAAAAGTGATGAGACAAATCTCATTCCTTCCATCATTTTATATCTCTTCTTCTCCTCTTATTCTTCTTATAGCATATTGGCTAAAAACTCATAGGTTGAGCCAAGATTATGCTCTGATACCACTGTAGTATTCCCAAATGGGGAAATTAGCAATATAAGCACAGAAAACGATATTTTCAGAAATATATGTTATAATATATCATAAAAGCCCATGGATCCATTGGTTTATTCATTATAAGAACCAAATCCAAGAGGAGATCATAAACAAATCATGATAGATGGGTTAAACAAGTCTCCCACACCCAGAATAGCTCAAAAACAATGCAAACCCCACAACTACTACAACACAAAAATACTGCAAAAAGTGATAGCATAGTCTAATGAGGGTTTATACTCAGAAATTATAGAGACAAATAGATATTCTCATATATTAATCAATAATGCTCAAAAACTGAGATCTAGTCTCCTTGATACAAATCCAAGAGAACCCGGGAAGAGTTTCTAAAAATATACCCAAATACAAATGGTGATCTTCAGCCCTAGGACTGAAGAGTCACTACAAACTAAAGCTCCTGAAGATAGAAGGCTGAAATAATATAGATATGATGCAGATCTACTCAAATTTCTCCTCCAATAACGGTTGAACCCTTCAATCACAGGAAAATACTCTAAAAGAGCCACAAGATCCCTCACTGAAGCTACCCTCCAAAATAACGCAATTCCCAGCTAAAAATGTGTTGTAAATGATGGGGATAAATTGGCCTAGTGCCAAAGATCTCAAATGTGCTCAAGAACCCTCCAAACTTATCTCCTAAGATAAGGAATCCTTCCTCCTATGAAAAACTAGCCCAGAAACTGGGTTTCTCAACCCTCCATTGCAACACCCTGCAACACAACACAATATTCTGCAGAAACTACGTTGTAGCTGAAGATTGAAGCTTGGCCAGAATGTCATATATGTGGAATGATATATCAGGACTCTCCCAAGAGGCCTCTCGAGGAAAGAGATGGAATTCCTAAACAGGAACACCTAGTGCTAAACAGCACCATCAATCTTAACTAAGTAGTTGAAGAAAGAAAAAGTATAAACAGAGATATCAAAATAATATTCATAAGCTAAACTCATATGGCTGCCATCCTCTTCCTTATAAACAATGTGAGCCTTCTCACCTTGGGTCCCACTCATTAGGGTTTCCATCATCACCCAATCAATCTCCCTCCAAAACAGCATTGTCCCATCATTGAAGCCACTCCTCCATAACAGCGTTGTTTGATTTGGTCAAATTTGGCCTCTTCAACCTGCTCTAGCCCCTTTTCACACCTAAGGGTCTCCAATCTAGATTTTTTATAACTATATAAGCTAATCCACATTCATACTGGTTGTCTCAATTGATGGTTCACTCCCTCCATTCCATCTTTGTTGACTTGGTCAAACTTGACCTTGTCTTCATGCATTAGCCCTTGTTCACACATGAGAGTGTTTTATCCAGCTATGAATATGATCCATTTTCACATTAAGAGGAATTTTATTGCTAATAAAAAGATTTATGGGCCTCAGTACCCATTTATTCGTCTAGCTATAGGTTAAGAGAAAAATTAATATTCCAATTAGTTGCATGCTAATTTAGGAATATTACATATAATAAATTCTACCAATGGGATATATTCTTACCACTTCCTTGGTTGGTGCATTACATACATCCTTGACATGTCTTCAAGGATCCTATTTTTCTTCTCTATTTTCCCATGAGTTTAAGGATGATAAGTTGTGCTAAATGTCAGCTTAGTTCCAAATCTTGCAAATTATTTTTCCAGAACTTAGAAGTGAACTTGGTATCTCTATCTAAGATAATATTCTTGGGAACTCCATGCAATCTCACAATCTCCTAATAAAAATTTGAGCTACCTCACTTGTTTAATTTGTAGACTTAATAACCATGAAATGAGCCACTTTTTTCAACTTATCAACCACTACCATGATTGCTTCATGTTTCTTAGGAGTCTTTGGAAACCCTGTAATAAAATCCGTAGAAATCACCTCCCACTTCCATTCTAGAATGGGAATGGTGTGCAAAAATATAGTTGGGTGATTTCACTCAACCTTTACCTACCAGTACTTCATGCACTTGGATATGAAATCTGCCACCTCCCTTTTCAAATCGAGACATAAATATAATTTATTGATGGATGTTAGCATCTTTTGATAACATGGGTGGTTGGATTACAGCTTGGCATGAAACTCCTTTAATATGAGTTTCTTCAAGTCGTTATTTGGCACATTAATTATGCTTATGAATTTGATTATCCCTCTTTCAACAAGTTTGTACTCCCTTCTCTTCATGCTCTCAAAACCTTGTTTCAATTTTTTTTTCATCTATTGATATTTGTCATCCTACTACCAAACATTTTTAATCCTTTCTTCAAGATTAGTTCCATAGGAACTTATGGTTTCTATATGTTTTATTTGCACTCTTTTGTTGAGTGCATCTTCCACTAAATTCTCTTTTCCTTTTATATATTTTATTTCAAAATCAAATTTGCTAAGCATGGCCATCCATCAATATTTCCTTGTATTTAACTTGGGTAGGTCAAAAAAATATTTCATCCCTCCATGATCAATCGTGAGAGTAAATATTATGCCAAGGAGGTAATGTATCCACATTCAATTCCAAATCATGAGTCATGTAGTTGTGCTCATGTTCATTCAATTTTTGAGATACATAACAAACAACTTAGCCATCCTACATTAAGACTCCACCAAGTCCTTCCTTGAAGGAATTTTTGCATACAATGAAATCCTTCTCGATATTTACTATTATTAGCATTAGTGAATTAGTTAACAATTTCTCCAGTTGGTGGAAACTTGTAGCAAAATTATCCATCCATTTGAACCTCTTTCCTTTATTTTGCAGAGTAGTAATTGGGTGGCCAATCTTAGAGAATATATCAATGAACCTATTGTAGTATCCTACTAGTCCCATGAAGGACCTTAATTCAGTCACATTCCTAGGCATTAGCCACTCCATGATGGTCTTAAATTTCTCTGGATCAACTACTAATCCCTCCCTTGAGACAATGAGTCCCAAGTAATGAATTTGTGACTTAAATAACTTGCACTTACTAAGATTTTCATAAATCTTAAGTTATCTTAGCAATTTTAGTACTGCACCTAGATTCTCTTCATCCTCCTTCTTGGTATTTGAATAGACTGTAAATTCATAAATGAAAACTATGACAAATTTACCCAAGTAGGGGTGCGACACCTTAATCATAAGGCACATAAAAGTTGCAAGTGCATTGGTAAACCCAAAGGGAACTACCACGGATTCATAATTCCCATACCTTGTTCTAAAGTTAGATTTATGGATATCCTTGTCCTTCATGCACACCTAATGATAGCATGATATCAAATCAATCTTGAATAATATTGTTTCCCCTCTCAAGCAATCAAATAAGTCATCAATTCATGGGAATGGATACATGTTCTTGATGGTCACCTTTTTTAGTTTTCTATAATCAATTCACAACCTGAATGTGCCATCCTTTTTCTTCACAAATGGAAATGGTGCTCCCTAGGGAGACAAATTTGGGCTTATTTAGCCCTTTTCTAGCATCTCCTTTAGTTGTAGCTTCATCTAAACTAATTATAGAGTGTTCATTCTATATGGATCCTTGGATGTTGGAGCTTCTCCTGGAACTACTTCAATAGAGAAATACACCTCTATATGAGGAGTTAAACCAGGAATTTATTAGGGAAACAAATCTGAAAACTACTTTAAAACATGGTATTTTCTCAGGGTGTCATTGTCATCATTATCAGCACTGAAGTTAGCTTTAGTAGTGTTATATATTTTCACAGAAAACAAAAGGCATCCTTTTCTATAGCTTTTATTATCTTACATGGCTGAAATTATTCTCATAGAGGTAGGTTTCAAATTTCCACACAATATTGTATGCTCTCTAGCTTCATCTAGGCATTCTATGGTCCTCTTAAAGAAATCTACCTTGGTTCGATGTGCAATTAACCAATCCATGCATAGAAACACACTATATGATCCTAATGGAAACACATTGATATTTGAAACCATTAGAATCCCATGTAATTCGATTGGGAAATCCCTCACACAATATTCAATTTTTCTTATCGTCCTTGTGTCTAGTTGAAATATCCAAGGTTGGTCATGTGCTTCCTTATTTAGTTCACATTTATCAACAACAACAGGACTAATGTAAGCAAAATTTGAACCGGGATCAATTAGAACTAAGATGTTTTGGTCAGAGAGCATACCTTCCATCTCTATAATCGCTTCTTGATGATCAACTTAGTGATTATGCCGTGATACATAAATTTTAGGTATATTTTGAGCCATGTCCTTGAATGTCTCCACCTCCCGTGTGTTGTATAGTCTCAGGCCAACGTTCTTGTGCTGTGGGAAATATTTCCTCAAGTGATATCCTCCACAAGTAAAACACTTAAATGGACCCTTATTATAACCCTAATTGGCTTTTTCTTGAGTGGAACAACCTCTACTAATAGCGTTGGGCCTCTATTTACTTTCTTGGTTAGTCAGGGTTGTGCTCGTTCCCTTCGTTACTTTTTGTTTCTTTCCTTTAATATTGGAATTTCCTTTGAATTTCTAGTCCAATTTATATTTAGGTTTGCACCTAGACTACCCATAACAATGTTTCAATTTCTAGATTGTGTCCTCTAATGACCTGGTTTCATCAATTTCAATTATTCTCACAGAGGTAGGTTTCAACATTCCACACAATACTCTATGCTCTCTAGCTTCATCGAGGCATTCAATGGTCCTATTAAAGTAATCTATCTTGGTTCAATGTGAATATAACCAATATATGCCTAGAAATATGTTATATGCTCCTAATGGACGCATATTTATATCTACGACCTTTGGCATCCCATGTAATTCGATTGGGAATGCCCTCACCCAATGTTCAATTCTTCTTTTTGTCCTTGTGGCTAGTTGAATTAACCAATACTAGTCATGTGCTTCCTTATTTAATGCACATTACTCAACAAAAACAGGACTAGTGTATCTAAAATTTAAGTTAGGATAAATTAGAACTAATATGTTCTGGTCATAGATCATACCTCCCATCTCTATAATCATTGCTTGAAAATCAACTTGGTGAGTATCCATTGTTCCATAAATTTTAGGTATATTTTGTGCCATGTCATTGACTATCAAGGGCCAATGTGCTTGTGTTGTGGGAAATCATTCCCCATGTGATATCCTATAGAATTAAAACACTTAAATGGACCTTTATCATAACCCTAATTGGCTTCTTCTTGAGTGGAACAACCTCTGCTGGTAGTGTTGGACCTCTATTTATTTTCTTGGTCAGTCAGGGTTGTGCTTATTCTCTTGGTTGTTTTTTTCCTCTTTCCTTTAAGCTTGGAATTTCCTTTGAATTTCCACTCTGATTTATATTTAGGTTTTCATCTAAACTACTCATAAAAATGTTTCAATTTCCATATTGCATCCTATAATGACCTGGGCTCATAAAATTCAATTAGTCTCAGAGAGGTACGTTTCAAATTTCCACATAATACTCTATGCTCTCCATCTTCATCCAGGAATTTGATGGTCCTCTCAAATTAGTCTACCTTGGTTCGATGTGCATATAACCAATCCATATCTAACAATACGCTATATGCTCTTAATGGTAGAACATTGATTTTTTAAATCATTGGCATCCCATGTAATTCAATTGGAAAGGCCCTCACCCAATGTTCAATTCATCTTTTCATCCTAGTGGCTAGTTGAACTAACCAAGACTGGTTGTGTGCTTCCTTCTTTAATGCACATTTCTCAACAACAGTGGGACTAATGTAACTAAAATTTGAACCGACATCAGTTAAAACTAAGAGTTTTTTGTCACAGAGCATACCTTCCATATCTATAATCATTTCTTGATGATCAGCTTGGTGATTATCCACGGTTGCATAAATTTTAGGTATATTTTGAGCCACATCCTTGACTGCCTCTTCCTCGCGTACTTTGTACAGTCTCGAGCCAATGTGCTTGTGTTGTGGGAAATCTTTCCTCAAGTGATATCCTCCACAATTATAGCACTTAAATGGACCCTTATTATAACCCTAATTAGCTTCTTATTGAGTGGAATGACCTCTGTTGGCAACGTTGGACCTTTTTTTATTTTCTTGGTTAGTCAATGTTGTGCTCGTTCCCTTGTTTTATTTTTTACTCTTTCCTTTAAGCTTGGAATTTCCTTTGAATTTCCAGTCTTATTTATATTTAGGTTTACACCTAAACTACTCATAACAATGTTTCAATTTATGGATTGCGTCCTCTAATGACTTGGGCTCATCAAATTCAATTATATCCTTGAAGGATTGCAGCAAGCCACTGACATACCTATGAATCTTTGTTTTTTATTCCTTAAGGTAGGGTACATACCATAAAAACTCTAAGAATTTGGTGGTATATTCATCATGTATCATTTTTCCTTGTCTGAGTTCACAGAGCTCCTTAGCGTTGTTGTCAAAGTATCTCTCAGATAGATATGTGTTCCTAATATACTCTTCGAACTCTTTTTAGGACAATTCTTCTTCCCTTATGCACTTTAAATTTTTTAGATCTTACCACCATATGTCAACTTTTCCCTTTAAGCTGAAAGTGAAATTTTTTTATTTTATGTTCTCTAAAGAAATCATGGAATCAGAAGAACTTCTTCAATCTCAATAAATAGACTTCACCATCAAATGTAGGAGGCTTAGCCTTATTAAAATCCTCTGGTATATACTCTATTTCTCTCCTTTCCTCATGGTGATGATGATGGTGATGACGATGTGGCCTTACGTGACTATCCTAAAACTATTACACATGGGTTCTTGACTTATTCTTAGGATTACTCAACATATTACCTCCTTTCACATTGTCTTCACTTGAAAATTTGTTCCTCTTCCTAGATCTTCTCTCATTTTCCCCATTGTTTTTTTCTTCTAATACCCAAGGGATTTTCATGTCCCTATGGTTGATCCCCAACTCATGTTTACTCCAACTTTACAGGTATGATAGACTTTGCAGTATGACTACATTGACTTCTAGTTTTTTCTCTTGTGCTCTGAGAATCCTCTCGCTGTCATCCTTACAACTCCTTATTTTTTCTCTCAAGATTCTCAACGTGTCCATAAAAACATGAGACTCTTCCCCTCCTCATGCTCATGTTGTAATTCATCATAATTTTAGTGCACAATTATACAATTCATTCCTTGATTTTTTGGTTCTACATTATACCCTCCTTTGCTATTCATATAGTATTTTACCTTCCTGTGTTGTCACACACACACATGATTATTATATTTTAAAAAATTCAAATGCGTGATAAAAATTGTCACCTTGGCTTATTGTTGAAAATTTATGTGTTTGAGGCTAGCTATAACATTATATCTCAACCAGGGAATCGCTCTTAATGAAATCATGCCAAATCATCAATGATATGTTACATGGAAATATCACAATAAAATATGCCAATAATGTAACCGCCCTCCTCCCAAATTTACGAAAGTTAACTGGCTCGCTAGGATAAACATGTGACGAGAAGCTACTATGATATGATTCAAACTCCTAGGTAACCTTAAGGAGGTGGAACTGACATAACACAACAAATATGACCTTCCACACATAATACAAAACCTTCGAGAGCCAACCAACCCTTCCATGTGCTTAATCTTTTAGTAAAATTGGCATTTGACTGATCTAGACCCTCAGACACTCCCATGAAAATCCCTGCAAGTGAATGAGGCCTTCCAATACAACTACTTCAACCGCTCAAAATTGACTTCACATTCCCCTGTCCATTCAAATTTCTTACAATAAAAAAATTGTCAAGATAAGGACACAACACACTATTCATCAAGCACGTGAAAGTATTTGGAGAATTAGTCAAACCAAATGGAACTAAAACAAAATCATAATTCCCATATGTGGTCTTGAAATTTTCCCTATGTCTGCTCAACTTAGTGTTCCTAAATTGAGGTCATAAATTGTCAACCAGGGTTAGTAAACTGTTGAAGTGAAGTGCACTATATGTGCCTAGGTATTTGTTTCTCACTACGTTGTGTTTAGTGTTTTTTTTCAATGTTTTTGGTTTTGTGTTTTTATTCTAAGAGGGAAAAGAACTAAGTTTTGGCAAAGAGAAGTTGTTGGTCACACTAAAACAGAGCAAACCTATTCTAAATTATGTATGGCTCTTGAGAACAGAAAATGCAATACTTTAACAAGAAAAATAACTCAGACCAAGAACTCAATAACTCACAACATGAAATCAATAACTCATAACATGAACTCAATCCCATTCATTCATTAGAAATATGTTGGAATAGCTTGAGAAAAGGATAAGTTAGTGCCATGAGGTTCTTCTAAGTAAAAAACAACCTACAAGATCACAGAAAAAATCTTATCCATGGCTAGAAATTTTTTGGAACATATTTAGAAAAGACAGTCTGCAACACAGTGAGGAATTCTACTCTAAATTAACCTATGACACCGAAATTAATCCATTCTGCAACTTAAATTGTCACTACTAAGCCTTATTCAGAAATTATAAGTCTTTTGGAATAGTTTTGGGAAAAGGCTATTTGCACAATTATAAGAGATTGCAGAACAGCCAAGGCCTTGAACTAATATCACTACTTCCTGTCCATATGATGATGTATTGGAAGAGATTAATAACAAGAGTAGTTTGTAAATAATGAAGGCCGTGAAGTATAATTCAACTAGCTAATCAAACTTGAAATACAGTGACTATAACTGAACTAGAATGCAATTAAACTAACTTGAAACACAGTGAATAGAAACTGAACTAGGGTGCTATTAACCTCCGGAGTATTACAACTAAACTAAAAATGCAACTAATCACTGAAATGTTTCAGCTCTATCTTATTCAGGGTTAGTGGTATTTTGAAATAATTCATAGAATAGGACTGGTTGTAACATGTGATGTAAATGAGCATAAAAACATAAAGTTCAACAAAACGCAGTAAGCTTTGAAACACCACAGCTATGTCTCATCCGGTGTTAGTGATATTTTGGAAGAGATTAATAAGAACAAGACTAACTGTAACAACTGATGTAATTGAGCACAAAAACATAAAGTCCAAAGAAATGCAACTAACTCCTAAAATAATACAGTTATATCTCATTCAATATTAGTGATATTTTTGAATAATTCGTAAGAACAAGACTAAACTGTAGCATCCAATGCAAGTGAATATAAAACACAAAGTTCAGAAAATTGCTTAAACTAGGAATGAAACAAGGCTGAAGTTACTTATCTAAGAAATGTGCACAAAGCTTCTCGGGCAGTAGGGGCCCTCTACCACTGGATCAGCATACAAATATCCTCAATATTTCCTCAGATCTTGCAATAAAGCGGTGCTTCTTTCATTAAAGGAAAATTATTTCAAAAACAGAGTATCACGGTTTTATGAGATCTAGCAACAAAACATAAATCTAGCTAGTTGTTTCTCGGTCTCTCGAGTCATTCTTATAAGAAAATTACATAACTTCCCTTGAGATAAAATAGGAATAAATTTATTTCCAAAATAAAATCAAATTAGAACTCTGGTGGAGGTCTCATACTGTGATTAAAGACATATGTACAGTCCTTGTCCTATTAGAAGTCTATCTCCTAGTTTTGGTTTCCCACATCCATAACCACCTGTAGAATTCTACTCAGACTTCGTAGGGAGCAAGGAATGATGTGGATGAAGTATGGAATTCACCCATATGCGTTTTTCTTTGAGGTTACACCTGGAACCTGTGAAAACATGAAGACAGCTGCGGAATTGGCAACTAGCTACAGAATGGCTGCATTCTGTAGCTAAATCTAATCAAAAATTACTACAACAACAAAACCATGAAAGTGTAGCAAGTTAGTCATTATATACAATCTTAAAGCAACTTTAATTAATCCTATTGATCATTTAAGCCTATAATTGATAAGGGACAAAGGAAATGAACTGAAATTTGGTGAAGGGGAAGGACACCTTTGGGGCTCAACATACCCCCACTGCAAAGTTTTTGCATGTCCTCATGCAATCAACCCATATATTCTGAGACTTCTGCTAGGACATCTAGGCTCCTTCTTCTACTTTTCCTGATAGTTAATGGCCTCCTAGGCTTCTTTATGACCAAATTGAATCTCAAATTTATAAGTGCCCTGCTCAACTTTTTGTTTTTCTTCTTCAATTTCTCACTAGCCTTGTACAACTTTTCCATTTGCAGAGAGAGAGTTGTATTCATATCACTTTTCAGCTTAACCTGCTCCCTTAAAATTTCATTCTCATTCTTGATATGCCTATTGAGTACTTCTAACTCATATTTGTCTCTTCTTAGTACATCAATTACATATTTTGGTGGGCTAGGAGTTCTGTTTCTACTTTCTAAGGCTCTCTTCTCTAATGTCTCAATATAATTATAAATTTGTTGTTGAGTTGGGTCTATCTCTGGAGTTTCTTCATCAAGATTATTTTCATATTGGTGCTTAGGTGATCTAGCAGTTGGTGTCTCTTCATCCTCAATGTTTATGATTCCCGTTTGTCTATGTAGAAATTTGCTGAATAATGATTAATTATCCACCGAGACTATCCTGATCACATATCAATTCGAATTCATATGCAACACATAATCTCTTCCACTCAGATCATCAAACATGCGGAAATAAAACAAGCGATAGCACATCAATTAATCATACACATTAACACAGTATGTATGGGGAAAGCTTATAGCTGAAAACCCCCAGCTATTGTGTATATTATAATGGAGAAATCATGTAACAAACTCAGTACAATACTCCTCACAAGTACTCAATACTTTCTCATAAAGTTACACACAAACTAGCTTGGTTTTGAACAGGTTACTGGTTCAAAACTCACCACTAATTTCCTTGCCTCTATTGCGCAATCATGGCCTGTCTAAATAGAGATCCAAGGTTCGAATCTCCTTGGCTTGACAACGCAATCATCATGGGCAATTCCTCCAAGTGTGGTGCAAATCTCATGCACAACTGATGTCGCCACCGATAGCTAACTCCACCCTTTCATCTACCTCTTTCACTGGTCTCCACTGAACTGTCCATGCACTGTAGTGAACTGATGTGTTCTTGAGTTGAATAATGAGTTACTAATTAATGAATTAAATAATATTTAATTCACTCCACTCATTACTAGTTGATTAGCCAGTTAAACTAATCTCAACTAGTTCAACTAAGTTAAACCGAACACAACTCCACTAGTTGTCTCATTAACTCCACCAAACTTCTGCCACTGAAGTCCTAACTGAAGTCAACCATGCATGTGCTCACCAAACCCTTAGGAATAGCGTAATTCCTCTGTCAGATGCATGAGCCACTTCCAAGGCTCGAATTGAAGTGCTCCAAGAGAGTAAACTGAAGTTTATAGTCCAAATATTATTAAGGGTAAATAATATTTGACTTCCCTATTTTTAGGATAGGCAGTCTAAAAATAGACTTCGACCTATCGACCTATAGGTCAAAAAAATAGAGGTCCATCTATTTTTACCAACATGACCAATACTCCAAGAATAACATACTGCAACCCCTGGAACATGCTCCATATGTCTAAAAATAGACATAGTCTAAAAATAGACTTTGCGCCAGAATTTGCCTGCGGGCCCACTTAGTGAAGGCGACTTCATTTCACTAAGCTCCATCATCTTGCTGCATTTTCAACACTCCCTCTCAGCAAGATATGGATTATCCGCAACCCCTATCCTGCCTCTGTGGAATTCAAACTTGCTCCTGGTGAGCGCCTTCGTCAGGATGTCGGCATCCTGATCCTCCGTGGGAACATATGAAAGCATCATGATTCTCCGCCGAACACAATCTCTGATATGATGGTACCTGATGTCGATGTGTTTGGACCTATCATGAAATACTGGATTAGCCGAGAGTTTAATGCAACTCTGGTTATCACAGTAGATCACTGTAGGCTCCAAATGCAACCTGAACAAACCTGCGAGGATATTCCTCATCCAAATAGCCTCGCATGCAGCCAAGCTTGCTGCCATGTACTCGGCCTCTGCTGAACTGAGTGCCACGGATCTCTGCTTCCTGCTGTACCAGGAAACTGCTGTCGACCCAATGTTGAAAACTCCTCCAGATGTGCTCTTCCGGTCCGTTGGACTCCCTGCCCAATCTGCATCAGTGAAGCCAGAAAGCTTCGCTCCATCCTCCTGTCTGTACCATAGACCATATCCCGATGTGCCTCTAATATAGCGCAATACATGCTTGCCTGCCTTCCAAAAGAGCTTGGTAGGCTTAACTATAGCTTGCGAAAGCTGGTTAACTGCATAGCATATATCGGGTCGTGTATTGACCAGATACATAAGCGACCCCACCAACTGTCGATAGACAGTGGCATCCACTACCTCCGCTGAAGTAGCATCCTCCTTCCTCCAACCACCAGGAAGAGGAGTGTCAACAGGCTTGCAGCCTCGCATGTTGAACCTCTCCAGAATCTCCCGGGCATACTTGCCCTGAGAAACAAACAGTCCTCCACTGCGCTGCCAAATCTCCAATCCCAGGAAATAATGAAGGATGCCCAGGTCCTTCATCTCAAACTCTCGTGCAAGATCCTCCTTGCATGAAAGTATCAACTGCTCGTCGCCAGTCAAAATCAGATCATATACATACAGTACGATGATCAACAGCTTCCCCTCCACCACAATCTGGTACAGGTTTGGATCCGCCTCACTCTTGGAGAATCCAAGCCCAGTTAAGTAGCTGTCTATCCGAGTGTACCAAGCACGAGGTGCTTGCTTCAGCCCGTACAGTGCTCTCTTGAGTCGGCACACATGCGACTCACTGCTGAAGATCTCAAAACCTTCAGGCTGCTCTATGTACACCTCCTCCTCAATAACTCCATTGAGGAACGCAGTCTTCACATCCATCCGATGAATGTGCCACCCCATCTGCGCTGAGAGAGCAAGGATCGTCCGTATGGAAGAGTACCTTGCGACAGGTGCAAAAGTCTCCTCATAGTCAATCCCCTCGATCTGTGAGAAGCCACGGGCGACAAATCTCGCCTTGTACTTCTCCACACTCCCGTCAGCCGCCTGCTTCACTTTGTAGATCCATCACGAACCCACCACTGATTTCCCCACCGGTCTTGGGACAATCTCCCATGCACTGTTCCTGACGATCGAATCATATTCTTTGATCATGGCATCAACCCATGCGGGTTCCTCCACAGCTTCCTCAAAAGAGGATGGCTCTGTCACAACACATTGACTCACAAGAGCCATGTATCCAGTTGTTGTGTAGATTAATCCATCTTGCGGACAAGACCGATCTCTCTAGTACAAAAGGTAACTAGCAACAAACAGCCAATTATACTAATCTCTCTCTAAGCATATGCAATTTATAAAAACACTATACGGGTGCATGGCCTACCTTATACCAACAGCTTTGCTTGCTTACTTGATTTTTTTGAAGTCCTATCCTAGGTGCATGAAAGAACGTCCGCGTATATACTGCAATCACAAACAAGGAAAAAGATTAAGACAGCTACGTATAGACATTATCATAAATCATACTATATCATAATGATCGAGGAATTTATGAAATAAACCACAAATTGTGCAGTTTAATGAGAGAAATGAGTATATTTGTATTAACTTTAAAGATAGAAAACCTTTACAACTTTGTGCCTTGATGTTGTGCGAGTCCTCCTGGTCGAAGCGAGGAATCTCCTTACTGCGACAAGCATTGCACTCTTTGAACTAAGACAAATGAGGATGAGTGATTTAACCTCACGAGAAAGTCTTAAGTTACTTAAGTCTAAATCTCAACGGCATTTAACTTCAAATCTCATAAGCTTGAACTCCCTTTGAGGCTACCCAGAGGCCTCTTTTTATAGTGAAAGAGAGGAGGTTTCTAGTTCCAAATATGAAGGGATAGAATCCTCCTTCGAAAGGGATAAGCTCCTTACATCAAGGGGTTAGCTCCATTAAGAGAGGGATGCATGAACCACGCTTCAAAGAGCGTATCCATTCTGAAAATTCCCTTCTAGAATCTTCTAGAATTCACCTGAAATTCACTTTTTAATCTTCATTTTCTCGCCTTTTTTTATGTTTTACGAGGAGGTGCAGCACCCATTACACGAAAGACCGTGTCGAGTATGGTTCCGCATGCGGGTAGAGATTTAGGTGCGGGACCGCGGGGAATGCATAGAGAAAGTGCGATACCAATTCTAAGGGGATTTTAGGGATTTTCTTCGATATTTTGAAGCTTGATATGAGGAGCCGTATAGTAGACTTGCAAAAGGAGGAAGTATGAGTAATAATGAGCTCATACGATTCGACGAGAAATGTCGAGGTGACGAGTTTTCGGTGTAACTTAAATTGCCCCCTAAAGTGCAAATTACGTAATAGATGAAGGCGTAGTCTATCATATATGAAGAGTGCAGTACTTTATCATTTTCAAAGATCATCACATGGACACCCCCGGTCGGTACACAGCAAAAACATTCAATGCAAAATATATACATGTATATGTCATCAACGAGAGTAGGCATTCCCATACTTAGATAAAAACTAACTATAAACTAAGCTGAAATCGTTCCGATACGGGAATGATTTTTGAATACATCATAGTACAAATATATGTAGACACGGTATGGACGCGGCCATCTGTTTATCAATAGTCTCTTGTATAGATGACAACAAAATTCCTCGCGACTTTGGATGGTGGAAACTAGATCCGGGGTCTTGATTTCCGAATCTCGAACCTGATGCGATTCTATCCATGTGAATGAATGTATCGAAGTCGAACATGGTAGAAACCACTGTGATTACCGAGTCAATGATGTGAAGCTGTTAACAAGTGTGAGGAAAACCACCCGTATGTGTCAATGGCTCTCAAACTACTCGATACTGAGTCCATGAAATGTGAATGAATGAGTTTGAAGTCGAACATGTCACGGAGTCATTCGATCGAAGGTCATTGATGTAACTGTCGTCGAAAGCGAGAAACTCGCTCGATTGAGGCATGCAGTTTCAAGGTACGACGATTTCTCGATCAACTTCCTGAATGATAATGTCTTGATGTCGATAGAAAGCGTATCCGCATTCGTAGGCAAGCCCACAACACGAAATCATAGATCAAGTTTTATACGAAAATATGTTGGCAAGGGTCGACTCGGGCGATGGCGTATGATGGATGACGGAGATATATTGCGGATGAATGGTTTTATTTGAGCTTGTTCTCTTGGACACATAACGGCTCTTGCGAGATGGCTTGGTGAAAATTGACCCAAAGCTAATACCCGAGCAATTTGAAAATTTTCAATGTGGTTTGATTAAGCGGTAGGCAAAGGATTTCCCAACCCGGTGAATATAAGTGTCGTGTCCAAGAGTGGTCGACGAGTTTTCGGACTAATTTAGAAATACAACAAACATACTCGTTTTTCTCTCCTTTTCCCCCCACCATTTACGGCAAGTACCTCTTTATTTTTGACAAGCTTGAGGAGGGATAACATTTGCTTGGTTTATAAGCTCACCCTTACGGATGAGTCCAACTTAGTTTAAAATTCGAACCCTAAGAAGGAGTGGTTCGTTCACATTGAAAATTAAACGGGTCCTCTGCGTTAAGTTTTAACGAGTCAGTATAGGAGAAACTCGGTGATTTTTCGGTTTTAGGGAGTCGGAAGAAAAACTTAAGAAAACTCCATGTGGTCGTTCTTTTTACGTAAATTTAGTCTCTCGAACGCCAGAAAAAGGATAAAAATAATGCGGGAGAGAACTCTATTGACCATATTTAGTCAACGTATACATTTTCAGTAAATAGTCCATTTCGATCGAAAGTAAAAGGGGTAAACTTATATGAAAGGAGACTGACCCGTTCATTACTTTAACGAGTTCGAAGCTAGTCAAGTACTCGACAATCTTTTCATATTTAGAGAGTACGAAAAGGGCTTAAAGAGGACTCCAAAGTTTCAGCTTTTTCGTAAAATTTTGAAAGGAGTCCGAAAGAAAGTGATAAAAGTGTATACTCTTTGTTGAAAAAATGATCATTTCACACAAAGAAAAATCTTGTTTTTACGCACAAAAAACTCAAAACATTACACATACACGTTTAAGATAAATAAAAAATGCTTTCAAAAATATCCCTTTTAAAGTGAAAAATAAATAAATTTACAATTCATTCATTCGAAAAAAACTTATAAAAAGGACTTTTCTATTTCATTTTTACCGTTCGGTTAACGAGTGAAAAGTAAAAAGCTTTTGGATAAAAAAGTTCCCGTGAAGATCACGGGAAAATTCAACCGTTGGAATCGAAAATGCGTACGGTCCCCGAGGTAATCCACAACACTCCTTATCTTGTTTTTCATCCGATTTAAAATTCGTTTTTAGGCTTTAGTTTGATTTTTAGGGCAAAAATAGGTCGAAAAAATGCGCCGCGGGGCTCGCAGGGCGGGACACAGAATACACTGCGGACCCCGATTTTTACGAGAACGGAAAAAATCGAGGAGTCTGCGCACCCGGCACACACCTCGCGTGCGGAGCTATGCTCTGTTTACAAGAGCGGGTGCGGTACCCGCGCGGTTAAGAAATTCAAGCACGAAGGTTTTTCTCAAATTTCTGCCAAAATTTTTCAAATGTAAATCATTCTAATATGCCTTATTTTGTGTTGCGGGATTAACAAGATGCTTATTTGGCGAAAGAGAACATGAGAGTGGATAGAAGCTGACATATTACTCCATTTTCCCACACAAAAGGGAATTAAAAACATGTTTGCTTATACAAATTACGGAGCCATCTACGGCACTTGAGGGCACAAGTGGAACTCTTAACATGTGGTTGGTAGACGGATGGCATGTGGAGGACCGGTGTTTCTTCATTGGTGGCCACCGTGCTCGAGGGAGTGGTGGAGGATATATATTTTTTGATTTGGTTTGTCCAAGAGGGGCGAACATGTATCTTTGTTTGGGACTAGGCCGGGTGGCGTAGGCCATGTGTCGCTAGTCTTCAACTCGAGATTTTGCAATGATCGAGGGCGGATCCCTCGGGACAAACGGATTCGACATCAAAACATATCATCCGTCTGTGAACTAAAAGTTATAGCATTCCATCGTTACCAAACTATGTGGGAGCGTCGCGCTTCATGTAGCTACGCTGGTTCCCAAATGCGCATTCGTCGTGAATTGTTTTCGCGGCACCATCTTCGGCTATGCGGGGCGTATGTGGAAAAATATAAAAGGCCAACTACGGAAGCAAACAGGGGAAACTAAAAAACTTTGGATATGGTTCCATTGTCATTTCTTTTGCTTTGGAGAGGATTCCTCGGTTAGCTCCACGAGTATTTCGGTTGATGCCGATCGACTTGAGAACCCAGAAATGGTTCGTGGTCCTTGGCCGATGGCTCGTCATGCTATCGAGGGAAGGCGAGATTGTACGATTCACTGCTTCATATTTTCATTGGGCATGGATCGCCAAGTTTTCATGATAGAAGATTTTCCGTATGCGAGGGATAGATTTCCGACGGAGATAGAGAGATGTCTCTCCTGCGTGAGAGGCAGTGGGACGATTCGGGTAAAACATTTTTTCAACGTTTTTGCTAAGTTCTAATAATTTTTTATTTTTTATCGTCTTAGAAAACTAATAATCAAAAGTTTTTTAAATACGGATGTGTGGGTCCACAACGTCCGGCTCATCTCCAACCTTTCGAGAGGGAGACAACAGGTTGCGCCACGCACCCGGCCCAGCTGAGCTAATCGATTAGAAAATTTTTGATCTTTTGATTTGGAACATCATCTAGAACACTTGACTCTAGATATACCGAGAGACAAGCATAGATGACATCCCTCTCGGGAGCTACAGAGATATGTGATTGGAGTCCCGGGGACCTTTTCGGGGAGGTTCCTATGCGGGGTGGCTCGGCCGATTTGTTTTCCCTATCAGAGATCATCATCGATGATGAGATGATCATGTAGACTCATTTTTGTACTTTTGTATTATTTCATTATTTTGCCGATCAAGTAAGGTGTTTCTAACCTATGATTGAGAGACGATGTATATTTTTTGAACACACTCCTACTATTTTGACGGCTATCTGCGTACATGAATGAATGTTGTTTTGTTTTCACGCTTTTAATTATTGCAAATGTCTATTTATCATACTAGAAGCGAATTGAATACGCTAATGTATTTAAATGTCTTGGAATATCTTGAAGTATTCAATGTAATCAAATTCACGTTCAAGAGACGAACTCTCAAAAATAACGCAAGTAATAACTTACTTAGGATTTCTAATGGTATAAACCACAGTTAAGCTTAAATACAACAGAGTTCGGGAGTCCAACCTTACAATCAAACTCCGAATTCCAAATGATATGGACTCGAGATAATAACTCAATCAACACGCACTTCCATACTCGGCAATGTTATTTGTTGTTTGACCAAGGCTTACCCCATGCATGGATACTAACTCGTCGAGGAGGGTGAATAGATAACCCAAGGCTATATGGAAGAAATGTTCGGGTGTATTACGACTAAGCACCATCAGCAAAACCAATGTAGGTTTGAAGAAGGCGTCGACATGCACGTATCCAAGAGTAAAGCTCGGATAGCGATCATAGTGACAAAAACACACTTCTAAACTAGGCACACTTTTCTAATCTCAAAACACACCCACGGCAGAAAGAAAATCTAAACTAACAAAAATCTCCACACCTTGTTTAAGCATAATATCGCTTTAGATAAAGCCCCATTTGCGGGTTTTATCCAGAAAGGGACACTTTGTCAAAATATACTAACTCATAAGCCCCTTTTGCTAACTTTTCGTTTCACGAAATAACAAGAGACCATGCCACATAGGCACTGAATTTTCCTGGACTCTAGCTTCGTCGTTGGCTTAGATCATAAAGTAAAAACTAGGTCTCCTTAGAAAAATTTCGAGGGGTCACATTTCTATCATCTTGCGCATGCTTTTATCCTTTTAACATGAGCCTCATTTGCTATTGCAGGCACTTCGTCGAGTTCTCATCTGAATTGGGCCACAGTACAAGAAAGCGTTTTTCCTCTTCGGACGTAATGCGGAAGTAATTCTATGGCTAATTTACAATGACAGTGTTTAGCATTCAATTGGTAGCATGACTTCTAGTCGTAAACTAGTTGAAAAGGAGTGAAACCCAGTTGATGTGTTTTGAGTTTGAGGTTCGATACTGCTCAAAGCGCTGAAAATATAACATGGAATGCCAATTCGTCTTGTGAACTACCAATGATTCGTTTAATCATGAGTGACTAAAACTTTTATTACTAGCTTCAACAGGACCATTTGCTTGTGGATAGTACGGAGTGGAATTATGCGTGGCGTAGGCCAAGTTGTTACGGTTAATTCGAGTCATCATGATGTTCCGAAAATGACTTCCATGATGCTGTAATAATAGCTTTAGGAACACCAAACCTAGCAATTCTACGTGATTGAACACGAATGTTACGTCGATTCTTGCACGATCGGTGAATATGTAGGCATCGCCTCGGCCCATTTCATAAAATAATCTACGAGCGAGAATAATATGCCAGGCATGCCCCCGGCCGAGTGAGAGGTTACATGTGATAAAATCGATACCCCATTTGGAAAATGGACCAACGAGAAATTATAGGGTGAAGAGGAGCGGGTGGCGCGCGCGCATTTTTCTATCAAAAATTTGACGAGTTGTGGCATTTTCAGAACCGCATAAAATGCACAATCTTTAAATAATGTTAGCCGAGAAATAACACACTTTACGCAATATCTTTTGAGCGATGGCATACCCGGACATACTGAGCGCCACATGCTCCGAGAATGGCGAGTCATTGAGTACCTTTTCAGCTTCTTCATGAGCTAAACAACGTCGGAAAGACGGGGAATCCGCTCCTCGTCGATAAAGAGTATCACCAATGATATTATATTGTTGGGATTGGAAACGTATTTTCATTCGTGCGGAGTTCTTGAAATTTCGGGCGCGAAAAGATTGGGTTTGGGAGAGTATACAATAATATCCCCATACCATGGATCAAGCGTCTCGATAAGAAACAAAGATTCGTCCTACATATGGATTCTTAAGCTTTGCCTTTACTGTTTCAATATCGGTAGAGGAGAAAATCACACATTAGTTCCGCAAAAACCAAAGGAGACTTCTTTTGCACCTTGCGATTTTTCAAATTCCAAGTCAAATTCTTGTAGGATAACTATCCATTTAGAATCACTTGCCCCCTAGCTAATTGTCTGGTCAAAATATACATCATAGGGTTGCGATCGAAGTACTTTCATGGTTTTACGTAACAATATGTAATGTCGAAAAGCGTTGGACGACTTGAACGGTACTGCCAAGGCCAATTTCTCCACATGTGTGTATTTGATTTCGGTCAGGATTCAAATTTTGACTAAGATAATAAATCACATGTTCGTTGTAGAGATTCATCTTCTGAACTAGTACCATCCCAATAGTGGAATGAGAAGCGAGCGAGATACGAGAATGTAAATTCTGGTTGTAGTTGGGGAGGATGCAATAACAGTGCATGGGTCAACGCGTGTTTAAGTGCATCAAACGATCGATCGTGACCTCGTCCCAAAAGAAACGGAATGTATCTGTTTCAACAAGCGGGGTAAAACCCTTTGCAAGCTCGGCATAGTTACGCGAATAAATCTACGTAAAAAAGTTTGCTTTCCTACAAACTGCGGAGTTGACGCAATGTCGAGAGGAGGAGAGACGATTTAACAATAACCGACCTTCGAGAGGATCAACACGAATGCTTTGATTTCGATACAACAAATCCCGATGAAACGACACTGATTCTACGCGAGAAAACACATTTATGCGGATTCAACCTTATCAGATAATGCCGACATCTCATAAAAATTGCTCGTAAATGCAGTGAGATGATCGGCCCTACGTGAATGAATGAGCCAGAGTAAATCATCATCGAGATATGCGTTGAACAATGTGCCTTTAATGTCATGAAACGCATAAGACATGGCCCAGTTGAAAAGTTGCTCCAGCGTTCTGTAAGTCCAAAAGGTAGTTTACGATAGACGAAAGCGTTCCACCACGGACAAATAAATGCATTTCAAGATGATCTACGGGGAGTATGTTTATTTGATTGTAACGGAGAAAAACCATCCATACAAGGAAAAAAGTTCACTTCGAGCACTAATGCGTCGATTATACGTTGATATAGGAGTTGGATAATTGTCTTTCGGGACACGCTCGATTAATATCCCTATAATCGATACATACTCTTATTGTTCCTTGTTTTTTAGTCACAGGAACAGACAATGTCGATACAATCCGTTAAAGGAATTGGATAAATAAATCTGCAGAAGTAATTTTTTCAACTTCGGCTTTTATAGCGGCTTGACTTTTCTAGGATGTATTTGACGTAATCGTTGACAGAACAAGTTTAGCATACGGGTAAGTCTTAATTTCATGCTACGATCGAGTGGATCAATTCCACGGCATTTCTTCGTAAGACCGGGCAAACACGTCACTGAGAATTCTTAGAAATAGGGCTTTATAAGTACGAGATTTCTTCAGTACTGAACAACAATGACACCTATATGAATGTTTTCAATTATTCACTAGCTCTTGAAATGTCAATTGGAACCGTTCTAGATATATTTTTCTAAATTTAATTCGGAATCGGGGATTTTTCAATGGATTACCGAGGTTCCTGCTAGCATATTCGCAGTAAAAATTGAAGCGAAATCATTTTCAAAATGATCTAATTCGGGGGTAAGAATGAAGACCTATGATGGAGATCTTCCCATGGTAAATCATCAACGAGACAAAAACTCACGAATTTGCTCATCCGCCTATGAACAATTTCGAAAATGTCGTTAACGTGCGAACTAGAAATAGAAAGCGATTCCTCTTGGATCCCATTCATTGGATCGATTTCGGTTGAAAAGTCGGAAAAGTGGCGTGAAAAGACGCGGTGCGACTTACGCAATTTCAAATGGGCTCAAAGGCATCGCGCCATCAAATGAGTCAATATCGGATTAGAAGGTAAGAATCCAAGGATCATCGGAGACATCCCTGTGTCCAAAGACGAGAAATCATATGAATAGTTGCGATAGGGAGACGATACGTTAGGAGGAGGAAAGGAAAAAGTTCCTAGCAAACCCCGAGAATCTTTAACCAGCCTACTCCAACATCCTTATAAGATATAGTCGTTTTACTAACATGCTTTGGATTGTTTGCAGCAGGAGAGCTGGGTACGACGAAAAATAAGTTAGCGATCTATTGTCACGATCTTTTCCTTGATATGGAAATTTTATAAGTCGAAAGACCGAAGAGACAACGACGGTCATAACATAAGACCAACTACGACCAGGTAGAAGGTTGTAATCTAGAGGGGCATCAACCACTTCCACATCTAGATTAACAATTTTCCCTTCAACCCCTATGGGTGAAATCTGCAAAATACCATAAGGTTGAAAACCTCGACCATCAAAAGCTTTTAGAGATCGATCGGAGATTGGTTAAGTGTAGGGAGAACCAAGAGAGATTTCCAACACTTTGAAGTGACATAATACACGTTGTTGAGAAGCTCCCTCATCAATCACGGTCACGAAAAATAGGTACGTTTGTTTTTTTACTAACAACTGGAATACGGAAAGCCATTTGATGAGGGAGACGTGGTGTACTAGTTTCTAAATCGAAGAAGATTATAAGGTTAGAATCTTTGAACATCAACATGGCTCTATGGCGATTAATAACAATTTACGTCGTATCGGACACGGCGCAGCACTTCAGCGCCGACATTCTTTGAAGGGAGAAATAGCTAAATCTTCAACAATGTTGTAGTGATCGGCGGCTCTCGCATGTGGATTGAAGAAGGCGATTTACCAGAGAACACCTTTAGCGAGCGGCTTGATTATCAAGTCTCGATTTTGTTTCTCGATCTGTAGCGGACCGGAAACGGGGAGGAGTTGTATTTGATGCGTTGGCATTGGAAGACTCTCCTTCTTTTCCATCAACGGGATTCTTAGAGCGCCAATCTTGCGATCGCGTCAGCGACCCTTATATGAGACATCATCATAATAGGCTCTTCTAAAGTGGTCGAGGAAGAACCAATCATCTTACTATCTTGAATTGGAAAAGGATCCTTCAAGACGGCGGAGTTGTTGCGATCCTTTAATGAGTTTCGTAACCTCTTCTCAATATGGGCATTCTTTTTGTGAAGTGATCTTGTTCACAAATGAAGCAAGGGATAACGAGGTTTACGTTTCTCATCATTGGATTCTTCTCTCTATCTATTTTCTCTTTCGAATTTTTTCTTGTTTTTATTCCTCCCTTTCTTTTTACCACTCTGGTTTTTGATTTTTCGCCGTAGATGTTTCAACGACATGAATATCGGCGAGAAACTTCTTGAGAGGATTCTCCCCTTCGGGAATCGAGGTAAAGTTATGATTGGAGAAGAATTCTTTGAGGGATTTCTTCTTACTTTTGGAACTATGCATGCCAATCATGCGAAGTCGGCGGCATGAGACCACGAAGGAGGAGCGACTATTTGACCTTGTTTGGGTAAATCGGGAATTTTTTTCATGTAAAGTACATGTTGCGTATGAGACAAGGTCTAGGTGCGTAGACTGAGCAATTACTTGCACTCTTCGGTAACTACACCGACCCATAGCTACATCTTCGGTTATCTTGAGCGGCAATGATTTTACAAACCACTCTTGCCAAGAATTTGATGCGGAATATAAACCTTCACCAAACGTCGTCTACGTCGCCACTCATGAATATGATCAGAAATATCACGTGGACGTAGATTGTTTTAGTGAAGTTAATAGTGCAATGCCATTGTCGTATACGACGGAACATCGGAAATGAGTTAAGAAAGACTGTTGCTAATGGCCCATGAAGTATGGAAACGAGCCTCGTGGCAACTCAATATGATACCATTTGGGCGTGCAAGACCTATGAGTGTCGCTTTTGCAGGAAAAGACGTGACAGTAAGCGAATCGAATCATCAATAAGTAGAATTAGATGCACACCAAAGGTGATAAGTCATCACATGATTTGATGGATCCTCTCATGACTTACCTTCAAATTTTGGTATGTCATCTGGGCAACTTATGAGGGCATTGGCAGCCGATTCGATAATAATAGGATCATTAGTAAGGCGCGTCCATCACCTTGGTAAGTCCAAAGTTGCGAGTGAACGGTAGCTGACGGTTAGGGTCACGAAAACCTTGAGAAGCCAGACGAGATCCCGAGGAGGTGTGGATACCCGGGATAACTAGGAATCGGATTAGCATTGGGTATTGTATAACCTCCCGGATAACCAGGATGAATCGGACCATACTGAGGTTGTTGATAAGTATAACCAGAAGGACCATAGCTGGATTCAACATAGGACCGTATTGCTACTGCCCTGGATTATACATACTTGTGTAGCCGAGGTTGACTTGTAAATATATAACCGTACTTGTACCCGGTTGTCTGGATTGTCCCGAAGGCATCTGAACTATACCGAGCCAGGGCCTCCCGATCGAGGTGGCTGAGAGACTTGAGGGATTTGCCGACATGGGGGATAGCCGAACCCTGGGGTCGCGTACACCTGTAAATAGGTGTACAAAGCTGAAACGTACGTTGTGTTAGCCACAAGTAGCTTGGGGCAGTAGTCCGAGGTGTACTAGGCTCACCGCTCTAATCGAACTAGGTGCAGAGTTTGAATAGCCGGCCGACCAAAGCTGTCGAGGTGAACCGTAACCAATGGCCGACCAGCTGAGTAAGGTAACTGCACATTAGGTTGCAAAGGCTGTTGATATTGGGATGGATCCCACACCATCATTCCGGGGTATTGTCCCGTAGAAGGTTGAACGTAAGGACCAAAACCGGGTTGAACGTAGGGTTGATAATAAGGTAAAGTTCCGGCTCCTTGAACAGATGGTTGACCAGAAGGCTGTTGGTAACCTTGCATTGGGTACTTCCCTTGAGGTTGATAACCTCGAGGCACGTACTGAAGTTGGGGTTGTTGAGGACCCTGAGGAGCATATTGAGTTTGGGGTTGACCTTGAGGAATGTACTGTCCTTGAGGTTGGTAACCTTGAGGTATGTACTGTCCTTGGGGTTGCCCCCCAAAATAATATTGATCCACAGTTTGTCCTGGGAAAAAGATACCTTGAGGTTGAGCCCCGGGTGGTAACTGACCACCTTGGGGTTGCCCCCCAGGCGGTAATTGACCACCCTGAGGTTGCCCCCCAAGCGGTAACTGAGTTCCCTGAGGTTGACCCCCAGAAGGGAACTGACTGCCTTGAGCTTGAGGATTAGGAACGTTACCAGACATCATATAAACTTGCTCTGCGTTCGACGTTTCAATTTTAAGTCCACCAAGACTAGATGATAACACATTTTCTATAGGTTGAGGAGTTTCTCCTGAGAAAGTACCAGACAAAGACTGATATCCCGCAGGGACAGAAGGACCACCATGTAAAAAAGATTCAGGCGTTTGTGAAAACATGGACGACTCTCCAGCCATAATAGATGACGGATAGTAACCTCTGGGTGTAGGATGAAATGGAACTCGAGGTGGATAAAAAGCGAGACCCGGATTCTCTAAAAAATCAGTTAAAGAAAGATACCAGGGATTAGTTCGAGTAGGGCTGTAGAAAATAGATTCACGCTCCCTAAGATTTAACGATTGAGGGGAGTTGGGAAGAGATATGTCTTCGTCTGGATTAGTAAGTTCTTCTATAGAAATTAATCCAGAAGGAAGATTTTCAGTAATGATATTTCTAACCCTTGGTGAACCTGGATCGCTAGAAGTTGGTGAGATAAATCCTGAAGATGTTTCTAACACAAAAGATTCAGTTTCAGGCTCAAAGATTTCAGGTTCGTCAGATAATTCTCCAGTAGGACAATGGTCTATCCGAGGTTTACCATTTTTAATACGTGTATATCTTCTATCGTTCCCAATGAGGAAGGATTGATTACCCCACTGGTTCAGATATGATCTCGTGCTTAACTCCTTTAAGAGGAGCTTCCCAGAGCATACATGCAACAACTGGTATTCTTCCTACCGCAAGATATATCTACTTGTTTGTTTTATCTACCTTGGAGAGTTAATTACTCCCTACTCCAAGATACTAGCCTAAGCTATGTTGGTGATGAGAGCCCTAGAAATAAAAGATTACTAGATGAATTTTATTTAAGCGTTACTTTTAAGAGCTGTTTCTTAAGTCAAATGGGCGCGGAAATGAAACTTTGGATGATGTGAAGACTCGACTTCCAAAAACACTAAAATGCACCTATGATGATATTCAATTCTTTTTTCTTTCAATGAATTTTCTATCTAAAGAAGAGTTAGAGAATGCAACTTTCAAATTTCTTCTTCAAACATGAAAACTAATTAAAAAAAAAAAAAACTATTTTGTCTTTTCGTTAAACTATCAAAGCTCACAAGAAAAATTCTTTTCTTTTCCAAACAAGAAGCTACAAAACAATTCTCTTTCGAAAGAAATCTACAAAAATTAAAATTATTTAAAACTATGAAGACTAATCTAAAAAAAACTAATCTAAGTTTGAGTAAAAGCTTTTTAGAGAGTTTTTTTTTTTATGAATGTTTCTCTTAGTTTTTCAGCAAACTAAGAATCTATCAAACAGATCAAAAAACACTCAAAATATGTTTTTCAAAACACTCAAAGAATAAATGAAATTCAAAACTTTTAAAACAAGTTCTTTTCGAAGATTTGCAAAGAAATCAAAAAGGCTTAATTTCTCAAACTAGGATGTTTTCACAATGAGGTCGGATTCAAGAGACAAAAAGAGATCTTATGTGATCTGAGATACTACAGATTGTCAAAAATTTGAATCACTACAAAGACCAAACAGGAAAAATAATCCAATCGGCAAAAACTTCTAGAAAATCATTCAAAACACTAACACTGTTGGAGTTCATAAACAATGAATTCTTGATAGACACAATAACCAGTCTGGGCAGAAACCAAAGATCTAAAAATTAACCAGAAAAAGAAACCTAGAGATTTTTCAAAATTTTTACAGGGTCCGCATGCAAGCAGTGTTTACAGGTGCGGTCCCGCACTGTATTCTATAAATAACGTGCGAAACTGCCCGCACTGTAACAGTTATGCAGAGTGCGGTCCTAGCAAAAATGATAGAAAAATTCAAAATACTTCTAAATTTTCAAAAACAGAAAAAATTTAAAACACCCAGACAGATGTGAATCAATCAAAAACCAGAAAAAGAAATCTTTTCTCAAGTCAAAAATCAAAGAGAACCAAGAACAAACAAGTTCTTCCCCAGTGGAGTCGCCATTTTGTTGTGTAGATTAATCCGTCTTGCGGACAAGACCGATCTCTCTAGTACAAAAGGTAACTAGCAACAAACAACCAATTATACTAATCTCTCTCTAAGCATATGCAATTTATAAAAAACACTATACGGGTGCAAGGCCTACCTTATATCCAACGCTTTGCTTGCTTACTTGATTTTGTTGAAGTCCTTCCCGTGCACTGAAAGAACGTCCTTCGTATATCTGCAATCAAAAACAAGGAAAAAGATTAAGCAGCACCTGTATAGACATTATCATAAATCATACTTATCATAATGATCAAGGAATTTATGAAATAAACCACAAATTGACAGTTTAATGAGAGAAATGAGTATATTTGTATTAACTTTGAAGATAGAAAACCTTTACAACCTGTGCCTTGATGTTGTGCAGGTCCTCCCGGGGTCCGAAGCAGGAATCTCCTTTACTCTGACAAGCATTGCACTCTTTGAACTAAGACAAATGAGGATGAGTGATTTAACCTCACAGAAAGTCTTAAGTTACTCAAGTCTAAATCTCAACAGCATTTAACCTCAAATCTCATAAGCTTGAACTCCTTTTGAGGCTACCCAAGGCCTCTTTTTATAGTGAAAGAGAGGAGGTTTCTAGTTCCAAATATGAAGGGATAGAATCCTCCTTCAAAGGGATAAGCTCCTTACATCAAGGGGTTAGCTCCATTAAGAGAGGGATGCATGAACTAGCTTCAAAGCGTATCCATTCCGAAAATTCCCGTCTAGAATCTTCTAGAATTCACCTGGAATTCACTTTTTAATCTTCATTTTCTCGCCTTTTTATGTTTTACAGAGGTCCGAACCCATTACACAAAGAACGTGCGGTATGGTTCCGCATGCAGGCTGAGATTTAGGTGCGGGACCGCAGGGAATGCATAGAGAAAGTGCGATACCAATTCTAAGGGGATTTTAGGGATTTTCTTCTGATTTTGAAGCTTGATATGAGGAGATGATATATTAGACTTGCAAAAGGAGGAAGTATGAGTAATAATGAGCTCATACAGTCAGTAGAATGTCAAGATGACAGTTTTCAGTGTAACACCAGTGTACTGATCTGGTGACTGCCTCTGTCTGCGCTGTGCTATAGGTGGTCCTACAACCTTCTCTGCATCCCGAGCCAGTCGCTCAGCTTCTGTAGTGCGCATGCGCCCTCTGATGGTTGGTGCTGCATGGGTGGTTTCTTCCACCTCCTGAACTTCCTCTTGTGGCTGATCCACATCTTAAAGCTCCTCCTTAGGAACTAACAGCTCCTCATCTGCATGCAAGTGTAGCTCCCTCTCAAGCGAACACTGCATGGCTTTCTCCTCCTAAAATTTTATATCCCGTTGCACAACAGTTTTGCGACTGTCTGAAAAATACACCCGGTAGTTGTGAGGTGTATCAGTGTACCCCACAAATATTCCAACCTCTGCGGTCGGATCTAGCTTCCTTCTCGCATCCTTCGTCACATGCATGTAGACAGGAGAACCAAAAATCCGCAAATGGGAAATATCCGGTGTACTCATGCCAAGAACCTTGTGAGGACAACGGTTCTGCACATACACTATTGTATTGCATGCCTCAGCCCACAAGTGAAGGGGTAGGCCCTGATCATGCAACATCGCCCATGCAACACCCACGATCATTCTGTTCTTCCACTCAGCCACCCCGTTCTGCTGTGGGTTATGGGGTGCGATGAGCTCTCTCCGAATCCCTTCTGCGCTGCAGAACTCCTTGAATTCAGCCGAGATGAATTCACCACTGTTATCACTCCTTAGAGCAATCACCTTATTCCCCGACTCCTTCTCGACCAGTGCTTTAAACTCACAGAACTTCGTGAATGTATCGCTCTTCTTCTGCATGAAGAAGATCCAGCACTTTCGAGAGAAATCATCAACAAAGATCACATAATACTTGTGCTTTGCTGTCGAAGCAACCGAGAAAGGACCACACACGTCTGTGTGAACTCTCTCAAGGATCGTCGTGGCGCGACTATCCTTCTCGTGAAAGGTGGCTTTCACATACTTCCCCAAAGTACACCCCTTGCACTGATCTGACTGCGCAAGAGTTCCCTTAGGAAGCCCAGTAGAAATCTGCTGCAGGATCTTCAAAGCTCCATGGTGAAGGTGGCCCAATCTCCTGTGCCACAGTTTGCCCTCATCATCCCGGCTCACCACTTCTCCCGCCTTGCATGCCATTGCTACGCAGCCATCTACCTGCAACTGATAAAGGTTCTTGGTTCGAACCCCTATCTTTCGGGTCTCTCCAGTAGTCTTATTGCGCAGGAATGCTTTTCCTTCGCTGAAGACCACATCATACCCCTTATCCTCCAACATCGCCACATAGATCAAGTTCTTCTTCAATCCAGGTACATGCATGACATCCTTCAATACAAAGGGTTTACCAGACTCCCTCTGAAAGGATATGGTACCGATACCAGTCGCACTGTATCTACCATCATCGCCCATCTCGATGTGCACACCTAAATCTTTGTCCTCCAGATCTGAGAACAACTCCCGATCTCCCGTCATATGAAATGACGCACCGCTGTCCAAGAACCACACCGATCCCATCACACTTGAAACCAAGCATGCAATCAGTGAAAAGTCAAGCTCGAACCGTGAAGCCAAAGCTTCTCCATCTGCAGATCTTCCCGCTTGCTTGTTCTTCTTCTTCTTTGGACAATTGGTAGCATAATGTCCGTGATCATGGTAGTGAAAACACTTCACTTTCGCCATATCCTGCTTCTTGCCCTTTGCACCAGAATGAGAGGTTTTCTTACCCTTCCCTTTCTTTTCTTTGGCCACCAAAGCGCAATTTTCTTCATCAGCTCCCTTTGATGAAGATCCATCACGAGTAGTCCTCCTTATCTCCTCCTACATGAGATCCGCCCAAAGGCGCTCCCATCCCGGTAGCTTCTCCCGACCATTGACACTATCTTGATATGAGTGCCAAGCCTTCGGAAGACCAAGGAGAGCCAGGTCGACCATGTCCTCGTCTTCGACAGTCACCCCCACACTTCCCAGCTCATCTTTGCATTGAGTGAACTTCGTGAGGTATTTGGCGATACTGCCGCCTTTCTCCATCTTGATGTTCCTGAGCTTATCTTTGAGCGCCAGCTTCCTTTGGTCGCTCTTACTCTGGAATAGATCCGTCAAAGCTTTCCACATTAAATATGGAGTAGCCTTTCCATGCAGGCTGGATACAATATGATCCTCGACGCCCTCCAACAGGATCCTTCGACACTTCGCCATCTTCTTTTGCCATGCTTCGACTTCAGCAGGATCAGTGGGCTTTTGGACATCCGTATCTACGAACTCCTTCAGACCATTATCTTCTAATACCGCCTCCATGCGATCCTTCCATGCAACATAATTCGAACTGCCTTCAAGAGCATATTCGAGTCGCAAACCGTTGAAAGACATTTTCAACACTGGCACCAAGAAAACAAAACCGCTGCAAAATTTCGAATTCCACCTCAAAGCTCAGCCGCTCTAGATCTGTGAGAACAAATTATTTCTAGCACAGAGATTGACTGCAAGGGGCATTTACCAGACCTTTCACTTTCCGAAGAAAGATGAAACCGGAGGCTACCTGGCCCGCATGCAGACTCTGTCTACCGAAATAAGTTTGTAATCACTATGATGATCAATCTCTGCTTCAATAGCTCCGATACCATGTAGAAATTTGTTGAATAATGATTAATTATCCACCGAGACTATCCTGATCACATATCAATTCGAATTCATATGCAACACATAATCTCTTCCACTCAGATCATCACACATGCGGAAATAAAACAAGCGATAGCACATCAATTCATCATACACATTAACACAGTATGTATGGGGAAAGCTTATAGCCGAAAACCCCGCAGCTATTGTGTATATTATAATGGAGAAATCATGTAACAAACTCAGTACAATACTCCTCACAAGTACTCAGTACTTTCTCATAAAGTTACACACAACTAGCTTGGTTTTGAACAGGTTACTGGTTCAAAACTCACCACTAATTGCCTTGCCTCTATTGCGCAATCATGGCCTGTCTAAATAGAGATCCAAGGTTCGAATCTCCTTGGCTTGACAATGCAATCATCATGGGAAATTCCTCCAAGTGTGGTGCAAATCTCATGCACAACTGATGTCGCCACTGATAGCTAACTCCATCCTTTCATCTACCTCTTTCACTGGTCTCCACTGAACTGATCATGCACTGTAGTGAACTGATGTGTTCTTGAGTTGAATAATGAGTTACTAATTAATGAATTGAATAATATTTAATTCACTCCACTCATAACTAATTGATTAGCTAGTTAAACTAATCTCAACTAGTTCAACTAAAATAAACAGAACACAACTCCACTAGCTGCCTCATTAACTCCACCAAACTTCTGCCACTGAAGTCCTAACTGAAGTCAACCATGCATGATGCCATCAAACCCTTGGGAATAGCGTAATTTCTCTGTCAAATGCATGAGCCACTTCCAAGGCTCGAACTGAAGTGCTCCAAGAGAGTAAACTGAAGTTTAGAGTCCAAATATTATTAAGGGTAAATAATATTTGACTTCCTTATTTTAAGGAGAGGCAGTCTAAAAATAGACTTCGACCTATAGGTCCAAAAAATAGAGTCCCATCTATTTTTACCAACATGACCAATACTCCAAGAATAACATACTGCAATCCCCAGACCATGCTCCATATGTCTAAAAATAGACATAGTCTAAAAGTAGATTTTGTGCCAGAATTTGCCTGCGGGCCCACTTAGTGAAGGCGACTTCATTTCACTAAGCTCCATCATCTTGCTGCATTTTCAACAGTC